>CM077236.1:28240699-28843199 GCA_039654775.1 Spinibarbus caldwelli
AGTAGACCTTTAAATATAAATTAACCGATCAAAAATCATTTATGGAGCTGTGTTAATATGTTAATGTTTTTGAACACACAGCATAACTATGGTTAGTTTCCTACACAGAACTTTTCCTGTCAAGGGAAGCTGCCCACACTGCCACGCCTCGGTGATTAATTAAGCATGGTTGTCAGAGACAATGAATAAGCAGGAGTTATGCATGTGCTCAGAGGCTTGCATGTGTCACCTAGCTGTCACCGCTGCAGCAGAGCTCGCTGGGAGGTCATCATCCACCTCCCTCCCGTCTCACCAGGGAGCCCGTCCATCAACTCCACATGGTGCCTTAAAAAGTGTCATGTAAATGAGAGAATATGAAAGAGAGAGACATGCAGAAGGGGGGTCTTTCATTCACAACAAGAGGTAACATGTTAGCAACAGAGGAGGAATTTCGAAAATGGGCTTGGGTGCAGCTTCGTATGATTCCAAATGCTTTAGTATAATTAAACTACAAATCATAGGTTAAGGCAGAAAAAGGTATATTTTTAGGACCATTAAAACCCTGGCTCCCAATTTTTAAAAGGAAAAAAAAAAATATTCATACACTATATTTGAATGATTATATGGTTTAACCCTCTTGTAGAGAATGGATGGATGTCCTCAGCCCTCCGATAGTTCATCCAAATCAACAGATGGCAGATGGGAAAGGAGACCACGGCAAGGTCTCACCCAGAGGTATGACACCAGAAAAATCCCCATCCTGGGCTCATATTCTCAACCCTTTGTTGCTAAAAATAAATCATGATCTAGATTCCTCTTGGACGGAGAAGAACTGGTACAATTACATTCATGATTGATTTTTTCTTCTTCATCTAAAACCCACAGTGATATTTCTGTGACAAGACTCTTAAACTGTAGGCGAGACAGGGGCAAGTTATCAGGGTTTTTAGGATACTGAGTATTTCTAAAGGCAGGTTTATTTTTGAAAGTCTTTGTTAGAAAACATATTATTAACTGTTACTGCAAGATTCTATGAACAGTTTATGGGGTAAATTGTCACTATGCGAAATGCAAACCTTTGGTTAAATTGCCTGTTAGAAGCTACTGAATGGCTTTTACTGAATATATATATATATATACTTTTTTCTATGCTATCCACAGGGTCTACGTTGCACAACAACAGTGGAGAAGAAGAGTTTCTCAATTTAATGTATGATCCCTGCCTCAACTGTTACTTTGATCCACAATCTGGGAAATATTACGAACTGCTCTGATCCCGAGATGAGTTACATCTACAACCATGTTGTTCAATACTGCCATTTATATGTATGGATTAGTTGATGCATGTTGTCCTTCATAAAATTTAATGGTTTAATAGAAATTTGGGATTTAAAGTGTATCTTTTGTAACTGTTTCTAATGTAATATTAGTTTTTAGTACTAAATTCACAATCAAGCTTGTTTGAGCTCACAACAGAAGTTAAGTTTTCAGTAAGCAAGAAATAAACTTATAGCCTATTGTTGAATCCATTTCAGTGTTCATTAGTCCTCCTAACTTTTTTATTCAAACTTATAAAATTGTTCCTAAACAACATTATGTAAAACGAACTAAAATGATAGAATACCTGCTATAATTCAATTCACAAGTTTTAAATTAATCTCATTTTTAAAGTGATCCTACAGTATAGTGTTGACGGAAGTCATCGCGTTGCCGCACGATCGGCCAATCAAACACCAGTTACTCCTTTACGTCATTTGACAGGTAGAATCACATAGGAAGCAAACATCTCTAATGGCGAGAAATTCGCTCAAGTTAAGCCACTTCTCGAATATGTTACTAAATGTGATTCTATATAGTATTTTTAATGAGTTCGCCTTCGCCTTTCCGTCATATCGCGAATCCAGACAGTCAGAAAGTTTGGAGAAACTCACCTCCGCACCAAATGTTCAACAGGTTCGTTGTCGACTTTCTTGAGTCAGTCTCTTCTCTATTAATTTAGTTTGCATGCTTACTATCCACTGTCTGTTGTTTCGCAGGTTGCAAAACTCAATTTCGGAGTAATCGCGTCTGTTGTGATCATTATTGTAGCTGCAATAGCAGCTGCTGTCTTCATCATCCGGATATCCTGCTGTCTGCAGAGGTATACACAACATGTGCTTTATTTGACACTGACAGCACAACCTAACCTACATTCCTGTTGTACGAAAAAAATAGTTTGCAGTAATTTATAAGAAAGTTATTAATAACTTTAAACCATTATGTGTTGACAAATTTGTCCCTACTAAGTGACAACTAAATTTAGACTGTTTTATTCTAGTAATGTAACATATAGATACTCAGAGCTGCAACAAATGGAAGAACAAAATGCAGACAGAGAAGAGGAGAATGATTCAGATGAGGTTAGTATGTATGGCACTTTAAAATTAGAAATAATCATTTTAACTATATATACTTAATTACTTTTTATTCTTACTCTGGATGTTCTTTCCACAGGACCTTTTGGAGTGAATCACGTAGCATAATTTATCCTTGACGTTTCTCTTCCTTTTTAATGCTGTGACATTATATGGCCAAAAGCATCACATGGGTCATTTAAAAACCACCAGGAGTTTCTGAAATATTTATATCTGTTCCACCATTTTTCAGCACAGATATGTCCACCGACCAGTTAAAATTAGCTGGTTAAATTTGGCAGGATTGGAAGGCTAAAATCCTCTACATGAAAGAATGCTGATTAGAGATAAAAGTTACTATGATTTATTTGCAGGCAAATAACTTATGAAAAGAGCTGTTATGGTTACTGTGCCCATTGCTTAATACTTGGTCAATATTGGAACTACTTTTTAAATGCACTCCTTGAATAACTTTAGTATTTTCTTGAATTTCTCAATGCAAGGCACATTGTACCAACGTTTGTTGAAATGAACGTTCCTCTATTTATTGTGCCTGACATTTTCTTGATTTTAAAACAGCTTTACGATCTCAGGGTTGTTCCCACTGGATACTGTGAACAGTGCCACCGATACCAGAAACACATCTGAATAAGTGTTTTACTGTAAACCAGTCTTATCAATTGTAATGATGCTGTAGAGTTTGCATTTCAGTGCCTTACTGAAATCTGTTACTGTATAATTTAACTCTGTGGTATTTGAACAATAATCTGCACTCATATGCTGGTATTGGTATTTATTAATGGCAGTGTTTGACTTCACCTCTATTTAAATATGACAATGTTGGTTTTTCTATGAGCTCAGTTCATGCTGAGAAGTATTTTTGATGATGGAATTCTGTATCTTTAGATTTTCATATGTTTGCACCTTCATATCTGAGACTGAACTACTGACTACTTAAAAAAATAGTTTGTTTAACTGAGAAGGAATAAAATCATATACATTAATATTCCTTGTTTGAATATGCATGCACTTTTCTCATAGGTAGCCACAAGAGGGCAGCACACAACTGTAAATTCAGTTTGCATGCAACAACACATCTCGTCTGTCTTAGTTGACAGGTTAGGTTAGTTTAGGTTAGATTTGTTTGGATTTAATAGTGCAAATTTGCCACACCTTAAGACAGATCTTATTGGGTCAGGTTTCACACACCACCACAGTCCTGAGAACTTTCAAACAGGTAACAACTTTGAAGTACAAGAAAAAAAAAAAGTGTATGTATATATATATATATATATATATATATATATATAAATATAATTTTTTTATTATTATAATTTTCCTTGGGATTTCAGGCAGTTGCGTTTTTAATCATTTTATTATATTGCATCTGCATCAGGCACGTGAGACGCCCAGAAGATTATTTTGTGCTATCAAAAATTAGACTTAAAGGTAAGGAAAACATTTTTAGCATTTCTTATAAATTTGTATGACTGTTTATGTGTATATTGAGCATATGCTACTTGTGTTTTTCAGATCATGTGTATGTTCTCACAACAATGCTGATCATCTTAATGTGTTTCTCTATCAACTGGACAAAACTCAAAGAAGCTGCCAAACGGTTATGTAATGTACATGGTGATCACATATGACAGCTTATTAATCTGTAACATTATTAAAATCTATTTTATTTCCGTTATGTTTTAGTTTGGCTGAGATTGGGGCTGTTTTGTATTCCAGATGAAGTTAATGATTTTGTGACAGACTGTGACAATCCAGGTAAGCTTCATTTTTATGCTCATTAGTGGACGAGATGGAAATGGAGCTTATTAGGGTGCTTGTAGTACTATATTTTTTCAGGCAACCTGTTTATTTTTTCTGGTCAGGTCTATTTAAGCCTCATTTTGGTTGCTGTCCACATAAACTCTGTCCTATCAACCACTTCCCCTTCCACATTCACAGCAGTGTAGCCAATGTGGTGGCTGCAAAGATCGGCTTTAACAATACAATGTAAGAACTGTTACATTCTGTAGCTTATTCCTGACAGACTAACACAGTGGTGATTTAATTGTATAAAATTCTGTCACCATTTACTCACTCTCATGAATGCAAAATGAGATATTCATCAGAACATTTATGCTGCTTGTCCATACTTTTCAAAGCTTACAGTGATATAGCTTGCATATATTTAAATATTTTTGGCGAATAACAACAAATCTCTGTCTGTTCCTCACACTAACCTGTTGTATGGCTTGTAGCACTTGGATTACTTGGATTACTTTTAGATTCAGAAAATGAATTATAGTTTTTTTTGTGTGTGATTTGATTAATTTTTTTCTAAATGCATTTGTTCAGTAATTCCTTAGAATCAGTATAAATCTGATCATTGTGAAAACAATTACATTTAATCAATTAAAAGCTATGAACATGGTTTAAATATGGCTATAGCTGTGAAGCAAGCAAGATTCAGTTTTTTTTTAAAATGTATGAAATTAAATCAGATTTATTGATGCTATATATAAACCTGGTTAAAACACATTCAGTTTATTAGTACTATAACAGAAATCTCTTATTACTTGTTTGCTTAATGCATAACTGATGGATATGCACCATTTTTAAGTTGTATTGAGATAAAAGATGGCAGTTTTCATTTTTGGATGAAATATTTAATTAAATAGTATATATAGATGCTAAATGAACGCAAATGTTCTTCTCTACAGCATCATGGGTGGCATTAAGAATAATGCAGGACAAGGGCTGAACATCGTGTTAGCAAACGGTTCATTTATTAAAAATAATTACACAGGATTTAAATTTTTTGAAATCTGAAATCATTTTCATATTTTATTATGTTAAAATTATTTGACTGTTTATTTATGCAAGTATTAATATTTATTAATATATGCAAATACAATTCAATTTGATTAATTGGCTCTTCTTTTCTTAGGTGAAACCAGTGAGGTTTTAAGAAATAAGAACTTGAATTATTGAATTATAATAATTCATTAGTTGAATTATTCATACATGTCTCACTTGCACTGCCACCGTCTCTTTTCCAGGCTGACTGATGAGATTAGAGATATATTCACTGCACTGGGCAGCACAATGGTCAAATCCCTGAAGCCCTGGGATAGCTGGGTGTTCGTAGGTGCCTATGGAATAAATGAAGCTAGTCCTTTTGAAAGGGTTGGAACATTTTTAAGTTTAAGTTTTTCATCCAATATTTACATTTTACTTTGGTTTCTTTTCAGTGAACGAAAATTATTTTTCGTTGTAGTTTTTTTTTTTTTTTTTTTTTTTAAGATTTTAGTTTTAAGTTGGTTGTTTTCTCTGTTATGTTTAGTTAATTCAAAATGATATGAGGAGCAGCGTGTATGAAGACTGGCCAGAGATGGGGGAGATCATTGGCTGCTTTCCCAGAATATCTGAGACTGAATAAGCCACAGTAGCCAACCTCATATCACCACGTTTGGGACATTTGAAAATACGACATAACACTGTAGCTTTTTTTGCTATCTTCCCTCCCTAAGCAAATAAAATTTAAGGAATAGTTTACTCTTGTACTGCTCCGAATCCATATGACTTCTTTCACAGAAACACATTAGGCAAAATTTTGCATATATTTACCCTGATCTTTTCCAAACACTAGAAGAGCAACATTCTGTCACTATGATAATATTATACAACAAAAATACATTTGAGAGATAATACAGATGATTCTGTTCTCATACAGAATTCCTTCACACTGGTTCTTTTATATAAGGTAACACTGTTGCTGTTGATATTAACAATGAAGAGTGGAAAATGGGAAAGTGACATCACTTTAACACAGTCCCTTTTTTCACTCCCCCTCCTTGTGCTGGATTATAGTACCAGTTAGGACACTGTATGCACTCCGGGTTGTAAAAGTGTGTGTGTCTGTGTGTGTGTGTGTGTGTGTGTGTGTGGGTTTGGGTTTGCTTGGAGGGATGTACACCCCCCCCTCCTGCTTCTCCTCTTGCTCTGCATGAAAATAGCAGGTGGAATCCCAGAGAATTCATTTCTGGAACAATCCTGAGGCACTGAGCACTCTGCACTTTTGGAATCATGGGAGTGACCCATGGAAAGAAAGTAAGGATATTTTAATCCAGTTTGAAGAACCTGTATGTTACGAGTGTAAGTCATACATCTCCTCTAAAGATCTGACAGGACTCAAACTCTGTTACACAAATGGATGATTGTAAATGGACATTGTTCAGAAAACAGTGTTTTAGGCTTAAAATACTGAAATTTATGAGGTGAGACTGTTTCTTTTGTTTGATACTATTTTTCCTGTTTGTGTGACTTCTAATCACAAAGTTTGAGCATGAGACATTTATTCCAAGGTAAAATATACTTATTGTGAGTTGAGTGTCTTTTAGTTCATTTGGTTTCAGCTCTTAGGAATATGTGTGAAATCAAGGTGCATTAGCTGTTATTTAGTATTATTTATATACTATTATAGTTTTATTAAGAATTTAAATGAGCTTTTCTTATCATTTCAGTTTAATTTTAATTTTTAATTTTTGGTGTGTGTATATGTATGTATGTATGTATGTGTATATATATATATATATATATGTATATATATATATAAAATGTATATATCAGAGGTGGCGAACTCCGGTCCTGGAGAGCCGCAGGCCTGCAGAGTTCAGCTCCAACCCTAATTAAAACTCACCTGCCTGTAGCTTTCTAGTAACTCTTCAGACCTTGATTAGCTTGATCAGGTGTGTTCGATTAGGGTTGAAGCAAAACTCTGCAGGGCTGCGGCTCTCCAGAAACGACGTTCGCCACCCCTGATTATTTATATATATATATATATATATATATATATATATATATATATATACACACACACACAAACATACATACATGCTTTATTTCAATTAACATAGAAACAGCCTACATTCTTCGCAACTCCAGTTGCTGTAGCTTTCACATCTTTTGGTTTCTTTCAGTGTAAAAAAAGAAAAAAAGTGAATAGTGAATATCTAGTTGCAATCTGTAACATTGACCTCATTTGAATATTTTGATTCCCTTCTGATTTTCTTTCCTTTGGTGATTTAGTCCAAGGACTCCTCGTGACTTTCCTGACACAATCACATTCTAGAAAGCAAACAGATTATGAAGGGAAAATGGAGAGTTTGTTTGGCAGGGCCAGTAATGAGGTGGCTAAATGCCAGCTGGTCCCAGAACCATTTTAGTCCAATATGATCAACCCAGCATGATGCTAACACGCACACACACACATACACATACCCACAATGCCTCCCTTGTGTTAGTGCAAATTTCTCTCAACACACAGGGCTATTGTGCTGTTCATCAACAGCTTTGGAGATTATTTTAGATCGTTTGGATGATAGATAAGGATGAGGTAGTGCTATGTCCTTTTATACTTTCTGGACATGATAATAGTGATAGTATGGTTTTTGTACACTACTATTATGGTAATACCATGGTATTATTATAGTAAATATGTTAATTATACAGTACCATGGTATTATGCTATCACTATATAGCACATCACTGTGAAATGCAGAAGGGAAAATGCAAATGAAAATTAAATTTTTGTATTTTGTCTTGTGGTTAAAATATAATGACTCATATCCATTTTCTTTCACAGGCAGATCATAATCATCAAAATCATAACTCTGCTTGTTCTCAGCCACTTATTGGACCTGGTGAATCAGGTTTTCTATGTTCCTTTCATATTATTTGATGCAATTACATTTATTAATAGTGCTATCATTATAATTACTCATGCTTTCTTGAACAAAGGTGCATTTAGTGCTATGGTCATGCGAGGTGTCCTATTATTTTTCCATGCAAATGAACTTTTTGGCTGTTTTTAAAGGGAAGTTAACTAAAAATGAAAATTTGCTGAAAGACTCACCCTCAGGCCATCAAAGATGTGAATGAGTTTGTTGCTTCATTGAAAAAGAGATTTATCATTACATCATTTGCTCACCACTGGATCCTCTGCAGTGAATGGGTGCCGTCAGAATGAGAGTCCAAACATCTGATGACTTCTTCTGAAGTGAAAAGCTGCGTTTGTAAGAAACAAATTCATCATTAATCATAATTCATCATTATTTTTAAATTCAAACATTTGATTCTAGCTGAAGTCCACCTCAATTGAACCCAGTATTGCGTTCTCCAGTGAAAAATATATTTTGTCTGAATCAGGAGAGAAATATGCACAAATCAAGCTCAACCAACAAATATGTGGGTGGATTTTGATGTGAGAGAACAGAAAATTGAGTTTTTCACTGGACGAAGCAATATTGTGTATTATGTACTGGTATTTTGGCTAGAAGTGATGGTTTGAAGTTCAAACACCTTAATGATTTGTTCCTTATAAGCATGCCGCTTTTTGCTTCACAAGATGTTAAATGATTGACTGGAGTTGTGTGGATTTTGTGAATTATTGTGATGTTTTTATCAGCTGTTTGGAATTTGTTAAAGATTTTTCAGCAAATTTTCATAATTTTTAGTGAACTATTTCTTTAATAGAATGTTCTCTTTTGCTTGTCTCCCACTCTTAGATTTAGTCTCTGATCTTGGAGCCGTGATAGACCCTGATCAGAGGTGGGGCAGAGAAGATGATTTAGACCAGAGCAAGTTGCTTCCTGAGCAAACAGACAGCGGTTACTATGAAGAGCTCATCAGGCCCAAAAAGCTCCACAATCCCATCAAAGCGTCCAAGAGCCACCAGGAGCTCCAGCGAGAGCTGATTATTACATACAAAAGGTGCAAACTGACCCAGAATTTGAGTTGAAAGCATGTTCATATTTTGAAGCATGAACAAGCTTAGTTGCAGCTTTAATTTAGCACCTGGCCCAATTCCTAATCTCACTTCAAACATATACCCACAGAGGGACTGCTGAGTTTATGTCTCTCTTGCATGTACATGTTTTGTCCAACAGATGGCAGTAAAGTCAAAGTTGTGCGTGCAGTTAAAGCCTCTTGTGGATACGTTATAACAGTCGTAACGCATTTTATTAGAAATTATCACTAGATGTGATGTTTTTGAAGTGAAACAACTGAAATCAAAATCGACCCTATTTGCTTTCTTAATACACACTCCTTATAGTGAACGATTCATCAATGCATATTGTTGATATTGTTAATATGCATATTGCTGTTCAAGTTTTGTATTTTTAATGTCTACCATTAACAAAGATTAATAAATAACTGTAACAAATGTATTGCTCATTGTTAGTTAGTGTTGGTTTATAATGGTTTATGCTTTAACTAATGTAAACTTGTTACCATATTTTAATAGCTTAATGGTTTGTAATACAATAGAAGAGTTAACATATGTTGAGATGTTCTTAAGCTTGAACTTCAACTAATGCATCCACATCCTGGATTCCCTTTCCATTTAATTGCAATGAATGAACAATTGCTATTATTTGAGATATAATAAGACTTATTTTATCTATCAGAGGAGCAGCGGTGGAGGAGAAGCCAGAGTTACAGAGAGTTCTGGAGCAAAGAAACAGAGCTCAAGTTCTGAAACAAGACAGAAAACAGGAGGAGGAGAAATCACCACTGGAGCAGGAGTTACTGAAGAGACAGATGAGGTTAGAGAAGGTAAAACCTCAAATAACATTCCTCAAACTATACTGAAATGAGTGTTGCATGGACAATATTGTTTGATATACGCTAATAAGACTGGGAAGTGATCCAAATTACACAGAATGCTCCCTAATTTTGATCATTTTTGCATCTCAAGTTCAGAACACATTGATCTCGGTCATAATATATATACATACAATGTACTATAACCTCATTCAGAAATGATTTAACCTTAATAATTCTTCTTCTCAGTTTGAGAGAGTGGTCGAAGAGCAGAGAGAAAGGTCAAAGTGTGCGCCTGAGTTCATCAGGGTTAAAGAGAGCCTAAAGAGGACGGCGATCACAAGTGCTGTGGAGAAAGAGCTGTAATCACACATTACCTTATTTCACTGATCTACATGAGTGTTTGTTGGTACTCCTCCAGCTGCTGATTCTTAGTTTTACTTAGAAGGCTTGGGGTTTGGATTTTGTTTGGAAACCGTTGACAAGGACAAGAATGTTGAAAATGTGGGCTAATGTTTTGTCATGTTAAGCACTTGTAATGGTCTAATAAGATTTCAACTTAATTGCTGATTAAGTGGCTGTAATTTGCACCAGTGAGAGAAACACACAAGAACAGAATAACTCCAGTATACTGGAACTGTATCTAGTGTTTGAGTATAGAAATTATTGGTCTGCCATATTTATAGATTATATACTTTTATGAACAGACAGCAATTCTTTCCACTTTTTTCTACATTTATGGTTCAAATCATTTGGTATGTTCACAAATGCATACTAGTTTGAGATATCGTGCACTACTAACAAAATGTGTAGTACAAAAAAAAAAAAAGCATAAGGAAAAGGACACTGTATCCCATAGTGCAATGTTTTAGACTTGATTTTCTATTTTTGGTATAGCCAATTTTAGCATCTCTTTTTATTGACTCACTATTTGATTAGGCAGGGAAATCTGGAATTTAAATGAATTAAAATAACTATTTTTTATATAATCTGTATCATTGCATAGTGCATTTTTCCCACATGCATTTTGTTTTAACAAAATACATTATCACAAAATATTACAAAATTATCTTTTACAATTAAGATATTGTTGATTTACACTTCTTGTATAAGTGACCTTTTTTCTTAAAGGAATAGATTGTTTTTCTTCATTGGAGATTTGGATAAGTTTAGTATTACATCACTTGCTCACCAATTGATCCTCTGTAGTGAATGGGTGCCATCAGAATGAGAGTCACACAACTCCAGTCCATCAGTTAGGTCTTGTGCAGTCAAAAGCTGCGTGTTTGTAATAAACAAATCCATCATTAAGACGTTTTAATTTTAAATCGGCTGTGGTCGTGTAGATTATTGTGATGTTTTTATCAGCTGTTTGGACTCTCATTCTGACGGCACCCATTCACTGCAGAGGATCCTTTGCTGAGCAAGTGATGTAATACTAAATTTCTCCAAATCTGTTCTGATGAAGAAACAAACTCATCTACATCTTGGATGGCCTGAGGGTGAGTCCAATTTTCATTTTTGAGTGAACTATTCCTGTCAGAGCTTTTCCATTCATATAAAGTTAACATCATAAATCATATGATTGTGATGTCACATGTATGTTTCGCCTAACAACACAACTTAGTTTTTTGTAAATACGTTTTGTATATTTTGTAATAACCTTTAAATAAAGGGATTTTGACATGTCATACAGTTCGGAGTATATAATCTGAAAGTACCAACCACAGTCTGTCTTTGCATAGCACTCGGATGTGAACTTTATTTGCACTGTACACAAAGATTTTACTGAACACACAATGCATAGACAAGGAGTGTTTATTCATAACGTGCTACTACCTGTATATCTTTAAGGGTACAAATCATTGGCTCTTCATAACTCCATCGATAACACATGATGCATTGCATCCATACATTTGTAGCTTTTACAAAAAAGATATACAGTATATGTATACATCATCTTTATGTATAATACACATACTGTATTTGTGTCTCCTCTTCACTTCCCGAAGTGTGTGCACTTCCCATGTGAAAAACAAATTGATCAAGGGAGGAATTAACTACCCAAAACCTGGGGTGTAACTTCCTATAGTACTTTCCAAATGATATTTAATCAGCCCTTCTGAGGCAGTTTGCATAATTACCATAATGAACTGATTGCTGAACTGCTCATTAGACTGTCGCAATTTTATACTAATTACATTAATGATTGCACTTGGGTATGACGCAGTTCTAAAATTAAATATTTTAATTATTTATGTACTTAATATTTTAGAATTTCATTGAATTTAATATTACATTTAAAATAAAAAGAATTTTACACTGAAAATAAAAATGCTGTTGTATTGACAACACTGTTTTGACAAACTAGAATTTTACTTTATGCAAATAAATGATAAATACAGCTATATCAGACAGATGGAGTGTTAGCTTAAAACTAATCGTTCGTGTTTAAAAGGAAAATGTCTTTAATATTACGGGTCCATGATCAAAAAACTAAAACTTTGTTTTGTATTATTGTTTGCTTCATGTAAGTAATGTGCGCAAATTGGCACAGATATGATATATTGATTAACAAGGTGATAAATGTTCTTGCATTGTTTTTTTGTATTAATCCAGTTTTAAAATAAGGCCAGTATTGAGTTCTTAAGATAATGTTAAATCAGCATTTCTGTCTTTTATAAAGAAATAGAAAAAGAAACAGATTAAGTGTCCAAATGTCTTGTGCCTCCCATTGACTTGTGACAGGAATAGTCTGTCTTATTTTGCGATTAGTATTGTAAAGATATGAATATGTTTATGTATATTTTATATTTTGATCATCGCTCTTGTAAACATATTTTTACGAGGTCATGCAAACATTAGACGTCCTCTGCGCAGGAGAACAGTACAGATTATGGCCAGCGACCCAAACAAAAGAACCTTAACCAATCAACCAATCAGCTCACACAACATGCACAACATGGAATAACTGATAATCATGGACAGATAAATCTTTTTGGTTACAGAACTAAATCACAACTGCGACAAAGTAGTTAATCAACATCTGTTCCAAAACCTTCTAAGGCAGAATCCTAATTTAAACGGAATCTCATAAGTGACTGATTTGAAACACTCTACAATAAATAGTGCCTCACGTGTGAAGCGCAATACAACACTCAACACCCAACTGCAACAGAATTTGATGCCAGCATACTCTAAAAAGCATAAATCCACATAGCTCTCACAAATATTGGCTAAAATACTTAGTGTTTTTACTCATCCTTTTTAATATATATTTACTGAGCGTGTTGCACTGCATTATGAGATTGCTTTCGCAGCAAAGGATACAATCTGCCTTAGATTTTTGGCCAAAATGAGGCATCTTAAAAGACCTTTTTTGGACCAGGAGTGTGCATCTGATTCCTTCTCACTTGACTCGTAAACTTGGGCTTACATTTAAGATTTATGTATTTGAATTGTGTAATATTACCATCTATTCGAATTTCACAGATTTAGTGTAAACAAACTAATAAACTTAAAGTGATGCATATTTGTCAGTTATGAATAAATGAAATGGATAAGATTTCTGCACACACAAAAAAGCATGGCATAGTTTATTATTAACTATCTGCATCTATGGAATTTTATTTAAATAATTATATTCTCAAAATGCATTTATTCGAATTGTTTATCAGCGTAAATCTGTTCATTGTGGAAACAATTACATTTATTCATTTAAAATAAAAGTATGAACATGGTAAGTTAAAATGTATTCATTAGATTAATAAGACTGATTAGATAATCAAGTTGGATTAATTGATGGGAAATATATAAACCTTGGTTGTGTATTTAAAACACATTCAGTTTATTAGCATTATTGCAAAAATCTCACCTGTTTCATTTGTGAAAATGCATTTATTCAAATTGCTTAGAATTTGCATAAATCTGTTAATTGTGCAAACAATTAAATTTATTCAGTTAAAAAAAGTATGAACATGGTTCAAATATGGCTAGCTCTAGAAAACGCAATATTTAATTAGTAATATGCATTCGATCGAAACAAATCAGATTTATTAATGATAAATATACAAACCTAGATACATTTTATTAGTAATATTACAGAAATCTTACTACTTTCATTTATGATTGTCAAATATGCATTACATTAAGTTATGAGTTTATTCATATAGATGGATATTTTATTTGAAAAATTCAAATACTGTACATACATCTTAAATTAAGATCTAAATAAATGATTTTTAAATGTAGGTTTTGGAACTGAGCTACAGACTACTTTTGCCCCATAAATCTAAATTTAGTAATCTTTATTGAATGTGGAGATTATCTAAGTATTGCATTTAATCTGGGTGTAAAAAAAAAGCATCTGGGCTGTGGCTCAAATCTCTTAACCCCTGTTCTGTCCACATGCTTCATATGAAGGTTTATACCCACAACAAGATCATGTGATCTCTGTAACAGCTTGGAAATACTCCTGCTCTGACTTCATATGCAGCTTTGTACCAGTCTGAACCAGATCACAAAATCAACAACATGGATAACTCTACCCAACATACCTTACAAAACAAAACCACAATGGATTAAGGCTTAAAAATTATATGATTATCTTTTTTTTCCTCATGAACTTATCGCCTGAGCAAGTGGGGCTTATTAAGACATTAATATTTATTAAGACATTGTATAACTAGTGGCTTTCCAAGAAAGTCCAAATTGCTACGGGGTACAGACCTGAATGTTTTCTTTAAAAATAATGAGAATAAAATAAATAAATAATTAAACCTTCCATAAACTTACAGCTTAAACATATTTTTGTCTTTGGTTGGGGTACAGAAATATTAATCAAATTAAAACAATAGAGGAGTTACATATCTGTCTATGATATACCCAAGTCTGAATATCTGGAACAATGACGCTGTCCTCTCACGTCCCACCAGCAGCACTAGCTCCATCTAGTGCATATTATCAGGAAAGCTCTGTGTTCCGGGTCAGACTGGTGCATGTGTGGTTCCACTGGGTTCCTCTAGGTTCTGCTGGGCTCAGAGTTCTGCTTCAGATCCTGCTGGTTGGTCGGCAGCAGTAAGTACAGCTTCTGAGACTGTCCCGATCGGCACTGCCTCGACGCCCGTCCGCACTTGGGGAACCTAAACAGAAACGTTTATGGAAAACAAGCTGCAACAGTATAGTATATGAAACAGAACTTGGCCAGGTGTTGTTATTGTTACCTAAAACTATTAAAAAACATTTTTTCGTTAATGAAAATAACATGCTGAAATTATATATATATATATAAAACTAATCTATAAAAGCTAATTAAAAATATTAATAAATAGTATTTATAAAACAATTGTTTCCAGTCCTCGATTCTGATTGGTCAGCAGTTGTTTGTTTTATTCACAATAAAGCAAAGCTATGATCTCTTCACCCAACGGTTCTGGACACTATTTAACAAACTTAAATAGTTGTAAGGCACGACGCGAAGCTGTATTATTCACAGTACAGCACGGCCTCTCATACCTTATTGCTTACATAAATAATACTAAAGTAACACTAAATTACACATGACAATTTTTTTACATACTGTATATTTCCTATAAAGTGTTCCTGTGTGCTCTGTTTAACTTATTTATAAACTTATTTATTCATTTGTTTGTTTGTATATTTATTTTAGCGCCATAAGGTTCAAAAGTTATTTTAATGGCACTATAAAAGTATATTAAAATACAAATAATTTTCTTGCGACATCGCAATAAAAACTACGTCTATACTATGATCTTTAAATTTGATATTTGACAAATTCTTTTTTTTTAACTACTAAAGTTTTTTCTGAAAAAAAAGATGTTTCTGAAATAAATGTTATAAATGAATATATATTATTCATTACTGATGAAAAATGTTATAAAAATATGTTAATGTAATAAATAAATCCTGCCTAGAAGCATTAAAACAGGACAGTCCAATAAAATATGGTTAAAAAAAAAAAAAAAAAACATGACCTTGCTCATTACCTTAAAATTAATTTAATATATGCTGTGGTCATTTTTCTACAACTAAAAAAAGTCCAAGAAGAAAACTGTCACTAACTTCTCTTCCTTTGTTTGCTTAACAGGTTGTATGTACTAAAATTGTCAATTTATTATTTAGGATGGATAGTATGTGACTTTTATTCGAGAATGATCTCAGGCTTACTGTTGTCGTCTTCCTCCTCGTCCTCTTCCTCCTCCTGGTCGAGCTCTTTGGCGGGCAGGAGCAGGTGTCTGTGGTAGGGGCTGGTGGAGGTGATTTGGCTCGTCCCCTCTAGGCTGGTGCTCAGCTGCAGTCTCCGCATGTGTCGGACCACTGCTGTCGCGTTGAATGCTTGCTACAGGGACAAGAACAAGAAATAACGTGCCTCTGAAATATGTTTACAAGTATCTTTGAGTGAGATTAATTTCAGTGAGATTAATGAGGAAATCTGTTACCAGCTATTGCACATCTGCATTCTATACACATATAAACATATATAGGACCCTATGAAAACCATTTTATTTTTACCCAAATCCTGTTTTAATTTTTTCTAAATTCCATTTTTATTCTATTAAATTTTTCTGGATCTAATTTTTTGTCCAGTTTAAATTTTTCTGGACTCCTTTTTAATGGTTAAACTAAATTTTATTTAGAATTTTTATTTTCTTTAAAAAAGAAATCATGGAACGTATACAATTTAATAGCAATGTATTATTATTAAGTTGAACAAAAAATACATTTTTAGGGCCCTATGAAATATATTTTATTATTATTTTATTTTATTTTTTCTCAATTTCTGTGTTTTCCATTTGAATTTTTCTGGATTCCATTTTAATGGTTTTATCAAAAAACATATCTAATTAATTAAATGCATAAAAACTATTTAATTTATTAATTTGTTTAAAATAATAAGGCTCAATAATGTTTTGGGTTTTTTTCAGAAATTACGTGTTGTGTATTTTAATTTTTGGTAATCAAATTAAGGCATAAAATATTAATTTATCTTTTTATCAAACATTATACAAACATCATCATACATTATACATTAAACATTTTTTGTCAAATAAAGTAGTGCACAACAGAGGTTTACTGTTAAAAACGGAAAAATTGTGTGATTATTTTTAAAAAGTTTTAATTAATTGAGTTTTAATAATAATTGTATTATTAGTAGTAGGAATAGCATTACATTAAGACAAACATTCTTTAGTACAATAGTAATATATTTCTGTCACAATTTCTTCAATTTGAGTCAAAACTTTTATTTTGATGGGTTACTGAGAAGACCTTTAAGTTTCTGTGTCTATGTGATAAAACAATAGTTTTTGTAGTCATTTGGTGAGACTGCAGAGGCTGAAAATACAGCTCAGGTTTATAGCAGTTTATTCTTGCCAAACCAAGTAAGCCATATTCAAAAAACATCACCCAGATCTGTTGGGCTGGAAAAAAAGATGTGAAAAAAATGATGGGGTTCTCACCTTCCATTTACTTTTGGCAAAGTTCTTCTTCATCTGAGCGCTAACAGACTCATGAATGTTCCTGTCGAGAGCCGTGTCTCCAGAAATCCTTCAAAATTAGAGATGAGTTACTAATGCAATTTTGTCGAAAAGAGGAAAAGGATATTATGATCATAGATTAAGTCAAAAAATAACACTTATTTTTAGGTAATCCTACCATGGGTGCTGTAAAGCCTGTTCACATGTGTATCTCAGAGTCGAATCTTTCTCCATCAAGTGATTGATGAAATCCTTGGCTGGGACGGGATGTGATCGACAATATGTTTGTCAAACAATATTCAAGCATTAAGAAAGCAATAAGAAAATGCCCAGGATTGAGCTCATCAGTAGTTTTGAGAGGGTTTTTCTTCACTGTCTGCACTCCTATTGGCAGACAAGTCGCATTCAACTCAGTTTAACATTGTTACATCACTAATGGTATTTTTATTTTTAAAAACCTGCTGTTGAGCTCAATCGGCACAGTCATTTGTATCAAGAACTTGTCAAAAGGATGCTACTGGATTATGATTACACTATCATGACAAGATCTACCTGAGTCAGAGATGTCGTCCCAGTACGGAGAGTCAAACTCATACTCTGCTTTGAGAATCTGCTCGAACAGCTTGGAGTCATTTTCATCGTAAAATGGAGGGTAGCCACATAAGCTGCAAAAGACATAGCTTTGTAATAACAACCAACAGACTGTTAATTATCCCTCTTATTAGTTAGCTAATCATAAACAAACAAACAAACAAATAAATCAATATGAAAAACATAAACTCGAAATTCTGACTTTTTTTCTCAGAACTGCATTATATAAACTCACAATTCTGAGAAAAAAGTCAGAATTGCTAGATACAAATGCAATTCTGAGAAAAAAGTCGAAATTGTGAGTTTACATCTCACAATTCTGACTTTATTTCTCACAATTATGAGTTTATATCTCACAATTCTGAAAAAAAAAGTCAGAATTGCAAATTTGAGACGTAAACTCGCAATTGTGAGAAAAAGAAGTCAGAATTGTGAGAAAAAAAGTGGCAGTTTATTTTTTATTCAGTGGCGGAAACAGGCTTCCATAGAATTGACCATACATAAAAAATAATTAAAATAAATTCAGTAAATAAATTATTTAAATAAATAAATAAACTCATATAAAAAAAATTGTAAATACTGTATATAAATATGCACAATCAAAATGTTTTTGATATGACAAATACATAAATAAATATTAAATATTGATTTAGATTGAAATATTGATTTATGCTAATTCATTATAAATTCCTCCCTAAATAAATAAATGAGGATTGACCATAAATATAAATAATTAAATACATTCAATGCATTCAATCAAACTAAATAAATTCCTATAAAATTGACAATCAATCAGTCAATACACACAAACAAAATATTTGTGATATGACAGATGCAGATCAAGAAATACTCACAGAATATAAGAAATCACTCCTATGGACCAACAGTCTACAGCTTTACTGTATGGTTTTTGTGCCAAGACCTCTGGAGCTGATTGAGAGCGTGAACGAGAGAGAGAAGCTTTCAGTGTTTCTTTTTTCTATTTAGTTCCCTTTCCTTTTGAGCTTTGTATAGAATGAGGGCAGCATCAAAGAGGCACTTTAAAATGCTAGCACTTGACACTGTACGGCATTTCAAATGAGCCTCTAAAAACCGACACATTACTGACCTTTGCTAAGGTCAGATTGAAAAAGGCAGGAAAAATAGCCCTCATTCGTACCTACGTATCCAGGTGTTCCACAGGCAGTTGACATCACACTTCCCGAGTCCTCGATCTTAGACAGGCCAAAATCACTGATCATGATATTGGAGTCCTCCTCCATACTGTAGTACAACAGATTCTCTGGCTGCACAGAAAGAGAATGAATGAATATCAACTGAACGTAATTTCCCCTGAATCACATTAAATCAAGTCATATCTTGCTACATTTTATGGACCTCCATTGGTGCACTCTTTTCATATGCATAACACTGTGATATAATCAGACTAACCTTCCATGTTAATTTAAATTTTGCTCAGGACCATCTATGACAAACAGCACACAACAGGACATTTTATTGGTCACTTGGGCTATGTTTGGAATAGAATACGACTATAAAACTCTTACTATTTCTATAAAAGTCCAAAAGTAATTTTTTTACAAATTTTTATTCAGCGAGGATGCATTAAATTGATCAAAACTGGCTGTAAAGATATTTATAATGTTACAAAAGTTTTCTATTTCAAATAAATCCTGTCCTTTTGAACTTTATATTCATCAAAGAATCCTGAATTAAAATATGTATCATGATTTCCACAAAAAATATTAAACATCACAACAAGTTTCAACACTGATAATAAGAAATTACTTAAGCACCATATCAGCACATTAGAATTTTTTTTCTAAAAGATAATGTGACACTGAAAACTGGAGTAACAACTATGGGAAATTCAGTTTTTTCATCACAGGAATAAATTACATTTTAACATACACTAAAATAGAAAACAGTGTTTAAATTGTAATATTTCACAATATTAGTGTTTTTACAATATTTTAAAAAATAAACGCAGTCTTTGTGAGCTGCTTTAAAAATCGTATCCACCCTAAAATTCAGAATTATTTTTTTGAGTGAATATATTGTCATGTTTTCTTGCCTTGACTAGCAAGAAACCAATATATACTTACTTAATAACCTTAATGTTATGAGGTTGTGTGACAGCAATGTGGCATAATACAGTATAAAACATTCAACATATATACTGATACAACATATATACACACACACACACACATATATATATATATATATATATATATATATATGTGTGTGTGTGTGTGTGTGTATATATGTATATATATATATATGTATATATACTAACATATATACACATATTTAACATATAGTATTTACTGCTTTAGCCTACTTTTAGAAAAATTAAAGGTAGTATACTGTGCAGTATGCAGTACTGTAAGCATTACACTTGTATTCCATCCTAGCCTATTTCTGTCATGTTGCGTAGCACTGTAGCACTGCTTGCTGTTAAATCTCATTGGTCTGATTTTCAGCTCCACACAGCTGAATATTAAACATTAAATACTTTTGTCAGTGATTTTGTCCCTTCGTGGCAGCATCTGGCTTTCAGTGAGGACAGAAAAAAGATTGCATGCTGAATAATTTTCACATTACGCTTGGTTAGAAAGGCAGTGTGTAATTATAGGGAAAGAATATGTAAGCATTACCTTCAAGTCTCTGTGCACAATGCCCATATCATGCAGATACTTGACCGCATCTAAAATCTGCCGAATGAGTTTGCTGGCATCTCTTTCTGTGTAGAAGCCTTTTTCCACAATCCTGTCAAAAAGCTCTCCCCCCGATACGCTGTGAAAACCCACAAACACAAACTACAATTAGCACCTCTACTATAATCACACAAGCGTTCAATTGACACTGCAAATTAAACCAACATCACCCAGTATTTTTTATTTTTTTCACTATGGTTGATGTGGTTGTGAGTGCTGAGAAAACTCACAGCTGCATGACCAAATACAAATGTGACTGACTTTCGAAGATGTCTTCCAGTGAAACAATGTTCTCATGTTTTATTCTGAAAAAAAATAAATAAATAGAAAACAGCAATGATTAGAATCTAAACTGGCAATCAGACTTATTATTTCAGCTGATGGACAGTAAAATGGCTTAAGATCCTTACATCATGTAGAGACCAGAACCTTCTAGGATCCAACTTGCCCAGGCTGCAGATTCATATTTTACATAGTGTATATGTTGATTTATTTCACTATAAGGCAGTGTTACTTTTGAATTATTTATATACTATTATATAAATATTTTGAATTAGTTTTATTTTATGTTTTCAGTTTTTATTTTAATTTTAGTTCACGTTTTACTAATTTTATGTTTTTGTCTTTTTCATTTAGTTTTTAATAAATCTTAACTTTAATTTAATTTCAGTTTAACAACTTATTTCAGTTAGTTGCCATAGAAACATTTCTAATTTTTACGTTTTTTAAGTTTCAGTTTTTGAATGAATGAATGAATGAATGAATAAATAAACAAATGAATGAATGAATAAATAAATAAATAAATTTTATTTGCCAGGTGTGCACAAATATGAATTTTTGTCATTTATTTTATTTTATTTTAATTTGTTTTATTATATATATATATATATATATATATATATATATATATATATATATATATATATACATACATTATCATCTAATTTCAAATTTATTTCAATACTGAAAACTATTTTTAATAATTTTAGTTTCTGTTTATTTTGTTATTTATTTAATTTTATTTGGATATTTATCATCTAATTTCAAATTTATTTCAATACTGAATACTATTTTATAATAATAATAATAATAGTTTTTGTTAACAACAACAACACTGCTGTAAGGAAATGTAATATGCGTGTGAAAGTCATTGCATTGCTCTAAAGATCTTTTTATGCTCTATTCATGATGGCTTTCCTTCCTTCTTCCCTATTTTTAATGTGCTTTCTCAGTCTCTTTTATGAAGCTACACCAGCTATACTCAAATCAGATATAAATAACATTTTGCTCCATCTCCATTTGACTTCCACTATTTTGGTTTCCTCCCTTCCATTTGATTACAGATTTTCACACCAGTGGTGGGATTCTCTCTCTCTCTTAATTCTATCCCTATTCCTCCTCTTTGGTCCCTTTCTCTCTCTCTTTCACAATACTGCTGCGGGGAACCTCCATACCATCTCAGCCTCTGTGTGTGCTGTTGCCCTGGCAACAGAGTCACTAAAAATAGGACTATCTCCAGTACTCTTGACATTTCCGGTACACACTTCTACGATTTCTAAAGCTATAGCACATTTTTATGGCACAGATAGCATTCACAAGAGCTTTTCTTCTCTCAAAGAGCAATCTGGCTTTTAAGAGGAAAAGGAAGAGACCTTTCAGCATCTTGACTGCCAATTATCCTTAACACTACCTCACAAAGACTCAAGCTCTCGGCAGCATCCGTCCTATATCTGAACACAAATCATGACATGGTTTCGCTTGATCTCAAACAGTGCTGTTATCTGTTATTCGCCCTGTAATCAAAGAGTTCAGTCCCAAATACCATGGTATACTAAGGTGTGCTGCAGACTACAGGTTTCCTCTGTTTGGCTTTCTCCATATATGATAAATATTTCCTGTCCTGTATGAAAAATTAACAGCTTAAACCAGCCTAAGGCCAAGTTGGTCCTCAGCTGGTTTAGATGGTTGATCTGCCAGCTGTCCATCTTGACTATCAAGCTAGTTTTTTATGCTGTAAATCATTAGATAGCCAGTTCTGACCTGTGCAGCACAGCAATCTCATTCTCAATGCTGTTCTCCTTTCCCTCCAATGCTTTCTTAGGGATGCATTTAATGGCCACGAGTCGCTGGGTCTTCTTCTCCTCAGCCAGGAACACCTCAGAGAACGCACCTCTGGAGGACAGGAAAGATGGAGTTAGTGCTAGTAGATATTTTACTTCCCCCAGTGGACCTCTAAGTAATTGTTATGAAAGCAGACATAAACCAATATATTGACCAGACCTGCATTTCTCAAAAGTAATTGCACCCACAGTCTCTACGATCTACTTAGGCTAATTAATTGACCAATATTTCAAGATTATTAACATCAGTCAGTAAGCATAATTAAATTTGATTATTTTAAAAAATATATTTTTGACAATGGTAATTGTAAATATTAACGATATTGATTACATTTAAATGTTTTAAAGAATTTTAAATATTTATTGTAAATAGTACATGATAAAATATGTGGATTAAGTTTGCCACCAATATATGATATAAATCTGGTGTTTGCCAGAAATATTTATATACAGTTAAGAATAACAACCAGGAATAAACAGCATAAAAATAACATGTGCTACCTTTCAAAGGTTTGGAGTCTGTAAGATTTTTTTTAATGTTTTTGGAAGAAGTCTCTTATGCTCATTAAGGCTTCATTTATTATAATACAAAAAAATGTATTAAAAACTGTAATATTGTGAAATAAATATATTAATATAATATATTTTAAAACGTAATTTATTACTCTGATGCAAAGCTGAATTTTCAGCATCACCTTCAGAAATCATTCTAATATGCTGATTTGCAGATCAAGAAACATTTCTTTTAATAAAGTTTATAATGAATATAAAGTTTAATAAACTGCCTTTATTGAAAAAGAAATATTTTGTAACTCTTTAAATGTAGTTAGTCACTTTTGATCAGTTTAATGCATCCTTGCTGAGTAAAAGTATTAATTTCTTAAAAAACAGCTTTAAAAGTTAATGCACATAAGTTTTTCTACATCACTGATGGATTGATAGTAAATGCATTGATGCATTTTTACCCTTCAGCGGTAATTCAGTCCTAATTTTGTTGTGTAACACAACACAAAAGGGACGTAAACAGCGCTGACGCCTTTTCCAGAGTTTTTTCTTTTTTGTGTGTGTTGTTTGCGCAACAGAAATATTGTGAGCGGCTGATATTTTATCAGGCCAGACTCTTCAGGTGGGGAAAGATGAAACAGTGTGCTGTACGTCTACATCCTCCAGAGGGACACAGGTAGTGCCAGAAAAAGACAAACAGCACAAGCTGTTTAATCATCCAAGGAATGTTTCCATGTGTTTAGGCATCTGGGTGTGTGTTTGTCCTATTTCGAGCGTCTTTTCAGGCTTTTACAGGTTTGTAGACAAAACACATTCATTCTCGTTCTCTTTCTTAAACACAAAGCCTGTGTGTTAAAACAAGCACTGTCATGTATAATCTAGCTGTCCCAAACACAAACTCCCTAAACTGCCTTCTTAATCACAGAGGGAGCAATTAAACATACAATTTGCCACTAAGGAAAAGAGGAATAAACAAGTTAGAGAATAAATGACAGTAGAGGAAATTTCTTTTCCTCACTTCCAAGATTAAATTTTATATAGTGGTAAAATGCTAATTATGATTTCAAACATTTCATTCTTATTTTAGACGTCTCAAACAATTCAAAAATAACATCTCCTAAACATAAATACAGATACCCAGCTAACAAAAATATGTTCTAAGAATGTTTTGTACCCATTTAGTTATGAAAACGTTATTTCTGAGATTCTTTGTACACAAGATGTCCCATTTTTTAAATGTTTTTAAAAGTTTTTTTTTTTTTGGTTATATGAATGTTAAAGAAGAATTCAATTATATCATTTCGCAACATCATTGCGAATTAAAGTACATTATTAAAGACAAGATAACTTTAAACAACATTTTATTAACCTTACTGGAAGAACGTTTGTTCTTAACTTTGAGAGAACCTTTAAAAAATGTAAATATATTCAAATTTGATTTAACATTTAAAACTCAACATATAATGAAGAAAAACAAGTGAATATGAGAATAACAGGAAATTTGGGCTCAGTCATTATGTGTCGTGTACAATTTTCTGAAATCACAGAGGACATATGCGTGTGCATTTTCTTGCATGCGTGCCTGTCTGTTTCCATGAGGATGATTTCAATTAAAAGAACCTTATTATATGTTGTTGTTGAGATAATAAAAATAAAACGGAAATCTCCAATGACCTGGAAGCCATGCTAGTGAGTCATGATCACAGCAGGGTTGTTTAGTGAGAGAGAGCAGCTCATACAGTGCTGCGGCTGTCAACAAACTTTCTACTGGACTCGTATCACAGACTTCTCAGACTGCCTTAAGTGGAAAGGGCAAAAAGGAGGTCGGGAAGAAAGAATGAAGGAAAGAAAGAGTGAGGGGAAATGAAGAGAGCGGGAGCTGTGCTGTTGCCATGAGACATGGTGTAATTAAGGCCTCCCGTGGCTTCCTGTGGGTAAAGGAGGAGGAAGAGAGGAGAGAGAATGGAGATTAGGAAATGATACAAGACAGCCGATGTGGGTGTTTGGGTCTGTAAATAAGAAAATTGTTTCGCAGAGACATATAGCTGATGGAATGCCTTACATATGTTACAAGGCCAATCATTTTCCAACAGCAGCTCTGTGCACTAAAATAGATTAAAAAATGCTCATGGTGTAAAGTGTTTCTCTAGTGAGGGGTTCAGAATCATGGAGATATTGTAGTTTACATGTCAACAAAAAGTGAAAACAACATCAACAACATGAAAGGAAAAATTACAAACATTCATATTCATAATAGTTTTATACACTAATGCTTATACAGTACACTGTTTATGTTGCATAAAATGTTTAAATGTGGTACAACAGTGTCGAGAGACTCTTACTGGTCATTGAAAGTATTATTAGATTAGCTAAAAATATAAAAATTTTACCTAATATTGAAATATGCATGAGGAACAACAATAAATTAACATGCATTTTGAGAATTACTGGAAATTTGTCCAGTCATTATATGTCAATTTTGTGATATCATAAAAGATTAAGTATTTTAAACATATTTTTGGTGTTGCATTATACTTACTGTTAATTCATTGCTTCAATAACTGTAAAAATATAAGCAATTTAAGTCTAATTTATTTAATAAGAGCTTAAGATACTACCTCTGAATTGTCTCTCTCTATTCTCTCTCTCTCTCTCTACACACACACACACATACAGGTGCGTCTCAATAAATTAGAATGTCATGGAAAAGTTCATTTATTTCAGTAATTCAACTCAAATTATGAAACTCGTGTATTAAATAAATTCAATGCACACAGACTGAAGTAGTTTAAGTCGTTGGTTCTTTTAATTGTGACGATTTTGGCTCACAATTTAACAATTTAACTCATTTAACAAAAACCCACCAATTCACAATCTCAACAAATTAGAATATGGTGACATGCCAATCAGCTAATCAACTCAAAACACCTGCAAAGGTTTCCTGAGCCTTCAAAATGGTCTCTCAGTTTGGTTCACTAAACTACACAATCATGGGGAAGACTGCTGATCTGACAGCTGTCCAGAAGACAATCATTGACACCCTTCACAAGGAGGGTAAGCCACAAACATTCATTGCCAAAGAAGCTGGCTGTTCAAAGAGTGCTGTATCCAAGCATGTTAACAGAAAGTTGAGTGGAAGGAAAAAGTGTGGAAGAAAAAGATGTACAACCAACCGAGAGAACCGCAGCCTTATGAGGATTGTCAAGCAAAATCGATTCAAGAATTTGGGTGAACTTCACAAGGAATGGACTGAGGCTGGGGTCAAGGCATCAAGAGCCACCACACACAGACGTGTCAAGGAATTTGGCTACAGTTGTTGTATTCCTCTTATTAAGCCACTCCTGAACCACAGACAACGTCAGAGGTGTCTTACCTGGGTTAAGGAGAAGAAGAACTGGACTGTTGCCCAGTGGTCCAAAGTCCTCTTTTCAGATGAGAGCAAGTTTTGCATTTCATTTGGAAACCAAGGTCCTAGAGTCTGGAGGAAGGGTGGAGAAGCTCATAGCCCAAGTTGCTTGAAGTCCAGTGTTAAGTTTCCACAGTCTGTGATGATTTGGGGTGCAATGTCATCTGCTGGTGTTGGTCCATTGTGTTTTTTGAAAACCAAAGTCACTGCACCCGTTTACCAAGAAATTTTGAAGCACTTCATGCTTCCTTCTGCTGACCAGCTTTTTAAAGATGCTGATTTCATTTTCCAGCAGGATTTGGCACCTGCCCACACTGCCAAAAGCACCAAAAGTTGGTTAAATGACCATGGTGTTGGTGTGCTTGACTGGCCAGCAAACTCACCAGACCTGAACCCCATAGAGAATCTATGGGGTATTGTCAAGAGGAAAATGAGAAACAAGACATCAAAAAATGCAGATGAGCTGAAGGCCACTGTCAAAGAAACCTGGGCTTCCATACCACCTCAGCAGTGCCACAAACTGATCACCTCCATGCCACGCCGAATTGAGGCAGTAATTAAAGCAAAAGGAGCCCCTACCAAGTATTGAGTACATATACAGTAAATGAACATACTTTCCAGAAGGCCAACAATTCACTAAAAATGTGTTTTTTTTTTTTTTTTTTTTTTATTGGTCTTATGAAGTATTCTAATTTGTTGAGATGAATTTGTGGGTTTTTGTTAAATGTGAGCCAAAATCATCACAATTAAAAGAACCAAAGACTTAAACTACTTCAGTCTGTGTGCACTGAATTTATTTAATACACGAGTTTCACAATTTGAGTTGAATTACTGAAATAAATTAACTTTTCCACGACGTTCTAATTTATTAAGATGCACCTGAATACACACAAAATATTTACATTACATTTATCAGACGCTTTTATCCAAAGCGACTTACAGTGCATTCAGGCTATACATTTTTTTTTATCAGTATGTGTGTTCCCTGGGAATTGAACCCACGACCTTTTGCGCTGCTAACGCAATGCTCTACCACTGAGCCACAGGAAAACAAATATATTACAAATATATTATTTTTAGTGTGTTTGAATAATTTTTTTTTTACAATGTCTAGTAGAGTTATTCAAGTAATACTGACGCTGCATTTCATTTAACCACTGTACCTGACCTGGAAAATAATCTGTGAAGCAATAATCCAGTCATTCAAAGATTTAGTGCCGGAACACTAGATATCTCTCATTATGATTTTAACTCCAGGAACAACTGAACTTTTTATCTATCATGCCTTTGTCTGCCACAATAAATTATCAGTTTAATTTATTACATTAAAATTATTAAATACATTTTTGTTCTCAGCAAATATTGATAAAATTGATTGATATCCCTTGCAAAAAAAAGAAAGAAGACATTTTAAAACTCACTCTGAATCACACAGACTCATTCTAACAAGCTGTGATTAATAATTGAACAAAAATGCAGCATGAGTGGCCCTGTTTTCTTTTTTATGGATGTCTTTTAAAAGGGTAGGTTGTTTGGGGAGCTTTTTCTGTAGTTTTAGATTTCCTTAGAAAGCTGTATAGATTTGGCTGTTACTACTGACTGACTAAAAAAAAAAAAAAAAAACTCTGACATTGTCACAGTCATGTCTGTTGTGTGTGTCATGTGTTTCCCTCCATGCCCTTATTTGGTCCCTCCTGTTCCTGTCCTTGTCTCGTTTGATTGTATATGATTTCCTTCAGGTGTGTGTGGTTAATTATTATGTGTATTTAGTTCCTGCCTGTTCTGTTCAGTTTGGTCTGGTCTACTCGTTACTCCCGGTGTTCCTGTGTGTCAGCCATACCCTTGATTTGGATTTATTAAAGACTATATTTTGAGTTGTCCTCGTCTCCTCGCTTCCCTCGTGTGTGCACCGTGACAGACATCATACTAACCTGACAAATCTAGCTAAATAAAACTGACTTTCTGGTAAACTAAGTGTAGTCTTTCAAAACACCTTTCTCATTTTGTTTATGAAGATTGGGAGTTTAAATCAACAAAGGGACCTTTGACAAAAACAGCTCTGAATTCTCATTCATCCTACTTCTGTGACACTCACACAAACAAATTTTCGTCCAAAAAAAAAAATCTTATCCTGTCACCATAGCAACCAGTTTCCTTTGACCTCTTCTGCCCACTTTGTAAATAAGATGAACACTGTGAATGACTAAACCAAAAACAAAACAGCAAAGTCAAAGTGATGTTTGAATTCTGTAAGCTTTGAAAGAGCACAAATATAAACAGTCCATATTGTTTCCCAAATATCACTGTTTTCAGACAGCAACACTGAAAAAAAAGTCACAAATTTCAAATACTAACCTCTTGTCTCACAAAAACATACCTTGTTCTTCTTACAGAAACAAGATAAGCAAACTGTTATTTGTATATATTAGTTAGCGCAATGACTTAAGTACTTACTCATAACACATCATAACAAAGTCTCCAAAGTACCACCTGTTCTTAATTATGTTAACAGCCATGTACATTTGTATAAACTGTGTAAATTACAATATGGAAAACAACTAGAACGGATAATGCTTACAGTTGCAATTAACTGTTAACACAACTCTTATCTCTTTTTATAGCTATACTCCAAAACATGTACCACTTACTCAAACATTAGTCTCTTGAAATACTGTAGCAAATCCTGCATAGTCTGCTAAAATTAAAAACTCTCTAGTGTCCAATTGTAAATGGTTTTTCATGTTTTTAATCAAAATCCAGGTCCGCAGCTAGATAAGCCAGAGCAGATACAATTTCCCTAGAATAAATCAATTGACTCCACTCAAAGAATTCACGGATAAACCAATTCCATAATCTACTTTAGAAAAGAGGCTTTCTGTCAACATATACAGTTAAATCCTCTGAACAACGCCTTACTGGCAAACTAGTCAAAACCGCATGACACTGTGAAAACAAAGCTAGGTTACAGATTTGCCTATGCAGAGAAACCGTTCCATTTTCTGTCTATAGTTGCATTAATGCAAGATTAATTGTGCAGAACAGACAAAGAGCACTTTTTGATTTATGACCATACAGTGTGTGGTCTAAGAATGACAGAAATCTTTTGAGCCATCTTTCTAAAGATTAGCAGGCTAACCTTTTCCCACAATATTTACAGGTTGCTTCTGCACTGCTATTGATACAACATTCCTCAAGAAAGGTCTCCTTGAAGTTTTGGACTTTCCCATGATTTATCACTCTCTTTCTCTCTGTTTATTTCTGCTGATGGGGCAGACAGGTCCCAGCTGCAGCAATCTTGCCTACTACACAGTCCGCTTCAGTTCATTCAGCTCTCTGTAGAATTCATTGTTTGCCGACAAAAGAAAACAAGCATGGACTGTGCCTCTCAGCACAAAGCTAAAATTGCTAATTGACATTGATAGTTCCATTGTACCTTTTACAATTAACTGCACTACTCCAGTCCAATGCAGGATATTTAATACAACTATAGTTATAGAGTCCAGAGAGTTCACTGACCATCTGATGGATGTGACAAGCAAGACTGATTGGCTGGCTTGGATAAAAGTGTCTGCCAAATGTTTATATATAAATGTCATGTACAGTAATACTATACAAATTCCAAAAGTCAGATTGCCAAGAAACAAGTCATGTTTGCAAGGTACAACAGGATTAATTTATGAAATGAATTGTGTAAAACCATTCTACCATAAATTGTCGCATTCAATTCAATGCAACAATTTATGTAACACTGTATCTACACTAGAAGTGACGAACGTCACATTGCTTAAGGCGGTCAGCACTGGAAGTGTCGAAGCTGCAAGTCACCTTAAAGGGACAGATCACACAAAAATGAAAATTCTGTCATCATTTACTAAACTTCAAGTGAGTCCAAACCTGAATTTCTTTCTTCTGTTGAACACAAAAGAAGATATTTTGAAAAATGTGCATAACCAAACAGTCCCCATTAGCTTCCGTAGTATTTTTTCCATACTATGGAAGTCAATGGGGACCAACAACTGTTTGGTTATGCAAACAGTCTCTGCTTATGAAGGCATGTCTGTCTGTCTGTCTGTCTGTCTTTTGTGGTGCTTAATATTTTTGTGTAAATTGCAAAAAAAATAAAACAAAAAAAAATTCTGGATTCTTTGATGAATAGAAAATTAAAGAGAAAGTGAAAAAGGTCATGACGTATTGTCAAGTATGGTGAATTCAATTCCTGCTGGTGCGAGAATCGAACCGGCAACCTTCAGGTTACAAGCCCGACTCCCTAACCATTAGGCCACGACTTCCCCCTAGAAAATCATTTATTTGAAAAAGAAATCTTATAAAATTATAGCCAACATGTCTTCTTTAAAGTGACTTTTGATCAGTTCAATTTGAATTCAAGTATTAATTTCTTTCAAGGAAAAAATCTCACTGACCCCAAACTTTGAACTGTACAGTGTATAATATTTACAATTAATAGAAATCGACCCAGGATATTTGTAAATAAAGTAAAACGTGTACTCATGTTAAAAGTGATATTAAAGTGGCTGGAAAAAAACTGTTACAAAAATAGAACAGTGGGATCTGTCAACTAAAGGTGCATTGCAATTTGCCACAAGGTATCCACCGCCAAACAAGACTGCACTTGGCCAATTTATATATCATTAAAATGGCCTCCTTCTGTTGATGTAGACATTTCTTTGCCAGAATAAGCTGCAAAGTGGTCCAAGCTTTATGCTTAAGGTATAAAGTGCTGAGGTTTTGGTACAACAAAGGTCAAGACTGACAATTGCTCCACAGTGATGCTAAGAATGTATCTCTGGTGAGTGTGTGGCATGCACAGCTCCAAAGAAGGGGATTTAACATGAGGCTGGCCATGTGAACTCGAGCTGAAGTAAGCATGCCCAAATGATTATGTTATGCCATCTGAAATAGCAGTCATTCTGGCCGCAGGAGGGGAGAGACACTCATAACAACCCCCTCATGAATATTATATGCTTGTGTATGTGTCTGTGTGTGCGTGTCTGAAGGTTTCATCACAGCTCTACGTTAGTGACTTTCCCCTCAGCAGTGCCTTGGAGGATGGCGATGTGCTTCCCACCCAGCATTCCCCGTACTGCTTCTCACGTGCTTCGTGAAAAATCTTGCGTGAGTGTCGCTAAGATTCGGCATGGGAGATCGGTCTGTCCATCTGTTTATCCCTCTCTCTGGCTCCCGTCCTCAGCCATGTCGCCCAAGATGCGCCGAACGTGACAGTAAAATGTACACACTCTGCCCACGCACTATAAATATATCTGCGACATAAAAGGGCTAGTGCACTTAGGGTCGACGAACGCTCTCTTGTCCTCTACTACAACTGGCTTCATGAATAATAGAAGCAGGTCTACATGACTTCAAAACAGAAATGTTGTTGTTGCTTTTGTAGGAAAGCATCTGGGAATAATATAAATGCGAATGTAAATTTAACTAATTCCCAATATTGACAGATAATGAAAGCCCTGCTGCGTGCCACACTGAGGTGTCATTAATCACACCCGGCAAAGTGAGAAAAAGATGCAACTGCTCCAACAGAAAATGGATGAGATCTGTTTCTGATGCCACTCAGTGCCAATATACTCTGAATATTGTTTTCATAATGCCAACATGACATATTGTTATTCTCAACTGACTAAAACAAATGAAGGGGATCTACAGAGCTACAGAAGAAGATTAGGAATAAGATACAGTAGTTGCAGGTGTGATTCAACAGTCTCATGGTGGAATGATTTCCATACAGAACTAAAACACTGTGAAGACCTGATTTTCCTGTCATCGTGAGTTTTGTGTGGTTTCAATGTCCTTTTATTAGTGTATGAAATCACTCAAACCAAGATTATTATCGTTGTTAATTGAAATAAATCTGAAATAAAATATATTAGAGCACAAAAAGCACAAAAATGACTAAAACAGAAAGTGAAATAAAAATTATTTAAACCTAAATAGTAACAAAAGCACAGAACAAAATGACTAAAAAATAAACTAAAATTAAAATGAAAACTGAAAATATAAAAATATAAGCTAATTCAAAATATTAATAGTGTAAAAATAATACTAAAATAACACTTGTTTCTGGCCACTTTCATTGTAAATCAAGCAATTAATTTATCAAACACTCACGTCCCCAAGACCTCCTTGAAATCGTAATTTTCCTTGATATCACTTGTCTTCTTTTTCCATCCATTTTCATCCTCTCCTAAAGGCATTGTATAGTTGATTTTCACTCAGGAACTTAAAAAAACAGAAGTAGAGATCAGTGAATAAATCAATGAAAGTCAATTCAATAGAAAATTATACATAAAACAGAACAGAGAAAACAATGTTGCAAAAAACTTGGCTGTATTTAAGAAGAGTGTTTCTGGTTTCATGGCTATTCTTAAATCTTACTGCATTAGTGTGGCATTGTTCAGGTGTGTATTAGCACATCTCACCGCCACTGAAGCCTGCATGTGTGAATGCCATCATCATGGTACCTGTTACTCTTCTCAGTGCAGGGTAACATGGTCCAAACCAATAGTTGGTGGTTGCATAAGCCATTTTATTTAGCCTAAGCATCTGCAGGGACTGCTTGAGCACATTGTCATCTGTAAGCCAGTGACCAGTTTTACAATTTATAGATTTTGAGATGAATTTTTTATAGGCAAACTCTAGTGATTCTGTTATTAAGATGATTAAAGCAAAAAATAAGACAAAGTAATGCATACTCACATATTCATAAAAAAATTTTGAAACTATTTTGTCATGAAAAATATTTGTTTAAAACTAATGTATCTGCTGTTCTAAACTTCACAAGTCCTACCTTAAAGTCCTCAAGAATTTCCTTTACATGAAACTATTAATGAGTCTAAATGGATAATTGTGATTTACACGACTATTAATGCTCCTCCGAGGTGCCACAACTCATTTTAACTGACACACACTTATTGATATTTCCAATAAGCTCTAGGACGAAATACATGACATACATTAGAAAGCACCTAAATTTTTTTTGTTTTACAATTTTCTGTAATTATGATTAGTCATGTATTTTTATTTTATACGGCAGGTTTTTGCATTATTATTATTTATTACGTATCTGTTATTCTACAATGTATTAACTTACAATAAAATTTTCTATGTTCCTATGCTTTTATATTTGTCTTTGGTCATTCCTCATTCACTGTAATCTTTGTCATCTTTAAAGACATTTAACATAGATAAGCACTGGTCATATGATAAGTTTGACTTGTAATTCTGGAACTTATAATAAAAAATTTTTCAAAGGTCACACACCTTCTTTCACTGACAATTTGTTGACAAAGAACAAAAAAATATCAGCTCAGTTATACCCTGTTTGTAGAAACCAAACCAAAGGTGGCAAAATAACAAACAAGATTCAGCAATCCATTGAAATTGTTCATACGGCAAATATATCATGCATATATCATAACTTTTATCCTGTCAACATTCAGTTAAAGTACAAGTTAGATTTTTCAAAAAAACTTACTTTTATTGTATTATTTTTAGACCTGGTAACAAAAGCAATGCAATGGTGTTTTAACATGTATCATAGTAATTCCATGCTATACCATGGAGTATGAATATGACAATCATTCAAGACCATGCTATACCATCAGTAGTACTACCACGTTACTTTTACCAAAGGGATACACATACGACAAAACAAGAAAAAAAACAAAAAACAGCTATGAACAGCTGTTCCATAGATAAATTGTAAACATGCAATGCACAAAACCCCTTACCACTACCTGAAAGTGCTTCGCATCTCGAGTCATTGAACAAGCAATGCGCTATGCCCGTGGATGCATATTGTTCGTGTATGAGTGTGTGTGTATTCAGACACTGCGCATAGATGCGCATGCAGGAGTCTGTTGCTACCTGCACAAATAATCTTCTATGAACAGACAACGAAGCATTAACATGAATTGACTGAAAACAGATAAAATGTTAAATCGACGTTATCTTACACAGAATCCTAACATGGACTTGTGTATTGCCCACATCATACATGAAACCTTACAGGGCATTGCAGAAGATTCTGATACTATATTAAATCAGTTCATACACTTTAACCGCTGACTTCGAGGAAAACTTAAAATAAATACGATACCTGATCGTCTGCTCCTACGGGCGGATGATACTCTTCTTCCTCTTTATCTATCCGCAATTCTCTTTCGATGCAATAGTTGCGGGATCTACCCTGACGTCAAGTAGCGACTGAAGGAGGCGTCTGTCATTTGACAATATAATGATGCAGTCGGGATACTATGATACTATTCCCGAGTGCTATTCGCAAAACCCATAGATTTATTGGCTATTAAGTTTTGTAAGTAGATGAGTTTTGAAAACGCCTGCTGGACCACAATGCCAAATGACAGGACAAAAATTACAGTCAATACATTCAATATAAATAAATATAATATAATAATATAATAAAATATAATAAATAAATATCCAACAAAGTAATTTGTGTCACCTTTTTGTAGTTTTTTTTTTTAATTTTGACTCTAGTGTATATATATATAGGCTATATATATATACATACATATATATATATATAGATTATATACATTTTTTGCATGTTTGTCACACTTTAATGTTTCAGATCATCAAACAAATTTAAATATTAATCAAAGATAACACAAGTAAACACAACATGCAGTTTTTTTTACGAAGGGAAAACAAAAATTTTTGTCCCCGCCCCCCTTAAAACATAACTGTGGTTTATCTAGCCACACCCAGGCCTGATTACTGCCGCACCTGTTCGCAATCAAGAAATCACTTAAATAGGACCTGCCTGACAAAGTGAAGTAGACCAAAAGATCATCAAAAGCTACACATCATGTTGAGATCCAAAGAAATTCAGGAACAAATGAGAAAGAAAGTAATTGAGATCTATCAGTCTGGAAAAGGTTATAAAGCCATTTCTAAAGCTTTGGGACTCCAGCGAACCACAATGAGAGCCATTATCCACAAATGGCAAAAACATGGAACAGTGGTGAACCTTCCCAGGAGTGGCCGGCCGACCAAAATTACCCCAAGAGTACAGCGACGACTCATCCAAGAGGTCACAAAAGACCCCAGAACAACATCCAAAGAACTGCAGGCCTCACTTGCCTCAGTTAAGGTCAGTGTTCATGACTCCACCATAAGAAAGAGACTGGGCAAAAATGGCCTGCATGGCAGAGCTCCAAGACGAAAACCGCTGCTGAGCAAAAAGAACATAAAGGCTCGTCTCAGTTTTGCCAGAAAACATCTTGATGTTCCCCAAGACTTTTGGGAAAATACTCTGTGGACTGACGAGACAAAAGTTGAACTTTTTGGAAGGTGTGTGTCCCATTACATCTGGCATAAAAGTAACACAGCATTTCAGAAAAAGAACATCATACCTACAGTAAAATGTGGTGGTAGTGTGATGGTCTGGGGCTGTTTTGCTGCTTCAGGTCCTGGAAGACTTGCTGTGATGAATGGATCCTGCTGTCTACCAAAAAATCCTGAAGGACAATGTCCGGCCATCTGTTCGTGACCTCAAGCTGAAGCGAACTTGGGTTCTGCAGCAGGACAATGATCCAAAACACACCAGCAAGTCCACCTCTGAATGGCTGAAGAAAAACGAAATGAAGACTTTGGAGTGGCCTAGTCAAAGTCCTGACCTGAATCCTATTGAGATGCTGTGGAATGACCTTAAAAAGGCGGTTCATGCTCGAAAACCCTCCAGTGTGGCTGAATTACAACAATCCTGCAAAGATGAGTGGGCCAAAATTCCTCCACAGCGCTGTAACAGACTCACTGCAAGTTATCGCAAATGCTTGATTGCAGTTGTTGCTGCTAAGGGTGGCCCAACCAGTTCTTAGGTTTAGGGGGCAAGCACTTTTTCACACAGGGCCATGTGGGTTTGGATTTTGTTTTCCCTTCATAATAAAAAAAAAAAACTTCATTTAAAAACTACATGTTGTGTTTACTTGTGTTATCTTTGATTAATATTTAAATTTGTTTGATGATCTGAAACATTAAAGTGTGACATGCAAAAAAATAAAAAATCAGGAAGGGGACAAACAATTTTTCACACCACTGTATGTATGTATATATATATATATATTATATAGTTCAGATGCAAAAGCCTCTAAGTGCCGTTTGAGATTTTCTTGTAAATTAAGCATTTTTCTCAGACTCCTATGTGAAGGTTCAGTAATTTTGCTTTAATGGCAATGAATAGGTTATTTTCTTTGCCATTAAAGTGAAATAACTGAACATAAACATAGGAGCCTGAGAAAAATGCTAATTTTAGAAGAAACTTTCAGATGGCACTTAGAGGCTTTTGCATCTGAACTCTTCATATATATATATATGTGTGTGTGTGTGTGTGTGTGTGTGTGTGTGTGTGTGTGTGCGCGCTCGCATTTTTGTGACAAATGAGGACATAAATTTGTGTAATGACACAGGTATGACATAGGTATTACAAGGTGAAGGTGACTTTTCAGGACATTACTTCATGTCCCCACTTTTCAAAACGCTTATAAATCATACAGAGTGAGGTTTTTTTTTTTTTTTTGGGAAAGTAGAAATGCACAGTCTCCTGTGAGGGCTAAGTTTAAGTGTTGGGTTGGTGTAGGGCAATAGCACATACAGTTTGTACAGTATAAAAACCATTACGCCTATGGGATGTCCCCACTTTTCACAAAAACAAACGTGTGTGTGTGTGTGTGTGTGTGTAATTCTTTTAAATCTTATTTTAATTAATGTATTAATTATTCAACATGTTAATTTTATGGCCTAAAACCAAGAAGAAAATGAGCGTTTTAATAATGGGCTTCCTTAGGAATTTCCTTAGGAAGTTTTTAGAATGCATTACAGTATTTCTAAATGTTCTTTGAAAGTAATTAATTAATGAAAAAAATTACACTTTGTTCTGTATAATTTTTTATGTAATTTTGACAATAGTATAATAGTAGGCTATTAAGTAGTAAAATTATATTTATTTATTTAGTAAAAGCAGCATTTTTAATTATTATTATTATTATAATTATTATTAATATTAATCCGTTGTGTTTAATATATTTTTTCTTTATTTGGCTCCATTACTTTGCTCTTATATCTATGTTTCGTCATTCTTAATTCATTGTAATCTTTGTTGTCTTTTAAGACCGTTAAAATAGATAAACACTGGCTGTGGATATGTAAAGTTTAATTACGTTGTAATTCTGGAATCTATTCTTAAAATGAAACATCTTTTGTAAATTTTATCCTATCTCGAATGCCATTTATTTTCATTTTTTTTCTTGAAGGAGAAGAGAATATTCAATATTTAAAATATTCTACATTTTCGGAAGTAAGGAGGGGCTTCTTAAATGTACTTCCGGTTTCGTATGCTGAAGGAGGCGGGACTTTGCTAGCTATCAACGCTACTCGCTGGCTAACAGTTGCCGCTGTGTTGTTACTGAAGGATAATTCCTAACTGCGCCAATAAAGTCGAGGTTTTAATACGGGTAGGTCAGCGTATTTCTAAAACCTTTTGTTCCCGAATACGTTTATAAAGCTCTGCTAGATTAATATAAGAAACCGAAGTGTGCTTTTCTAGAGAAGTGAGTGAGTACGAGAGCACACCGCGAGACCGCTCTTTTGTTTGACTGAAACACGGAGCGTCGATTGGCTGTTGGCGTTTAGGGATTGTTTACCGGAAGATTAGCACGCGGCTAAGTATGCTATTCTACACAACATTGTACATGGATATAGTCCAAAGCATAATCGCTTCTGTTAAAGGCTTACTTAACAGCTGGTATGAAAGAATGCATATATGGGTGATGAATTAATGTCTAAACTTTCCTTTGTCCTCCATTAAGCAGGTCAACTGTAGTTTGTTTATGATAAGTAGCTCATAGGTATTGTAAACAACATTTATAATGGGAAAAATGATATATGGTGATTCACAACATCTACAGACATATAATACCATCTTTAAAATCATGAAAATTTGCGATAGTTATCGTAAGAGTTCCTTGTTATGTTGTACTCTATAATATTCTGCTTTATCTTGAGCTATTCACAGTTTAGGTTTTATGCGTTTTAGGTTTAACTGGTTTAGTAAAAAGTATAACCATGCAAATGTTTAGATATTAAGGATTGGTACCTGGCATACAAATGGCATTTATCTCCATGAAATAATTCTGAAAGTCCACATCATTTTATTAATACAACCTGAAGAGTCATGGAAATTAATTAGTGCTGGAAGCCCTGAGTCTAAAAGGATGTTTTGTTGGTCAACAGGTACCATTTCAATGGGCTCTAAGAGAAGACGAGCCACCTCTCCCTCCAGCAGTGCCAGCGGAGGAGACTTTGATGATGCCACCTCATCCACCCCAGTCAGTGGATGGAAGAGGAGGAGAGCCTCCACCGCTCCTTCTGTTGATCAGGTGAGTACATGGGGTTTAGTATAGTCAGACGACTTGCTTTAGCTCACGGTTTGGATCAATTAGATCGGTTTAGATCATAACAATGGACGTCAGATTGACTTTGACTTTATCTCTTGTTTAGATTGCTGTGTGCCATGAATTGTACAACACTGTCAGAGATTACAAAGACGACCAAGGCAGACAGATCTGTGAGCTCTTTGTTCGTGCACCAAAGAGGAGGTACAAGTGTATTCCTTGTCTTTTAATATACACTGTTTGTCAAATGTTTGGATACACTTGCAGTTTTTTTTAATACATAGTATTTTACACATTTCTAAATGGAGTAAACTGAATGCTGGACAGTTAATGGCTGCTTTTACTTTGTCTAGTCTCCTTCAGTGGCAACTACAACTAAAACCATAATATTTTTATTACCTGTAATAGAATAAACATAGAATAAAAACAGTAATTAATTTAAAATGACTCTTATATTACATCGCATTTATCAAAATTATATTTATTTTTATTAGAAAAAAATCATTAAGCTGTATAATTTCCTTTAATTTTGTTAGTAGTCTAATATATAAAACTAAAATCATAAGCATTTTCGTTACTTGAAATAAAATAAACATTAACTAAAGTAAAATGGAAGATAAAAAAATTAAATCTTATTCAAAATATTAGTAAATACAATAGTAGTATCTTTGATAATGACAAAAAAAAACCATCCATTTTATAAAATAATGCAGTAGTAAGAAAAAAAAAAAGTAGTAGCTTTTTAAGAAATTAATTCTGTATCATTCTTTTTTAAATGAATTTTACAGTGTGTTGAAATAAACCATACTGAGTTTAATGCATGCAACAGACACTAACCTAGGCCTCAACCTCTATTTTTTTATGTTTTAGGAATCAGCCTGACTATTATGAAGTGGTAAGCCAGCCCATAGACATGATGAAAATACAGCAGAAGCTCAGGGCAGAGGAATACCAGGATGTAGATCAGTTCTCAGCTGACTTTCATCTGCTTATTAATAACGCCAAAGCTTACTATCAAGTGAGTTTGCATTTGCATTTACACATAACATTCTGGCACATGAATCAGCTCAGTCTGTCTGTTATTTTAGACTACTGGTTAGCCATAGATCAATCAACATAGCTGTTGCACAAGCAAAACTGTTCAGCATCACAACTCAGAAATGCTAATACGCCTGTGGGTTTCTTAAAACAGGCTGACAGTGCAGAGTACAGAGCTGCCTGTAGGCTTTTGAATGTCTTCCTGTCTACCAAGAATGAACTGCTACAGGGAACCGAAGGAGAGGAGGCTGAGGATGATGAGGATGGTGAAGATGTGGAAAACCCTAGTGCTTCCATGGAGGAGGAGGTAAAGAAAATTGTGTTTATAGATGTTTAATAGTTTATTATTATTATTATTATTATTATTATTATTATTATTATGCATATCCAGACTGATATAATTTTTTCTCCTCTATACACATTTGCCCAACAGAGACCACCAAGCTATCTAAAAGCCATACTGGAGCAGCTCTTGGAGGCCATAGTATCATGCACTGATTCCTCAGGGAGGCTTGTTAGCGAGCTATTCCAAAAACTTCCCTCCAAATTGGTTAGTCATTTTGCAGTGTGGATAATCATGACTAGTTTGTTACTTTAATTAAAACTGACTTTTCCCATTCCCATTCTTTGCAGCATTATCCAGACTATTATGCCGTAATAAAAGAACCAATAGATCTGCGCGCTGTGGCTCAGAGGATACAGGTATGTGGTGCTTTGAAAATATGCTAGCGATCAAAATGTGTAGTGGTGTGTATTTGGAGTTGTTCTAATAATTGCAACCATGACAAGACTGTCAAACGCTGATGTAATATATATCATGCGTAATTGTTCGTAATAATAATGCCCATTATTTACTTAGCAATAGTTTTATAATAATTATATATCAGTTATTATATAATAATTATTATAACATGTCAGGTGCATCTAATTATTTTAGCTGTACACAAATATTCCGTTATGCTGCTTGATATTGCAAACTGGTATTTGTTATCATATTTTTAAAATTTATTATCGTAATCAGGAACATGCTGATTTGTAGCGCAAATAGTTTTACTGTTTACTTCACTTTGTTATTCTTCTAGTTACTTACCCAGTGAGGAATCTGTCACATCGACATGAAATTGTTTACTTCCCTGTTGCAAAATAAGGTGAATAATAGTAATATTTTGTTCTGTTTTTAGGCAGGACATTACAAATCCATCAGTGCCATGGCCAAGGACATTGATATTTTGACAAAAAATGCCAAAACGTATAATGAGCCAGGGTCACAAGTTTTCAAGGTTTGTGCACTTTATACCCTTGTTGTCTATTCATCCTAAACATTTAACTACTTGTGTACAACGTAAACACATTTTTGTCTTTGTAAAGGATGCAAACACAATTAAGAAGGTATTCGCCCAGAGAAGGACTGAGATTGAGCAGGCTGAACCCACTAAATCTAGCCTCCGCATCAGGTATTTCTTCTTTTCCTCAACTGGTTGCTTTGAAAATGCATCTTTTAGTCTGTAACATGCTGTGTTTTGCTAGAAATCGGAGGTCGGCTCAGGGTGACCGGCTGTCTGCCATCACCATGGCTCTTCAGGCTGGATCCGAAAGTGATGAAGACTCTATTCTGACAGGTACATATCCACAGTTCCCTTTGTCCAAGATTACTCTATAGCAATCCATTTGAGAGATTCTGCCAACACTCTTATTTAAAAATACATTTGCAAGGTCTGCAGTTTAATATACCTGAAGGATTGTACCTTTGTCTGTCCTTATACTTTGTCTCAGGCACTGTACGTTATGACACTGGAGAATTGGAGGACGATTGCGGTCTCAGTGCAAGTGACCCAATCTTCTTGTTGTACCAGTCAGTGCGAGGAGCCCGAAGCGTTCAGGGGCTGCTTCTCGCTGAACCCTTCCTCCAACTGCCCGCACGAAGAGAATACCCAGACTACTTCCATCAAATCAAAAACCCCATCTCCCTTCAACAGATCAGGTGTGGATAACCCACGTAATATATCTGCTGATTTGAATAGTAGTGTTTGAAAACGGTCAACATTTACACACTCTTTCCATATTTTATGTTCTTTATAGAGATAAAATGAAGAATGGGGATTATGAAGGAATCGAGCAGATCGAGGCTGACCTCACGTTAATGTTTGAGAATGCTAAACGCTACAACATGCCCAACTCCACCATATACAAACGTGCTCAGAGGTTACAGCAAATAATGCAGGTCAGTAGCCTAGTGAGGAACCCATTGCAGGAATATCCTAGAGTTTCAGGGAAATGAGAAAAAGGGTTATTTTTTTTGGTTGAATTTGTGTTCTAGCAAAAGAAAAGAGAGCTTCGAGATGACGATGAAGGAGATGTCTCTACTGCGAATTCTGACTTGGGAAGTAGTAAAAGGAAAAGGTAATTTTTAATTGTCACTCTCATTATTTTTTACCCATATGACTTGCAGTCAGTAATACGTTTTAAAAAAAAATTTATTGCTGCCATTATCTGGTCCTTAAAGCCACAAGAAGAACACCAAGAAAAACCGAATGAAGATGCTGTATGCTGCAGTGACTGAGGCACGTGAGGCAGGCACTGGACGGCGCCTGTGTGATCTCTTCATGGTGAAGCCCTCTAAGAAGGATTACCCAGACTACTACCAGATCATCCAAGATCCAATGGACCTGCGTACCATCGACAACAATATCCGCACTGAGCGTTATAACAATGAGGAAGCGCTTATGGATGACATGAAGCTTATGTTTCGCAATGCCCGCCACTATAATGAGGAGGGATCTCAGGTGAGCATCATTACTTTACTCAAGCTGAATGCTAAATTGTAATACACTACTGTTCAAAAGTTTGGGGTCAAAAATATTTTTATTCGGCATGGAGGCATTAAATTGATCAAAAAGACAAAAATTGTCATGAGAAAGACATTTATAATGTTGCAAAAAAAAAAAACACACACACAGATGCTGTGCTTTTGAACTTCCTATTTTTCAAATAATCCTGAAAAATGTCACAGTTTCCACAAAAAATATTCAGCATTAAAAATTGTTTTTAATGTTGATAATAATAATATGAAATGTTTCTTGTGCACCAAGTCAGCATATTAGAATGATTTCTGAAGAATCATGAGACACTGAAAACTGAAGTAATGACTGCCTAAAATTCAGCTTTGCCATCACAGAAAAAAAAGTTATTTAAAATTATAATAATTCACAATATAAATGTTTTTTAACTCAAAAATGCAGCTTTTGAGCATGAGAAACATCTTTCAAAAACATTAAAAGTCTTACCAACCCCAAACTTCTGTCTGTATTTAGTTGCTCATTCATGTCTTTTACAAGTATGTCTGTGATGATTTACAGCAGTGTTAAAGGAACCTTTCATTCAGAAATAATATTTCTCCATTATTTAATTGTGTGGGTTCAAACCCGAATATAGTGTATAAAATTGAAAAGATCTAATTTGAAGAGTCTAATTTGAAATTTATGCTTGCCATTTAATTTTATTTATTTTTTATTTATTTATTTTTTTTTACCTGCAGGTTTATAATGATGCAAACATCTTGGAGAAGATAGTTAAGGATAAACAGAAGGAGCTTGGCCCTCCTCCTGAGGAAGATAACATGGGCTCTCCCAAACTCAAGCTTCGTATGTTTTTTGGCTAAAATTGGACACTTTAATGCACTAATAAAGAAACGAATTTCAGATTTAACTTTTTTTTTTTTTAAATTTTTTAGGATTTCTACTAAATTCCTTTCTTTTTTCTAGGCCGTAGTGGAGTTGCTGCCTCCCCTAAAAAGGCCCGTACCCAGACCACCCCACTCCAGCAGAAGCTTGCTGATCTCTATGAAGCAGTGCGTAACTTCACAGACAATCGTGGACGACGTCTCAGCACCGTTTTCCTGCGTCTTCCATCGCGTTCTGAGCTGCCTGACTATTATGCCGCCATTAAGCGTCCTATTGACATGGAACGTATACGCAGCTACATGGTACAGGGACGCTATCAAGATGTTGACTCGCTAGCAGAAGATTTCATCCTTATGTTCAACAACGCCTGCACCTACAACGAGCCAGAGTCTCTGATATACCGAGATGCACTGCTGCTCCATCGAGCCTTCCTGGAAGCCCGTCGACAGATTGAGGATGAAGAGGAGGGAGATGAAGGTGGACTGGGTGGTTTGTCTGTTGCCTCCCTTGTGCGTGAGCTCATCAGGAACCTCTTTGTTTCGATGATGGGCCACCAGGATGACGAAGGCCGCTGCTATAGTGATTCTTTGGCAGAAGTTCCCGCCATCGACCCCGCTAATCCAGAGGACCCGCCCCTCACTTTGGATATTATTCGTAATAATGTGGATCACAGCCGCTATCGGAGACTGGATGTGTTCCAGGAGCATGTGTTTGAGGTGCTGGAGAAAGCAAGACGTCTCAACAGGTAAGCAGCAGGGAAGAGTGTGAAAATTAGCTATTCTTGTCAACATTAAAGAAACTGTAATTTAAAAGATGCCATTTTCTATAAAATGAACAGGAATGGTTTTAGGCTTTAAAAATGACAGAAAAAACACCATAAAAGGCTCCTTATGACTTTTTCTGTGTGCTGCCAGTGTTTTCTCTTCCCCTCGTTGTGTCTTTCTCAAACCTCATTCCACAATTTAGCATATTGGACCACTTTTATGAATTGTTTTTAAATAAAATCAGTTTTTTAAAATTAAAAAATATATGTTTTATATATATATATATATATATATATATATATATATATATATATATATATATATATATATATATATATATATATATATATATATATATATATATATATATATATATAAAACAAAAATAATTATCCGAAGTGTTTTTCATGATGTTTAGAGTAGGTATAGTAAAAGAAAAGTGATTGTTTAACACAACTGAATGACTACTATAGATATTCAATATGCAAATTATTGCCATTATTTGAACATATTTTTTACATAGATGCAATCAGTAACAATTTTATTTTAAAACTTGAAATATGACTTTACATTGAACTCTCTGACATAGCTACAATATTCTGGCATTATTTGGCAACATAATAGCAATAGTCCCACGGGGGAAAAAAGATTTACAGATTTTGGAATGACATGAGAGTGAGTGAATGATGAGAAAATCTTCATGAATTATTCTTTTAAGCTCCGTTCAAGTCTAACAGAGTGAAGTTTGATGCTAGGGTCAACATGAATATAAGTCAAGTTTAGAAAAGGTAATCTGAGAATTCATTACAGCTGTTGTGTGTTTTCAGGACCGATTCTGAGATCTTTGAGGATTCTGTGGAGTTGCAGCATTTCTTTGTGAAGATCCGTGACGAGCTGTGCAAGAATGGCGAAATCTTGCTGACCCCAGCACTGAGCTACACATCCAAACATCTGCATGCCGACATAGATCAAGAGAAGCGAGAGAAACTGCCCCAAGAAATTGAGGAAGACCGGCTGAAACGGGAAGAAGACAAAAAAGGTTCTTTGCTCTTGATGTTTTCAGAAATTGCTTTGCTGTTGCTTCCAGCATTTTTAAAGTTATGTAACACCTTGGGATACCTTTTAAAGTCTTGCTGCTATAATGACTGTCTGTTATAGAAGTGTAATAATGTGCACTTTGCTTTTATGATTAATAGCTCTTCCAGAAGAAGACAAAGCAGAGGGTGCAGCAGGAAGCCAGTGGCCGTCAGGACCTCAAAGGTCATATAGTCAGGACTGCAATTTTGAGAACAACACCTACAGCGTGGGAGATTGTGTGTATGTTCAGCCTTCAGAAGCGAATTTGCAGCCTCACATTGTCTGCATTGAGAAACTCTGGAAGGATGAAGCTGGTGCGCGCATTCTCACTCTTTTTTTTTTTTTTTTTTTTGCCATTGCTTAATTCTCTATTGCTTTTTTTGCTGACGTATCACCTCCATTTGACAAATCATATATATATATATATATATATATATAATATATATATATATATATATAAAATATAATTATTATTATTTTATTTTTTTTTTTGAATTTTTTTTTTTTGAATTTTTCTATTTTCTTGTATTAACAATTGAATGTGTTTGTTGACTGCAGGTGAGCAGTGGATGTATGGATGTTGGTTTTATCGTCCAGGGGAAACTTTCCATTTGGCAACCCGCAAGTTTCTGGAGAAGGAGGTATTCAAGAGTGACTACTACAACCGTGTGCCTTTCAGCAAGATCTTGGGGAAATGTGTTGTGTTGTTTGTAAAGGTGAGTAACATGAGGCAGATATTTTTAAATAATAAATTTATATGACCAAGAGGTTCACAAAATAAAGCCATACGCCACGAGAGGCTATGTGTTGCAATGTTAGTCAAATTAATGATATATCTTATTAATTTTACTTTCGTTTCAATATGTTCCTCACAGGCTCTTGAAGAATTTTGCATTTAATTCTCTTGAATGTGGGATTGTTGTTTTAGGAGTATTTTAAGTTGCAACCAGAAGGCTTTAGACCTGAAGACGTCTATGTCTGTGAATCTCGCTACACTGCCAGGACCAAAACCTTCAAGAAGATCAAAATATGGTCCATGCCGCCAAGCTCTGTCAAACTAGTCTCTCGAGAGGTTCCGTTACCTGTAGTCAGAGTTGCCTCCATGTTTGTCAGTGCAAAAGACAAAGCAGCTGATCTTCCTGATGGGGAGAGTGGTGGCTTCATCGAGAAGGTATGAAGTTTTGATACATTACATTTCTTTTATTCTTAAATTAAATTAAGCATGTAATACTCTCTTGCACTCATTACAGGAGCGAGAAGATGTTCCAGTTGAAGTGGCCAATGGGGAGCCGGGATTCCAGTACTATGAACAGCTCCACTATAATGACATGTGGCTTAAACTGGGTGACTGTGTCTACATACGCTCCCACGGGCTGGTGCGACCACGAGTTGGCAGGTGAGAAAAATCATGCTTATTTTGCCCCAATGACTCATTGTAAAAGTACACAATTGATAGTAATAAAAGTTTACAGCATTAGTCTGAGTTGTTATGGCTGATATGGACAGAATCGAGAAGATGTGGTTGCGGGATGGAGCAGCTTTCTTCTTTGGACCCATCTTCATCCACCCTGAGGAAACAGAACATGAGCCAACAAAGATGTTCTACAAACATGAGGTGTTCCTCAGCAGCCTGGAGGAGACATGTCCTATGACCTGCATCTTAGGTATGGGCACCGAGTGAATGAATTCATTGTAATTGTAATAAAATCCTAGTTTCATATCAGTTTGCTATCCATTCACAACCCACAACCAACCAAACTGTGGGTGTTCAAGCTGTGATAAAGAAATTTTGCCAACCATTCTTATCAAATGCACATGGTGCCTTTGGGATCATTATATGCTGGGAAACTTTTCATATCATAAAGACACTGGAAATACAATTAAGACCTACTTCTTGTGGAAGTCTGCAGTGATTTTATGGTATAAAACTAGCCACCTCAGAACCTGAATGCGTAATTGAATCAGTGCGGGATCACTTGGCTCGAGTAAGAACAAAAAGCAGCCAAGTGAAATAAATTATTGCAGATCCAGTAGCAAATGTATCATGTTGAAACTTATAAGACTGTGCATTCCCACAAATGGGATTTATACAGCTGATTAAGTGCTTGAACATTTTAATTTTAATTCCTCTGTTCCCTTCTTCGGTTCCCTACCTTGTATTTGAAAAAACTGACTCTGTTTGAAAACTTACTATGGACCATATTTTAAGTCTTTCTCTTTCTTTTCACAGGGAAATGTGTGGTCTCGTCTTTTAAGGACTTCCTGTCCTGCAGACCAACTGAATGTCCAGAAGAAGACATTCTCTTGTTTGAAAGTCGCTACATTGAGAGTGAAAAGCAGATGAAGAAATTTAAAGCCTTGAAACGCTTCTCCCTCTCAGCCAAAGTTGTTGATGACGAGATCTTCTACTTTAGGTGCTTTTTACTTTCCTACCTTACATTTAGTGGGCAATATGTGTTACAGCCAGAGTCTTATTGCTTTTGTTAACAATTAATGTGCCAGACTTCAAACTAAGACTCGAAATGGTTGATTGGGTTTAGCGACTAACTGATGCTCCAAATTAATTTTCAGAAAACCCATCGTGCCCCAGAAGGTACCATCCCCCCTGCTGGATAAGAAGATTGAGGAGCTAGAAGCTAAGTTTGCTGATATGGAAGATCTGGATGAAGATATGGATGACCTGGACGAAGATGACGATGAAGCAGCAGCGACGCCCTCAATGCCACCCAGTCAGGCATCCACAACAAGTGACATGGATATGCCTTATACTCCACCACAGGTACTCCAGTCTCCCAAGAAATCAGTCATTACCAATACTGTCCAGTTTTACATGCACAAGAATATTCAGACATTAATCATTTTCCAATTATGTGTGCATCATAACCAGTGTTTTTTAGCAAACAAGGAAACATGAGTAAATATATTACATAGTTATTACTATCAGAAATCCATTGTTGTCTGATAGTTATTTTCGATATGCAATCACATATAAATCTTCAGCTGTCTAGTTTTATGTTGATCAACTTTTATGCTCCATAGTTTTTATTTTCATATTTAACAATAGCTGAATTTTTCTTTACACCCCTGTTTGTAATGCACAGTCCACGCCAAAGATTAAGGGTATGTCTAAAAAGGAAGGAGCCAAGCGTAAGATCAACATGAGTGGCTACATCCTGTTTAGCAGTGAAGTGAGGGCTATTATTAAGGCTCGTCACCCTGATTTCTCCTTTGGAGAGCTGAGCCGACTGGTGGGCACGGAATGGAGGAACCTGGAAGCTTCTAAGAAGGCAGAATATGAAGGTACGTTCTCAACCCTTCCTGAGAAGTTTCTCTAGTCCTGATTACTATAGTTCATCTCATGTGATCTAAGATGTTGGTGAGCTTGTTTCTTCATTGGAACAGATTTGGAGAAATTTAGTATTACGTCACTTGCTCACCAATGGATCGTTTGCAGTGAATGGGTGCTGTCAAAATGAGAGTTCAAACAGCTGATAAAAGCATTACAATAATCCACAAGTAATCCACACCACTCCAGTCCATCAATTAACATATTTTGAAGTGAAAAGCAGCATGTTTATAATAAACAAATCTGTCATTAAGGTGTCTTTAACTTCAAACCGTTGCTTCTGGCTAAAATACAAGTCCACTATCTATAACATTGCTTTCTCTGGTGAAAAAGTCATCTCATCCGAGAGGAATATGCACAGGCCAAGCACTGTTTACAAGCAAAACCAGTACAAAACGGTTCTAAACAAATATATCGGTGGATTTTGATATGAGAGGACAATCAGGGATGGACTTTTTCACTGGAGGAAGCATTATTATGGTATTTTGGCTGGAAGTGATGGTTTGAAGTTAAAATGTCTTTATGATGGATTTGTTTCTTGTGCACACACAGCTTTTCATTTCACATTTATGGTTGATTACTTTTGGATTACTGTGATGTTTTATGATATTTTTCTGTTATGATTAGTTGTTTGAACTCTCATTCTGATGGCACATGTTGGCCTGAGTAAATTGTCAGCAAATATTCATTTTAAGGTAAAATATTCCATTAAGATAAATATCCAGTTATACTCAAATAAAGTAAAGCATTTTTTTTACAAGACACTGCTATGAATACAACCAGTTCAGTCCCAAGATAAGAGATGTCTTTGGGATCTCACATCTGAATGTCTGAAAAGATTGTTTGTCCTCCTTAAAAATAGCCAGCAGTTCATTTTCCCCATAGAAATGAATAACAATGGTAACCAGGATTAGTTTTCCTCCATGCACAACATATGATGCTTTGCAGATTATTTCTGTATAGAAACTGTTTTTCTTAGCAATGTTAACAATGTTTTCACAGAACGGGCAGCTAAACTGGTAGAGCAGCAGGAACGGGAGAGGGTCCTTCAGCAGCAACAGCAGAAGCAGCAGCAGTCTTCCCCAAGAGCAGGTACCCCAGTCGGCTCAATGATGGGGGTGGTACCTCCCCCAAGCGCTATGGGGATGCTAAACCAGGCCATGCCACCTGTGCCAGGTAACGCCAAATCGCCCCCACCCTTGCTGAAAGAGACAGATGCAGCATCCGGGCACCCTCCGACAGTTCTCATCCATTTAAACCATCTAAAACCTCAACTCATCAATCATGTCTCTATCTTCCCCGTACCAAAAGTGTGCCCCATTAGTGATTATTCAGTTCATTTCACTAAAAGCCTTTTGTTTTTATGCAACCTTTTTGGTCTTGTCTTGTGTTTTTGAATATTGCCATATTCTTTATTTCACATTTGCACTTTTCTTTTTGCATGATAACCTTTTTTTATTAACCTGTTAATATGTAGAGCTCTTTTTTTTTACATGCCTGGATTAACCACATTTAAAAATTCACACTTTTTTTGACATTGATATGACTGTTATTTTGTAGTTGCATGACTTGTTAGACAACTGCATGTCATCAATGCATGGATCTTTTTGTGCTATCTCCTCTTCACCCAAGGCATGATGGGAAATTATGGCCTGCCCTACATGCCTATGCAGGGTCCTTCTGAGGGCATGATGGGCATGGGTGGCACACCACCTCATCCCATGGGGGTGCCCCAGCTGCCTTCCCAGCACTACCTTCTACCAGGCATGGCCGGGTACCCTGGTATGCCCCATCCGGGTAAGAAGCACCCCGATTAGACAGAAACCCCACCTGAAGATCTTCTGACCATCTCCAATCCAAATTTTAAAAAATAAATCTTTTATTTTTATTTTTTTCCCCTTTCTCTCTCAGTTTGAAATCATGGCTTTGTTCCAGAAACTAGTGAGCTGCCTGGACAGCAAGGCAGCTTATATGGTTTTGAAACAGAGCTGATTGTTTGTACATTGTTTTAGTAAATGAAGAAATGCTTTTTTATAACTAGATAATATCTGTATTTCTGCATGGTCTAATTTTAGTTGTATCTAATTCATAGGGTGGGAATATTCACACAACACCACTAACATGCTTTTTCCCCCTCGATACTGTATCTCACTTCACACTTTCTTAATCTATTTTCTGCACATGATTTGTCACCTCCTCTTTTCCACTGACTGACTTCACTGAATCATTGTTTTATATAAACACCACTTGCTTGGGGAAAATGTAACAAACATTTATGTAAACAATATTTATTTATTCAATCAGTGCACATTATTTGCAACCTTATCTGTTGGAGTTGAGATTTAAACTATTTTTGCTTTCCTACTCAGGTGTGATGGGCCCAGGAATGAATGGGATGGCTGGAAGTCCTGGCCCTGGAAACCATTATGGCATGCAGGTGAAGAACATGTTTATGCAGCTTTCAGTGGTGACACTAAAGCAGATGCAGATTGTCATCTCTGTCTTTACTTTATCCTCTCAGATGGGTGGATATGGGCCAGGACAACAAGCTCCTCCACCATATCCCGGTCAGGGTCAACCAGGCCAGCAGCAGCCAACCCCGCCGGTTTTTGTGGCCCCGCCTCCAAAACCCCAACGCCTACTGCATTCAGAAGCTTATTTGAAGTACATTGAGGGCCTCAGTGCTGAATCCTCCACTATTAGCAAGTGGGACCAGAGCCTTAAGGGTAAAGATGATTTGCATGCGAATTGAATATGAGTTGTTTTATGAATTTCTTTTGAAGTTATATACAGTTACACTAACGTTCAGAAGTTTGAGGTCAGTTAGGTCTGTTAATTTGACCAAAATTAGTACTTTTATTCAGGAAGTATGCACTAGATTGATCAAAAGTGACAGTAAAGACATGTATATGACCCTGGACCACAAAACTAGTCATAAGAGTCTTTTTTTTTTTTTTTTTTAAATTTATACATACATTATCTGAAAGCTGAATAAATAAGCGTTCCATTGGTGTATGGTTTGTTAGGTTTGATATGACAATATTTGGCCGAGATACAACTATTTGAAAATCTGGAATCTGAGGGTGAAAAAAAATCTAAATATTGAGAAAATTGCCTTTAAATTTGTCCAAATGAAGTTCTTGGCAATGCGTATTGTTAATCAAAAATTAAGTTTTGATATTCACAGTAGGAAATTTACAAAATATCTTCATGGAACATGATCTTTACTTAATATCCTAATGATTTTTGGCATGAAAGAAAAATGGATCATTTTGACCCATACAATGTATTTTTGGCTACTGCTACAAATATACCCGTGCTACTTAGACTGGTTTTGTGGTTCAGGGTCACACATAAGAAAATAAAGATTTCTTTATATGAATATTTAAGATTTCTGTTTCAAATGAATGCTGTTCTTGTGAATGTTTTTTGGTTTTTATGAAAATATTAAACAGCACAGCTGTTTTCAACATTGATAGTAAGAAATTTTTCTTGAGCACAAATCACCATATTAGAATGATTTCTGAAGGATCATGTGACACTGAAGACTAAAGTAATGGCTGCTGAGAATTCAGCTTTGCCCGCAGAGTAACAAATTACATTTTAAAATATGCTGAATTAGAAAATTATGATTTTAAATTGCAATAATATTTCACAGTATTACTGTTTTACCAAGTTTGATCAAATAAATGCAGCTTTGGTGAATTAAGAGACTTCTTTCAAAAACATTTAAAAATGTTACAGACACCAAACTTTTGAATAGTAGTATATACTAAATAATTGCAAAACAATAATAATAATAATAATTTTAAAGCAATTGTTTTATGATATTTCCTTATACCACACTTTTGTAAAATTTTTACTATAAATGCTACATATGTATATGTATATATATATATATATATATATTAGTATATGATATACATGGTGTCTTGCACCAAAAACATTCATAATTTAGTAATTTAAATGATTGTTTTCATAAAAATGGCTGCACCGTTAAGTCCTCTGTATGTAAATGACTTCTGTGATGTTACAGCCAAAGCATCTGAATGACCCAATTTTGCTGCTTTGGTGGCCTTATCCCAAATTATGCATGTTTTAAAAAAATGCTTTCTTTCTAATTTTTATTCCTTCAGCACAAAGAAAAGACTGCCGGCTCACCAGGGAGCAGGAGAGCCATCTCCCTACTCACTGGCTGAAAAGCAAGGGCGCTCACACCACGATGGCCGACGCGTTATGGCGACTCCGAGACCTGATGATGAAAGACACGCTCAACATCCGACAGGCGTACAACCTTTAAACCTTTATTTTATCCCCAACTCTCAGGACTCTAATTTATGCAAGCCGTCTCCTACCAAATCTTTCCTATCACAGTGTGATAAAGTATTATGTACTGTCGTAAATGCTTCAGCAATAATCTCCTAGTTGTGTGTATTTGTGTGTGTGAGAAATAAAGGTTTTAGCCACATTTAGATACGTACAAAGCACTGGAATTAAGTCACTCGTGCATCAATTTATAACTACTGACATGGATTTGAAATATGTCACTTTGACTGTTACTTTAAATTAATTTTGGTTGCGTTTATGATGTTGAACCACATCATTTTTATATTGCAGAAAACATCACCAATCCTCACAAAGTTCTCTGGCTATGACCACAATATACAAAAAGGCTTCAAAAGTTGTAAAAGAACACAGTAGCAGTTTATAAATATATTTTCTTTTTTATACAGAGGCAAAATAAGCTGAGTTCCTCTTTATTTGAATGATAATGTAATTTGTTATTTTTTCATTGTGTACCTACAAAAAAAAGCCTGTGAGAAATGCTTGAACACAGTTGCATTAAGAATGACAAAATTGTCTCAATTTCACCAATAAACAGCATTTCAAATGGATAAAGTGTGCTTCAAGTATGTTCAAAACATGTTTGTGAGAGGATTGTGTTACCAGCCCCTCCACCCACCAGCACTGTAACATAAGGCCCGTCAAACCACGCCACAAACCTCTAAAGATTATGTTTAAATACGACTACTTAAAAAGCTGAATAGTAATTGAATGCAGGAATCGATTATTAAAAACCCATTTTTTTCATAATTTTCACCCCACAAATGACTGGCGTGATGTCATTTCCTGGCAGGGGCGGAAAATATCGGGCTATTCTCTTTAGTGTTTGCCCTGTCTACACTCACCCTCTCTACCTCTTCCCCGTATTTTCATACTAAACCAGTCCAGAACCCCTTAAAACAGGACGAAACCGAACAGACACTACACTTTAACATCGTAACTCATGGAGTAAATCACAACCGGAGAGAAATAAACCGAGGTGAGCTTTATTCAGCCGGCGTTTGTGGAGATGCGCGAGCTGCTAGTGTGTTAGCTCGAGCCATTCATATCGATCTCAATGGATTTTATCGCATATTGTCATAGCGGCTTTTCACGAGAAACACACATAACATTATAAAAAAATTGGGCTGATTCGGTTATGCTATGCTTTTTATATTGATAGCTCTAGTATGTGTATATCGCTGGCTTTGATACTTGTGTAAGGGTAGGAGGAGTCTTGACAGCTGAGATTTATTTTTCTGTTCATATTTCCAGCTTGTGCGTTCGTTTTTTCTTTAAATGTAACATTAAATGTAAAAACAAATCAGTTGACAGTGCATGCTGAAGTGCAGTAGGTCAGATAATGTAGTACATATTAATTATGTTCAAACTGTGCTAATGTTCATTTGTAAAATAATCAGTTTAATGTAAATAACACTGCCTGACGTTTCATTTTGCCATAACTTTTTTTTGCAAGGACGATGTCTTTTGATCTTGTGCTGTTAAACAGGTTTCCAGGAATTGTCCGCCAATAAGAGCTTGTTGCCATGTTACTGTAATATGATGTTTTTCCTTTTTGACATTTGGCATCATTACATTAACCCCATGAAGCCTGTAGGCTTTATCATTTCTAAGGCTTATGAATTATCTAAATGATCAAAACATTGCTGCCTTAAGTCGTCTGATTGACAGTTGAATTTTTTGAGCAAGTAAAAGGCTCTTGTCCACCTTTAGTTCGAGGTACACGGTCTTTCGTTAATAACTTTTATGAACTAATCGTAAGAATAACTTTTTATATTCTTAGTAATATTTCAAGAAGAAAATGTACTGGACTAAAGCAACTTAGGTTTACTTAATTATCCATGCATAATTGTTTTTAGGAAAATTCTATTAAAATGTTCTATCATGATTTTGAGGGGGAAAAATTATTTGTTCGTCTCTCAGTCATCATTGGTTCTGCCCACCACAATAGAAACTGCAGAGCTTTGATTAGCTTTTAATATTATCTTAATAAGACATATTATTGGGAGATAATTACAATCCTTTTCGTTTTTCCTCTCTTGCAGGTAAAGCTTTGCAGTCGTCCTTCATTCTACAAACCCTCACTGTGCCGCTCTCTCTTTCATACAACCCTTCTTCGTGAAGTTCTCTTCCTACCCGACTGCAAAGTCTATACCTGGTCATTCAAACGATCCACCTTCCTACCAGCCAATCAGAATGTCACAGCTTCAGTTCCAGGCGCCTGGCAACCCTGCACCCAGTGCCGCCCCTTTACAGCTGGCCCCGCCCCAACCCGGGTTCAGCATTCCCTGCGCCGCCGCTCCTTTACCCTCAGAGAGTGCCTGTCACCCGCTCCGAAACTCCGCCCTGCCTTCCGCCTCCGCCACGCCCTTCTGCAACCCCACAGGTGGGTGATGCATTATATAGGACTTGACAGTTTATACATTTGAAATATTCAATTATGCCCAGGCCCATATAGAAATCTCATATGGAAAGTTTTTAGTAATATGTTTCAATTCAGCAATAAAATCTGGCATCAGCGGTTATAAAAATAGTCTTTTTATCTCTGCTGAAAAAAATACACTACCATTCAAAATTTGGGGTCAGTAAAATGTTTTATTTTTTGAAAGAAATTAATATTTTTATTTAACAAAAATGCATAACATTTATCAAATTTGACAGTAATACAAAAGCAGCACAAATGTTCTTTTAATAACAGTAACAAAATTGATAATAAAATCTGATAACAGTGGTATAAAAATGGTCTTTTTATCTCAAACATGCTGAAAAATTGAATGCTAGTGTTCAAAAGCGTTTTTTTTTTTTTTCAGCCAGGATGCATATTATTAATCAAAAGTAGCAGTAAAGATATTTATAATAGTAAAAAAAATTCTATTTTAAATAAACACTGTAGCAGTAAATATATTTATAATAGTACAAAATATGTCTATTTTAAATTAATCTTTTTAACTTAATGTTCATTAAAATATTAAGCAGCACAACTGTTGTCAACATTGATGGTAATACATGTTTCTTGAGCAGCAAATCAGCATATTAGAATGATTTCTGAAGATCATGTGACACTGAAGACTGGAGTAATGATGCTGAAAATTCAGCTTTGCCGTCACAGGAATACATTACATTTTAAAATATATTAAAATAGAAAATGAGTCTTTAAATTGTAATTTTTCACAATGATACTGTTTGTAATGTATTTTTATCAAATAAATGCAGTCTTGGTGAGCATAAACGACTTTCTTAAAAACAAACAAACAAACAAAAAAAGTTACTGACCCTAAACTTTCGAACAATCTGGACCTGGTTATGGCCTGATAGCAAAAGTAATTTCTTGGATTCGAAGAGTTTTAAAATGTTTCCTTCTTGATTTAGGCCTAATCTTTTAATGTTGTCCTCTAGTATCTAACATGGCAAACCCTAAAGAGAAGACCCCTATGTGTTTGGTAAATGAGTTAGCCCGTTACAATAAGATCCAACCTGAATACAAGCTACTCAGTGAACAAGGACCAGCCCACTCTAAGGTAAGACGTGGCGCTTCACTTTATACACAAACACACAAAACTGTCTCTTCCCGCCTGCCTGAACTTTCTGATGTTGGTCAGATTTTCTCAGTGCGGTTAACTCTGGGGGATCAGCACTGGGATGCAGAGGGGACCAGTATCAAAAAAGCCCAGCACTCAGCGGCAACATGTGCTCTCGCCCAAACCACTCTCCCCAAACCCAGTCACAGAAGCCCCCGCCACCCAGGCAAGAACCCAGGTGGGATCTACAAGGGCTCAGAGTGTACGTCCAATTTTTCCCTTTATCATCTTAATTAAAAAAAAAAAAAAAAGTTCTCATCCCCACATTATCAAAATTGAATTGTATGAAAGTCTGTTTCCACCACAGAATAAAAAAAATAAAAAGGTAATCTAACAATTCATATGTTTTTTTCTCAGAGTTGCAAGTGTTTATCTTGCAATTCTGACTTTTCTGCAATTGCAAGGAAAAAAGTTAGAATTGTGAGAGATAAACCTGCAATTGCAAGAAAAATGCCAAAATTGTGAAATAAAAACACAATTACCTTTTTAATTTTTTTTTTAATTCAATGGCAGAACTTGGATTCTATAGAATAGGGCAGTCGAATTCCTAAAAAGGCAAAAAATATTGTAAAAAGTCTGTATGCTGTAGAGAAGGGGTAGCTAGTGGCATGCAGAGTTGAGCTCCAGGCCTAATTAAACACACCTGAACCATCTAACAAAGGTGTTCAGGATTACTTGAAAATTATAGGCAGGTGTGTTGGAGCAGGGTTGGAACTGAACTGTCCAGAAACAGCATTTGCATCATTTGCTTTTAAAACTTTAAATGTAGAGTCACATGTACTACTTTCATACATGGTGAGTAGTTGATACTAGATTTTTAAATTCTGGGTGAACTGTTCCTTTAAACTTAAAAATAAGCATCATCTTTCCACTTATTTTAACTTTGAGTACATCGTTGGGGCTCATTTCTCTTTATGATGTAGTTTACAGTATATCATAGTTTTGTTTTTTGCATTTACAGTACCATTCAAACGCTTGGTAAAAAAGAGATTAATATTTTTATTCAGCAAGGACATATTAAATTTATCAAAAGTGATAGTAAAGACATTTACAGGGTGACAGAGGATTTTTAGGTTATGCTTTAAGTTTTCATTTGTTAACTTAAATTCATTAGTTAACATGAGCTAACAATGAAAAATACTTTGAAAAGCATTAATTAATCAATGTTAATTTGAACACTCAAGCTAAAATGAACTAACAATGATCTGTTGTGTTTTTATTAACTAAAAGAGGTTTAAAAATACAAATGTTTTGCTCACTGCATTAACATTGATAATAGGAAATGTTTCTTGAGCACCAAATCAGCATATTAAAATGATTTCTGAAGGATCATGTGACACTGAAGACTGGAGTAAAGAAGCTGAAAATTCAGCTTTTCATCAGAGGAATAAATCACATATTAAAATAGAAAAAGGCTACTTTAAACTGCAATAATATTTTACAATATTAATGTGTTTACAGTAATAGGTTGAACCGCATGTAGTTTGAACCTCTTGAATGTTAGTGAAATCAGCTGTTTGACATGGTTCTCTCTCATGCAGATAACGTAACCCACACTGTGGAGCTTAATGCACTTTGTATGAAGTTGGGCAAGAAGCCCATCTACAAACCTATAGATGCCTACCAGGGGATGAGACCAGCATTCAACTACAACATCAGAGCACCAGGCCCTTATGCACGCTCCATGCAGCAGTATGCACTCTCTCTTTTAATCTATTCCTTTTGCTTACTGACTGATGCACAGTAGAGATTTTGGCTGATATGATAGCCATATATGAGAGTGACTAAATGTGATTGATTATATTATATACTGTTTTGCTTTTCTTCTCTTGATCAGTTATTACTACCCATTTCCTCCTGTGGGGCCAGTACTGTATCATATGGAGCTGTCTATCGGTGGACAACAATTCCACGGCAAGGGCCGCACGCGTCAAGCAGCCAAACATGACGCTGCGGCTAAAGCTATCAAATATCTGCAGAAAGAGCCAATAATGCAGCAACTAGCTGAGGTGAGAGTTCATACTACTAACACGATGAATGGGCTATCAGTAGATTAAATTTTGAATTTAGACTAGAAAATACAAGCAAAATACATTTATCTAATCTGTATGAAATCTTGACTGAAAATACATGCCATGTTTATTCTGTAGATGAACGAAGAGCCAGTACAAGAAAACCTTAACAAATCAGAGATCAGCCAAGTGTTTGAGATTGCTCTGAAGCGCAACATGCCTGTGAATTTCGAGGTGTGTATATAAAAATGCACATTATAATTGAGCAAAACATTTTTGATCATGCAGGTGGAACAATTGTCAACTTTTCTTTAACTGTCCTCACTATATACAGGTGCTAAAAGAGACTGGGCCTCCCCACATGAAGAGTTTTGTGGTGAGGGTAACTGTGGGCGAGTTTTCAGGGGAGGGTGAAGGTAAAAGCAAGAAAATCGCCAAGAAACTAGCTGCCATCGCTGTCCTGGAGGAGCTCCGCAAACTGCCTCAACTACCTGTCACCGACAAGATACCACTACGTATTAAAAAGAAAAGCAAGTCCATTATTAAGGTAGAAGATGACTTAGACTGGCTGAGTTAGTTTGATGTCTAGCGTGTTATGCTGATTCAAAAACTCAGAAACTTTGCTAATAATAGTTCAGCCTGGGAAGTTAATCATCTTTTTTATTGATTGCATTCAATATATCTCATTTAGCGATTACATAATTGTGCTGGATTAGCCATTTAGCAAACATAGTCATTTTTAGGCAAAACCATGCTGATAATGAACATGGATTTGCACAGCTTGTCAGTGAACAACGGCTCTGTGTAGTAAATGCTGCTCAATGTGAAATCACACGTGTTGGAATTTACCGCTGATTAGAGAATGGGCTTTACTGACAAGATGCGCATTAATTATCGGCCGATATTTATCGTGCACACCTAGTCATTTTGCTTTTTTTTTTTTTTTTTTTTTTTTTTTTTAGTCCAAAATCTATCAACTGCCTTGATGGATAATTCATTCATTCATATTTTTTTTTTTTTCTTTTTAAATATTTAAGTATTATTTAAATATATATGATTGTGTGTAAATATTTGTGTTATATAGTGTTCATTTTGTGTACATATTATTTGTTATCATTGTATTGTTTATTTTCTCAATATTCTGCTTTGTATACTATTCAATAGTTTGGAGTCAGTATTATTATTTTTTTTTTTCCTAACATTTTTCAAAGTCTTTCATGCTCGCCAGACAAATTTATTTGAACAAAAATACAGTTAAACAGTAATATTGCTTTTTTTTTTACCATTTAAAATAACTCTTTTGTTTTTATATTTTAAAATGTAATTTATTCCTGTGATGGCAAAGCTGAATTTTCACCTTTCAGTTTCACATGATCCTTCAGAAAACATTCTAATATGCTAATTCGATGCTCAAGAAACATTTATTATTATTATTATTATTATTATTATTATTATTATTATTATTATTAATTTCAAAAACATTTGTTATACTTTTTTTTATTCTTTTATTATTATTATTTATTATTATTATTATTATTATTATTATTATTATTATTATTATTATTATTATTATTATTATTATTAAATTATTATTTATTAATTTATTTAAAGTCTTACTGACCCCAAACTTTTGAAAGGTAGTGTGTATATAGAGGTTAATTCCTTTTAATATCAAGGCAAACTTGACAGTGTAACTTAAATATTTATAACTTAATATTAAGTAATGGAAATGAGTGCTGATACCAACACAGACATTGGCTGTCATTGTGTTTTTTTGTTTTTTTCAGTCCATTCATTTTTGTCAAATTACTCCTTTCATCAGATTCTCAATCTAAATGCACTGATGAAGTGTTTTAATTTTAATTTTTTTTTCTTCTTAATGAATCTTGCCCCCGCTCTCAGCTGCAGACCAGCCCTGAGTACGGTCAGGGCATGAACCCCATCAGCAGACTGGCTCAGATCCAGCAGGCTAAGAAAGAAAAAGAGCCCGAGTACACTTTAGTAACGGAGAGAGGACTGCCTCGACGCAGGGAGTTTGTCATGCAGGTACTCCATCAGAGAGAAAACTGTTCTCTGACTCAGCATTTTTATAATAGTTCAGTGCACATTTTGTGTGAAGGCCATGCTCTTCTTCTGCCCACCATTTTCTCGTACAGCCTGCAAAATTGCTTCTTGTCAGAAATGTTCCCTGAAAAAGTAATGTACCCCCCCCCCCCCCCCCCCACCACCATTACTTTCTGTTTTTCCTCTCACTCAGGTGTCAGTTGCAGGTCAGAATGCAGAGGGAATGGGTCCTAGTAAAAAAGTGGCCAAGCGAAATGCAGCCGAGAAGATGCTGGAGCTTCTGGGCTTCAAAGTACCTCAGCCACAACCACCCAAACCGGCACTAAAAACGGACGAGAAAGTGAGTGCCTACTTATTAACAGCTTTATTACTTTGTTTTTAAAACATGTTGGAAGCAGTTTCAGGAGTTTTAAAACTGGGGTCCAGGGCTGCAAGGGACTGATAAGGGGGTTCGTGAAAATTTTAAAAGGAGAAATTTATTTATTTATTTTTTTTTACATTTTAATTCTTTTTTTTTTTTTTTTTTTTTTTTTTTAAATGAGGGTCAGGTTTTTATTTATTTATTAATTTTTTTTGTTTTTGTTTACAGAACTAATTTTTAACAATGAGCAAATAAAACAATATGAATATAGTTTAGTGTAAAAAAAAAATATTTTCTAGATAAGTTTAAAACTATTTTAAAAAAAAAAAGTATAAGAAAAATATTTAGCATAACAATATAAAAGCTAAGTATTTAATTTGGAAAAGAATAAATAACCTATGTTGTATTTTATAATGTTGGACCTGATAATTTTATCACCCAGCAGAAATAATTTTCTAAACAATGGAAAATATTTAATTCCTATCTGTTTTTGGAAGGGGATCCCTCATAAGGGGAACGTTGTATTTTGGACACTTTGGCATCAAAAATTTGTTCACCAAAAAAGGAACACTTACTAATTTTCATGTTGTTCCAAATCTTCCAAAACTACATTTCCAAGATACATTCCAAGAATCAATCATTTGCATTTGTTAACGGATATAAACTTATTTATCTTTGTAAAGGCACCTGCTAAGAAACCTGGAGATGGACGTAAAGTGACCTTCTTTGAGCCGGGCTCTGTGGAGAAGGCTGGTCTTGGTATGTGTTTTGTAGTCCGTTTTCATATTCGGGTTTCTGCGGGTCTTAGTCTTAAAGTCTTAAATTGTACAAGAAAGTCTTAATTATGATTTCAAGAGGTCTTAAATTTGGGGACGGTTGCGATATAGAATTGCGATATGGCTGAATGTGACGATTAAACTTCAAAAGGTTATGATTTCATTAAATAAACACCGGACTTTGAAACACGTTTCAAAGTCCGGTGCTGTGCTGCTTTGTTTGTGTACTGCCGTTACTGGGGAAATGGTTATATTTTTACCAAATGCTCCACCTGCTGGCAGAGAATGAATGAGCATTTTCAATAAAACTGTTGATTTGTTCAGAGTTCAGACAAATGCAAAAATCGACCCATGTTTTTACCTTGCAAACACGCAGAGCTTTAAAAGTGAACTGGTGGATCGATAAGAAGACAATGCATTATAAAAATAGAAACCGTATAGGGGTGTGCGATAATACCGTAATTGTTGTTTTAACGATGTGCGATTTGATATTGAGTATATCGCGAAAAGCAAACAAAACGCCTACAGAGTCTGCACTACCAGGTTAGACTAGTGTGCGTGCACATTTATAGTGCGTTCTTTCACTGCATGAATCAGTCTATTAAAATGCATTTAGAATTACCACATAATTCAAGATATGGGGCAGAAAATATAAATATTGATATCATTTCATATAGTTAATATCACACGAAGAGTGCCGTTTTTTTTTTTCTCAAAGTCAGCATGATTACAAATATTAAGTTAATATTAAGAGACTTGCGTTCTAGACACCATATTTCCTGTTTTTGCTCTATTTCTCCAACAAAAATCATTCCAAACACAGCCACAGTGCTGTTTTGCGTCTCTGAGCAATATGGCGGTGTTTCCTTCCTGAATGAATCAACAGTTTAAATGATTCGGTTCAGTCACAATGACTCCCTTAACAGTGACTTGCTGCCACCTACTGGCAGTTTTAATTTCACATTTAAGGTACCTTTTGATTTTTAAAATAATTTCAAACATTAGTTTTCAATGATTTATTTAAAATATCTGTAACTGCAGGTTAAAGTATTCCCCTCAGCTGTCCCTCAGCTGTATTAAACAGTGTATAAATACATCTAAATGCCACTTCTATTGCAAAGATACATTTTGTTGATACTGATTTCATTTGCTTGGTAAAAGCCCAAATGCAAGAATTTGACTCAAAAGATGGTGCACACTTTTAGAAAAAATGCCTTAAAGGTAAAAATGCCCATAAAACTTGTTGGAAATGATTATTTTCTATCACTGCTGTGAACTGACCACCCAGAATATGAAGAATATAAAAAAAAATTCAGGAGTCAGCTGTCAGCACAATTAGAGATAAGATATCAGCACAATAACACACTCAGCAAAATATTGTCTAATTATCGTTATCGCACATCCCTAATTTATTTAATTGATATAATAATTTATTGATGATAATTGTTTAATAATATAATTAATACTTTTGACTCATCCATTTTCTTAAAAATGGTTTAAAGGCTGAAATGTAAAGTTTATTATTTTATAAAACTTTTTGTTTTTGTGAAAGTGTATCTGAACTGTAAATTATGCTTTTTACAGTAATTTTACAGTTTAATATGGTACTATAGACATTGTCCTACCCCGCTCATATGGTATTAATTTTATTTGTGCAGGTCTTAAAGTCTTAAATTTTAGCTTAAAAATCCTGCAGAAACAGTGTCATAAATATCATATTCACGTGAATATTGTCGTATGCAATTGATTCCTGTGTTTCTCAAACCAGTCAATAAGGAGGAGGATTTCCGAGTTCCCTTCCTCAGCCATCAGCAGCTTCCTGCTGGCATTTTACCCATGGTGCCTGAGGTGGCACAGGCAGTGGGTGCCAACCAGGGACTCCATGCCAAAGACTACGGTCGCACAGCTGCCCCCAACCCAGCCAAGGCCACAGTAACGGCCATGATTGCCAATGAGCTGCTGTATGCCGGGACGTCCCCGACCGCGGAGGGTATACTGAAGACCAACAACAGCTTGGCACACAGACCTCACGGACCCCTTACCAGACCATCCGAACAGCTCGGCTACCTGGCCACTATACAGGGCTTACAGGTATTGAATCTAACAGTGAACACACACTTATCCACCCCAGTGATGTTGCTCAACCAATCGGTACCTTTTTGTTTTTTCTACAGGTTGAATACAAAGACTTTCCCAAAAATAACAAGAATGAGTTTGTCTCTCTGATCAACTGTTCCTCTCAGCCCCCTCTCATCAGCCACGGCATCGGCAAGGACGTGGAGTCCTGCCATGACATGGTAAGTTGAATATTAATAATAATAACACATTTACTGTGTCATGCCATATATATTTAAAAAAATAAATAAAAATACAGCAAGGATGAATTAAATAGATCAAAGTGTTAACATAAAGATAAATTTAAAATAAATGTTGTTCTTTTGAACTTTCTGTTTATCAAAGAATCCTAAAAAAATGTATCTCGGTTTTCACAAAAGTATTAAGCAGTTTTAAATATTGACACTAATAAGAAATGTTTCTTCTGAAGAATCTTGTGCAGTTATTTTAGTGTCATTGATATGCTATAATAATTGTTAAATTGAATTTTAATTTTCTGCTTTCATGTTAATTTTAAAGTTTTCTGTGCACATTTTACATTTTTTTTTATTTTTTGTTGTTTTTAAATGTCTTATTTTTATTTTTCAGTTTTTAGTCATTTTAGTAAACTGAATTTGTGTTTTATATTTCAGTTAACATTTATTACAATTAACAGAATTTATGGTTTTAATTTAACTTTAAAAAACTCTTGATTGTGACACTGAAGAATGGAGTAATGGCTTCTGAAAATTCAACTTTGCCTTCACAGAAATAAATTACTTTTTAAAATATATTAAAATAGAACATAGGTTTTAAATTACAATAATATTTCAGAGTGTTACGGTTTTGTGCGTGTATATCTATGATATAATAATATCCATAATAAAAAAAATCTGAAATTAAAATTTAGCTTTCCCACCAAAGGAAAAAAATATAATTTAAAGTACAGTGGTGGCCAAAATTATTAGAACGCTCGTATTTTCACCAGCTAAAAAATGGTTTTAAGTCAGTTATTTCTATCTTTTGCTGTAGTGTGTGTCAGTAGGAAATATAATTTTACATTTCCAAACATTCATTTTGCCATTAATTGTAATAATCCAGTGAGATTTTAGTTTGCACAAGAAGTCTGACAACAGCCAGTGCTCCACACAGAGATCTGATCTGATCATCATCCAGTCCATCTGGAATGACATGAAGAAACTGAGACAGACTAAATCCAGAAGAACTGTGGCAACGTCTCCAAGATGCTTCAAGAAAACTCCCTGCAAAGCTACAGTACTGTTAAATGTCTTAGGCACTTGTGTAAAAATACTGTAAAATGAGGATGCTGTCAAAAATAATGTCATAAATAGATTTTATTTATCAATTAACTTCTATTAACTAAATTAAATCAACATTTGGTGTGACCATCCTTTGCGTTTAAAGCAGCTTTTGCCTTGGGTGCACTTGCGCATAGTTTGTGAGGTAGCTTTGCAGGTAGGTTTCTTGAAGCATCTTGGAGACGTTGCCACAGTGCTTCTGGATTTAGTCTGTCTCAGTTTATTCTGTTTCTTCATGTCATTCTAGACTGTGTGTGTGTGTATGTATCTATCAACTTGTATCTTTTTTACTGCAATGTGTTTTTGTCTCTAAACAGGCTGCTCTGAACATCCTGAAGCTCCTGTCAGAACTTGACCAGCAGTCCAATGAGCGCACAGCTAATGGACCAATGACAGGGTCAGTCTCAAATGTTAAAAAGGGTCTTATTAATTTTTACAGTATGATACCATACATGGACTTTGTAGGTGCATTTCAAAGTCATTTAAAAAAAATTTTAGTTTGTGTTAGTGGCAGTTTTTTAATGCACATAGCTAAAGATAGAGCTGATAAGAGTTCAGTAACTGCATGCATTGCAATTCATTTCTCGCGTGTCTCCCTCTCCATAGATGCAACAAACAAGACCTTGAGGGTGATGCATTATTAAAACCGGCTAACTCAAGCACCATTGGAAAGACTCTGGACGGCACAGTGTAGAATTGACTCTTTGATTGGTCGTTTTATTTGCGAAACACTAGAGAAAAGTCAGAAGCAGAGTTTTGATTGGCTGCTCAAAAAGGCCTTTTGAGTAATTCTTAATAGATCTTAGATTTAAAAAAGTTAAAATATTCAAAATGCAGTCAAACAAGGTCAAAAGATGTCGATGTTGTTAAATCGTTCACACGCAGTGATACATTTTTAAACGCTAAGGCTTTGGAAAAGTCGCCTCATCATATCTAGTGAAGTGGTGGTTTTGTTTTCGTTGTTAAATTGTAAAACGATTATCGTGAAGTTTGACTTGAGTAGATTGGCTTTTCTTCGTTGCTCCAAGGACGTCATGTTTTCAGTGTCATGATTTTTTGTTCTCACTTTTATTTTTCGTTATTTTTAACGTTGTATTATAGGAACCCAGCGAGTTGGGTTGTTGTGTTAGCGCTGTTGTGAAGTGCAGTATAAAACCCCATTGAAGGATATGATGAAGCTCTCAAACATGTCTCTGCTGTGGTGGTTTTTCTCCAGTGCTTTCTGAGTTATAATGACGACCATAACACACACAAAAAAAATTTAAATTTCGTCTACATTTTCATGTAGGTCTGGGAAAATGTTGTGACTTCAGTGTAGAGTGTGTGTGGTGGTGTTTTTTTGTTGTGTGTATGGAAGCGAGTGAGTGAATGTTTTTCAAGCACGATAATCTTCAGTCATGTCAGTTAAACTGATGCATTCTCCTATCAGTGTTGACCCCGCCCATCTCTCTACCAGTTGCATCTTGTTTTCCTCATGGAATATGAGTAAAAATGATGTGCCTCTTGCACAAATAAAAACATTGTGTGTGTGTGTGAGTGCTGTAAATACTAATCTCAGGGATTCCACGGTTATGGAAAACCTGTAAATAAGTGAAAATTGACTGAATATAAGGAAAATAGCCTTTCTTTTTTTGTAGTGAATAAGATTTTATTCTAGTAATTTTCTAAAGGAAGTAAACTATTTTTAATTTAAAATATTAATAAATATTACATATTGAAATAAATGTATTATAATAATTTTATATTTATATAAACGCTTATGTTAGCTGCTCTTTTCTTCCTCATGGTCTTAGTGAATGGGTACATACACTTGTCTAAACTCAGAAAGCGACATGTCACTGCATTGGATTCCCATGGAAACGGACTGCAAAGGCAAGATGTCAGTTAAGTGAAAATCTAATGTGTAGGGCATCAAGGTTTGCTATTATAAAAACAGCAAGAATATGTGTGGTGCCATAAATGAGGCAGAATTATTTACTGTGGTGCCAATGTGAATGGAAATAAGAGTTAAGTCAAGCATGCTGATGTTAGTGTGCGCACACGCTCTGGCCGGGAAGGGCAGGTAGGCCATTCTGGGGATGCACACTAGTGGCTGGTCTGTGAGAATGGCATTCATAGCCTGCTGTACACAGTATAAGGGCTGCAGTGGAGGCAGGAGCAGAGAAACCACAAGAGTAAAGTACTATCAAGGATTAATTACGTTACTGCAATTTACTCTTAAAAATCTGAACATTTTTCAACATAATTATAAAAAATGTTTTTGAGCAGCAAATCAGCATATTAGAATGATTTCTGAAGGATCATGTGAGACAGAAGACTGGAGGAATGATACAAAAAATTCAGCTTTGCATCACAGGAATAAATTACATTTTAAAATATATTAAAACAGAAGACGATTAATTAAACTTGTAAACATTTTACAATATTACTATTTCTACTGTACTTTTGATCACATAAATGCAACCTTTGTTGAGCACAAGAGACTTATTTCAAAAACATTTAAAAATCTTACCGACACCAAACTTTTAAACAGTAGTGTATATAGAAATTTTGTGTTTTCCATATTTAAATATCCTGACCTAGTTCTGCTGCCCTCAAATATGCCACTGTCCACAATGTAAGGACACACAAGAGTGGTCTTCACTCCATCCATTTCCTCTTCTGTCAACAGTTCATGAGCCAGAGACTCATGAAACCCCATCGCTGCAAACTTACTGGCACAGTAGTCCTAAAATTCACACATTAAGACATCATAGTTTAAAATGGAAATTAGGAATAAATCAAACACTTTAAAGGTGGGTTTTGAACTCTATTTTGACTCATATCTCATATGTAGAGGTATATCTCACCTCTACACAGGCTGTGCTGAAGAGGCCAAAGATGCTGGCTATAGTGATGACGTGGCTATGATTATTGGCCTTCATCTGGGGCAGGAACGCCTTGACGGTCTACATGCAGACAAACAAAATCAAGTAGTTTGATATACAGTAGGTATACACTCAAACGCATAGATTACCTTAAACTTCTGGGCTCTAAACCTGCATGCACTTAATTTTTCTGTGGAACACAAACTGAGAATTCTATAAGAATCTTCATGCAGCTCTATGAAAAGCACTATAACAGTACAATTATTCAACATTACCTATTCACATTCCATGTTTTCTGAAAACAATAGCTTTATGCGAGGAAGAGATTGAAATTTAAGTCGTAATTCGATGATAATCTTCCCCTCAGGCAAAGTTCTGAAATCTCATTTGGTTCAGTTAGAGATTTCTCACATGTTCAGTCACAATCAAAGTCATTCAAATGTGAATGTTATTTCAGAGCTTTTGCAGAGAGTTTTTTTTTTTTTTTTTTGGATCTTGAGAACCATGGTTATTATGAATAGATGCATGAACATTCTTCCAAAATCATCAGATTGTTTCCCATGCAAACATAACAACATAATTGGAATGGCATTAGGATGAGTAAATGGAGACTTAATGGAGATAAATCAAATTATAAAATAATAAATCAAACTCTCCAAATAGCTGCTCAAATGATAAATCAAAAGCTCACATGTAATTTCACTTCCATGGATTCATTTCTCTGGGAACAAACACATTGAATAAATGTAGATGCACTTAAAGCTGCCTTGGATAAAAATATCTGCCTATGAAGAGTTTATTTGCAAAAACAGATAACCGTTCTCCATTTTTTTTTTTTAAATTTTCAAAAATCATGTTTTTTTTATTTTTATTATGTTTTCGTTTTAATTGTGTTAGCTGGGTTTTTTTTTTTTTTTCCTTTTTTTTTTTTTTGAACCTAGTCAAAATAACCCAACTGCAATTTGATTGAGATTAATTGGAATGCACAAAGAAAAAACATGATTTCTGAGAACTGTTAAAAACGAAGTTATTTGTTTTTGCAAATGAACTCTTCATATATAAATGCATGGAACCATAGTATCACCATTACTGGTTGGCATCCAGTGCACACATCAGCCCAATGCCAATAATGTGTAAAGACTGCTCAATGTGAGCATTAATCCACTTCATACGTGGTCACGGTTATTTGCATTAAGCGGATCAAAGTGAGACTTTCATATGGGAATAATATGTTTACATCAGAGAAGGCCTGTAAATAAGGCTAAAGGGATAAAATCAGGTAATTCCCACATCAAGTGTTCTATGCATATCAAGTAATACAATGAAGGCAAAGCACCATTATTTACTTTTAATCCATCTATTTGTTAAACTTTGGCATGAAATTAGAATGTAGAACACAATGTTCACATGCCATTTTACTAATTCTCATGGTTCTCAGTTTATAAGGTTCATTAATGAGTCTTTGTTTTATTTGAAGCTATTCGAGCATCTTTATTTCTTGAGTCTATTGAGATTTTCAACGGATACAGTTCATGCATTCGCTGGGAGTTGAACCCATGACTTTAGTATTCCTAGAGGCATGTTCTACTGTTTGAAATTTATTCAAATGACTGAAAAATAATTATTAAATTTACTGAAAAGCACATATTCTTTTCAAAGTTAAGAAAACATATTTTGGACACTCATGGGTGTATATTTGACTTTCTGGTTGTCAAACTCAAAAAAAAATTGCTGAACACCTTTGGACACATTTAGCATTACATTCATCTTAATAATGGATTTGTTTCTTACAAACGCTTAGCATTTCACTTCACAAGACATTAATTTATGGGCTGGAGTCATGTGGATTATTTGTGGATTATTGTTGTGTTTTCATCACCTGTTTGGACTCTCATTCTGACGGCACCCATTCACTGCAGAGGATCCATTGGTGAGCAAGTGATGTAATGCTAAATTTCTCCTCATCTGTATCTTGGATGGCCTGAGTAAATTTTCAGCAAATTTTCATTTTTGGGTGAACTATTCATTTAAATGTGATGCACTACATCTGAACACCTGTGTGAACTTCCAAAAATACTTTAAAATTCACATTGGAACCAATAAAAACCATTGCAAAAATGACTAGCCTATATAATTTGTTTGAATTTTGAAGATACCATTTCTGATGTTATTTCAAACTTCTTACCCAGAAGAGAGCGTGGCAGTTTACTTTCAGAGTCCTCTCCACCATGGCATCAGGACAGTCCAGGAGTCTCTCACCGGCCAGCACCTCGGCATTGTTCACCAAGTAGGTCACATCTCTTCCCAGCTCCTTCCGTACCTGGTCGGCTGTGCGGTACACTTGTCTCTTCCTTGTCTCTTCACTTGTGGGTTTGTCACATCCACCGTGTACGCGTGTGCCTGGCCCCCTTGCGCCCTCACTAGCTTTGCTGTCTCCTCATTGGTTTCTCCATTGATGTCCCACAGCACCACTTCTGCACCATGCTTCGAAAACTCCAGGGCGAAAAGGCGGCCCTCCAGAGCCGGTTATTAGCACCAACTCGCCGTCTATGGGCTTCATACGCGGTCTCAGCACGATCCGCAGACAAGAGCGCAGGATGAAGTACACTACATCCAGAAGCATCATCTGTAAATCCATTAGGAAGATCATGGTGTCCATGTAGAGGTGTGTGTGCTTGTTTAAGGGAGTGAGTGAGACAGCCAAGCAGGTTGCACTGTTTCTGGACTAGTCATGTTATTCCCCTCAGAGGCTGTTTAAATACTCCTGTCCTCAGGATTAGGGGAAGATATTTGGAGCAACCAATTAAACTTCTTTTGCTGTGAGAATAAAAGCAGTACGGAGTCCATTTCAATGGTTTTGCGTTTTCTCTCAAATAAGGCTACTTTCCCTTGCGAAACTTTGCGTTCGTGACATTATAGCTTTTCTTACACTTCATAGGCCAATGCTACTCCATCATAAAGATTAGTGAAAAAGAAGTAATGCAAGGTTTCTGGGAAAATGTTTTAATACCACAAACATTGAAATATAATTTTAAGAACATTTTTTAAAATAATTTTAATAATTTTAATTTTAAGATCATTTTAGAAGGAATGCTTTACTGGAGTAATCTATGGGTTTCTAATATATACAGTCTGATACAGAATCTGTGTAGCCTATGCCACCATTGTCCAAAATTTAAATCGATGCAATATTGCAATATTTTCAATCAAAATGTAAACCTTCAGAAACAATGAATTCCTCACTAAAGCTGTTTCACGTTTATAGTCCTAGCAAGTAATCAACTCGCTACATAAATAATGGAGAATTAGGATTTGAGCTCCCTAAACCACAAAAACAATCCATACAGTGGAATATTCGTAAACCACATATATTAGTCCAAGATGTGCCTTTGCACAAAAAATACATTTTAACAACTCAGTAAGTAGATTATGTGTGTATAGCATTAATCTGGTGTGGTTATGCTTTTGTAAGGTAATGTAGAATTCTTGCATGTTTTGAACTGTTTTATGTTCAGTTTGGGAAGAATGGATCAAAGGTCTCCATGTTTGATTGCATGTTTTAAACAAGTCATCTTAACCTTGCTTTTCAAACCTGCAGATGTCAAATTAATACTACTACTACTACCACTTACTAATAATCGCATGATCACAACTATTTTTATGATAATAAATTATAAGAAAAAAAAAAGAGACCAAATGTATTGCTTTAAATTAAGCACAATGGATGTACTGGACTATAAATTAATAATACTTGAGACAAAAATGCACCCAAAAAATTTCTCAAATCCCGGTGGAACTCTTCATATTTATGTGTACATGTATTTCACTAACAGTATCAAAGCTCAATTTATTTTACACACACATCATGTATGCCCTTGCATGTGCCATTTATCTCACATAACTATTAAGTCCCTCTGTTGCATATGAGCCATGGGAATGTGAATATATGACACCCTACATTACAGCAGTGCCTATGGTATTGTTCTTTCTGCATGAATAGCCTCTAGCTACAGGAATGAATTTAATCCTCTCTTTTCACATGTTTCAGCATCAATGGGCAATCCTGGCCAGCTAAGGAAACATTGAAGAGGGTCCTCAACCATAAAAACTGATCTAATAACTGTATATGCAAAACAAACTTGCATACATTAGATCTTATATACATTTTACTGGCTAAGTGCAAAATATCTTAGGTCATTCATTACTTTAAAACTTTGTAATTTATACAGGCTGTGATTTTTGAAGTCCCCATTCTTTATAACCATCTTAATGATGGATTCTTACAAACTTGCAGTTTTTCACTTCACAAAATGTTAATAGATGGACTGTAGTCATGTGGATTACTTGTGGATTATTGTGATGTTTTTATCAGCTGTTTGGACTCTCATTCTGACGGCACCCATTCACTGCAGATGATCCAATAGTGAGCAAGTGATGTAATGCTAAATTTCTGAAGAAAAACTTATGTACATCTCAGATGGCCTGAGTATAAACACATTTTAAGCAAATTTCTGGTTGAACTTTTCATTTAAGTGCCATGAGGCAAAAAATTTAAAACCAAAATCTCTGACTGAGCGAAGCATGTCATCTAAAACAGGCCCTGTAAATGTCACAGTCCAGCTCAGAGGTGCAGCAAGATGTAGAAGTCAATTACATGCATGAGTTCTTCAGATGTGGGGAGCGACATATTCAGGCTGCTTCATTATCATGTCAGCGTGCAACTCCAGACGCTCACGGATGGTTTTTTGCTCTGCTGGTAACACTGGTGTCCCAGAGCGAAGGAGATTGCCAGGATACGGGACTGTGTTGCACAGGACAAAACCAGTCATGTATTACTGAAGACTGGAGGAAAGATCGCTCCTATGGGGAATGTTACTGCGACCAGGCATGCAAGACGACATTGGACTGTTGTCACAACTATGACTTTGCCTGTCCAGGTTTCTAGAATTTTATATTTTTTAGATGCTATATATTAAAATTGTAAAACAGATTCAGACTACTTCAGGCCATGTCTGTACTGGATTTTACTGGATACTGGATTCGATTTTATCCAGAGTGTTGTATTTAAAAAAAAAAAAAAATTTCTAGAAAACATAACAATATTAATATACTATAATCAAAAAATAATCCTGAACACTTTTTTAAAATCACGATTTTTATGAGTATAAAATATTGTGAACAACATATTTTATATAATATTTTAAGATATATTAAGATTTTTAATGTTTTTGAAAGACATCTCTAATGCTCACCAAGGCTGCATTTATTTGATTAAAAATACAGAAAAAGTAATATTGTGAAATATTATTACAATTTAAAATGTTTTTAATGTCTATTAAAATGTAATTTATTTCTGTGATTCAAAGTTGATTTTTTCAGCATCATTACTCCAGTCTTCAGTCTCACATGATCCTATTATTATAAGTGTTTTTTTTTTTTTTTTTTTTTTTTTTTTCTTTTTTTGTGGAAACCATGATACAAAGAAAAAAAAAAGCAGCATTTATTTAAATATAATCTTTTGTAGCATAAATGTCTTTACTGTCATTTTAATCAATTGAATGCAGCCTTGCTGAATAAAAGTAATAGTTTCTTTAAAAAAAAAAAGTATATGAATGCATTTAGGAAAGTATAGGCGCTGTAGCTGTTTATCATTTCTTTTGTTTCACATTTTACCTAATGCTACAAATGAATTTTTTGTGGAATTAATGTTAAAGTAAATAAATGCATTTAATGCAGAATGTAGTGAGCAGGCATTGTTGCATGCATACATACAAAACAAAGTTTCTGTGGCCTTTGAAAACTTCTCACTGTAGTACTTTACAAATGTTTCCGCTTTTTATTATTTAACGCACTGGAGGACAAAAGCTTTCAAACATCTTTTTAGTGCAGATTGTTTTGTGATCCTGTCACAGTGTAATGTGTAATGGTTCAGTTAAAAACTACACTGGAGACACTAAACCTCATTTCACATGCAAAGATGCCTTAAAGGCACAACAACAACAGCAGAAGCAGCAAAAAAGCTTGTGTAGTTTGAAGTTTCAGAGGGAGGGTGGAAAATGGTCACGAAAAACTTTTCTTAGTGCAAGAAAAACTGAAGTAAAAATGATCAAATGTATGATATGACACTTTTTTTCTGTTGCTGCTGCTGCTCATTACATTTGTGGATATAATTGCTTTAGCTTCTACATCTACTATGTGTGTGTTTTAGCTGTATCCTGTCTGGCTGTCTGGAGCCGTGTAAACCCACACTGCGCACCAGGCAGAGACAGGTGATTCAGGAACCCTGTCCCTCTCTACATCAGACTGCAGGCTGCGCGGAGTATCATGATCAGCACGGCCCCTGCCTACAGTCACTAGGTATGGAAATCTAAAGCTTAAGCTTAAGCAAAGCCATTTGCCATCCATCAACACAAATGTCACATATCATAATCAACAATGGATAGTATCTCAGAAGGTCTGAGGTCAACCCTCATGATCCATCATAAAAGCATCTGAAATGTATTTAAAATGATTTATACAACCATTATTTTTCCATTGAATTGTTACTCTTGGATGGACTCCACACATTACATCCCATTTATCTGAGTGAATATTTATCTTATATAATCACATTATCAGTACACAGACCGGTTCTGACTATAATCAAATGATGAACTGTAATCATCTTCGTCAGTGCATATTCTCTAGGCACTAAAGCAGCAATCTAAATGTCGCCTGTTATCCTGAGCAACCATGTGCTTTTGAAAATGAGTTGAACCTTCTTATGAGACTACAGGTGAAGGATGGGGGCACATATGCATTAAAATCTCTCTTCCTTAATCTTTGATCTACTCCTCTGTCTTATTATTTTACAGTCCCAGCTCTCATCACCACGGGTGGCTATGGAAATGCAAGGAGAAAGAGGGAAATTTTGGACAACAATATCACAGGGTAAGATTTGACAATCCAACACTAAAAAAGTAACAAAATGGCCACTATTTTATTTTTTTTTTTTAGCATTGTACATATGTAAGATCTCACAAATCACCACAATACTATAATTATTGGATCAAAAATACAGTAAAAACAGTATTATTGTGAAACATTTATTAAAATTTTAAGTAACAAAGTTTTCAATTTTAATATATTTTAAAATGTTATTTATTCCTGTGATGCAAAGCTGAATTTTCAGTATCATTACTCCAGTCTTCAGTGTCACATGATCCTTCAAAAATCATTCAAATATGCTGATTTGGTGCTCAAGAAACATTTATTATCATTATTAACACTGAAAACAGTCGTGTTGCTTAATATTGTTGTGGACAATATGATATATTTATTTTCAGGATTCTTTGAGGAATATAAAGTTCAGAACAGCAGCATTTATTTGAAATATAATTTGTTTATATTTGCAAGCCTTGCAAATCTGTAATATGACTTTTGATCATTTTAATGCATCCTTGTCAAAAGTATAAATTTAAAAAATCATGCTTATCCCAGATGTTTATATATATATACTGTAGTGTATGTGTAATTTTTTGTGTATTTATGTGTGTCTGTATGTGCACACTTCAGTTACTGTGTGGAGTCCACACACTTGCTGGATGCGGTACCTGAAGGAGGGGCATCAGGTGTGTGTGGAGTGCCAGCCACCAGCACTGGCCCAGGGCCAACGCTACAGATCCGGGGACAGGGAGAACATGGGACAGGACAGGTAAATGCAGAGAAACCTTTCTAGATAAGTTTATAAATACAAACAATAATCATTAGAATTAGAAATGTTAAAATAGTTGTTTCAAAAGTATTGCCCTAAGATATTATACATGTTCACATGAGACTAGTGTGAAAAAATTCATTTTCTCATAGAGCAAAAAACACTCACAGGAAATTCCAGAAGTTAATCCTACCACAAACTGAGGATTTAGATAACTTTACAACTCAAAGAACACACACACAATTTTTTTTATGGAGGAATTAATGTATACTAGGTACAGTTAAAACTGTAATATTGTGAAATATTATTATATTCTAAACATATCTCTTTTCTCTTTCAATGTATTTTAAAATGCAATTTATTCATGTGATGCAAATCTGAATTTTCAGCAGCCATTACTCCAGCCTTCAGTGTTACGTGATCCTTCAGAAATCATTCTAATATGCTGATTTGGTGCTTTCAGAAACATTTCTTACTACTAGTGTCACTTTTGATCAGTTTAATGCATCATTTCTGAGTAAAAATATTGATTTCACTGACTCTATTTGAACTATAGTTGACTGAGATGTAGAATTATTATTAGGCTCTTCAGCTGTAAATCACTGTGATTCATAAAAAGCTAAAAAAAATAAAAAATAAAAAATACTACGACAAGCCATTACAAAATATCATGACAAGTCTAAAAATCTTTTAAGAAATATGGTCTCCTGAAGTGAAGTAGACCAGGTTTTTCCAAGTAATTGAAACTAGATCTTGGCCACTAGAGGGAACCATGACACATCTTTAAATATTCAAAACATCCTGTACTGCTTTAAGACTTGTGCACTCATTTGGAGCACTCTAGAGCCTTGTTATGTTTTTTAATAAAAAGAGAGCAATTGCCTATTTAATCTGGATTAAATTTAAAACCCTAATCATGCTGGTGTATTTTTATATAGTGTTTTTAATAATACTATAACAACATTTTATATCAACCAACACATAAAATGCTTGTATTATTCATAAGGTAGGGTAGAAAATCTTAACCTAGCTCAAGGACAACACCCATCACTCTATGTGTCTTCCTCTATCATCTTTTTCCATCACATTTTCACTCTCTCACTCTTAGGAGCTTGTCTCTGCAGTGGCAGGCCGTGGGGAATTCTCGGTGCAGAGGGCTGTGGAGACGGGTCCGTCGACGAGACTCCTGTTCCTGTCCTACTGTACACAGTTTTCTCTTCATCTAACTCGCACCGCTTCAATCAGCCTAAACGGGGTCATGAAATTTCACACTTTTAAGAAGTGACGGTAGAATGTGCAGAAACTATTTTGGTAGCTCAAACCAGCTCTAGGCTTGTATGCCAAATGATAGAGTTGATACCTCATTACACTATGTTATCAAGAAAAGATTCAATATTAGTCACAGTTAATTCCCATTTATACATAAAAGAGTAATGCTAATGGCCATCATATTATGATTAAAGGAACAGTTCACCCAAAAATGAAAATTTGCTGACAATTCACTCACCCTCAGGCCACCCATGATGTAGATGGGTTTGTTTCTTCATCAAATTTGAAGAAATTTAGCATTGCATAACTTGTTCACGAATGGATCCTCTGCAGTGAATGGGTGCCATCAGAATGAGAGTCCAAACAGCTGATAAAAACAGCACAACAAGAAATCCACATGACTCTAGTCCATTAATTAATGTCTTGTGAACATGTTTTGGATTTTGATGTGAAAGGACAAGAGAGGATGGAATTTTTTACTGGAAGAAGCGTTATTATGAATTATAGACTGGTATTTTGGCCAGAAGCAATGGTTTACAGTTAAAACGCCTTAATAATTTGTTTCTTACAAACACACAGCTTTTCACTTCACAGTGTGTTAATTGATGGATTGGAGTCACGTGGATTACTTGTAGATTATTATGATGTTTTTATCAGATGTTTGGACATTCTGACGGCACCCATTCACTGCAGAGGATTCATTGGTGAGCAAGTCATATAATGCTAAATTTCTCCAAATCTATTCATTTTTGGGTGAACTATTCCTTTCAGCAGCAATAATGAATTTTAAACAGTAATATATTAAAAGCAGTAAATAAAAATATTAGGTTGCTTTTGTTATTTTTCTTTAGAGCAAATGACTTCTAAGTGTGAATTAGGTTTTTAGTTTTTTAGGGGCCTGTAGGGATACACCGTTCAAATTCATGCATATAAACTCTAATGACAACACAGAATAATAGGTAAAATTAATAATCTGTATCATTTATTTGATTTCCAGCCAACCAAGGGGGGAGGGGGATATCTCTTCTTCATACTGCAAAGAAATCTAAAGATTTCAGGACGTTGACACATTTTTGGCTCTTTTTCCTATACAAGACAAGGAACTGGCTTTTTGTCACATACAGAACAAGTTACAGCTTCAGAGGTACAACATGCATAAAACAACATAACACACATACAGAAACAACGGCATAGAAAGTCAACAGGTAGAAAGATTACAAAACAAACAGCCTTTAGACCTACAAACAACATTGTAGAAGATTTAGGGCAAGGGAGGGATTGTAAACAGTGCTCTCTTTTTTTAGTTCCCTGGAAATTCTACATGGATGTTTACGGTAATTTCTTTTAATCATGAAATACTTCCTAAATTTCATACTTCTAGTTACCACTATTATTGTACAATTTCATAAGAAAACAAGAAAAATCAAATAAATCTTATTTGTGCTTTCTCGTTGAAATTAAATACATAAATCATCACAAACCCTCTCATTAATAATCAACTGAATTAAAAGTCAAAGTGTCGATTATCTAATACATGTAACTGTAAACCAAAAATAACAAAATCACATTTAATTTTCAAACTGCATCCATGTTGATGCTGGAAGCATCATCAGATCGTCACAGTTTGACACATTTGTGAGAAATATTAATACCACTTAATTTGAAGGATTTTTATAAATGTACCATGATGAATTGCAACCTGCACTGTTGTGTGGGTGGGTATTTTAGACAAAATACCTTTAATGCCATCAAACCATCCAATAAGACACTGACATTGGACTCAAATTACTGATTGTCATCACTGTTTGTAGACCGGTGTAAAAAAAAAAATATATATATATATATCGCCAAAATAAACACCCATATATAATTCGCTCTAATATTTGTAAATGCTCTATGCACACTGCACTGCAAATGTTCCTGTGGGACTTCACAGAATGACATCTGCAGAACATATATTATCAATAATACAACATATGCTAATCTCTGACATCTCTGATTGAGCAATTAACATGGACTATATGGGGGTGAATCTCAAAACCTGTCAAGATCATGTTTGGGTTGTATTTCAATGGAAAAAGATCAATAGAATTAAAATATATATATATATATATATATATATATATATATATATATATATATATATATATATATATATATATTAAAAATGGTACTTCATACTGCATAAAGAAAATGAAAGCAATATTTGGAGCCAGTAAGATTTTATATTTTATCACAGTTTTTACATGACAAATTAAGAACATTTTCCGCTGATTTTCATCCCCCAAAATATATATTTAATCTATTTTTCAAATTTTGTAGTCTAATTTCTAATTTTTAGTATCCAGGTAATGTTTGTGTGTAAAATATATTATTTTAAACCAAATTTTCCTTTATTTTTTAGTATCCAGTTGAGTATTTTTTCTATCTATAGAAAATTAAACTTTATTTATATTCTGCTTTGAAATTTTTTTAAAATAATATAATTTTGGGGGGTGAAAATGTTCTTAAAATCATTTAAAAAGATATATATGAAATTATTTTCTTTTGATTTTTGGGTGAAATTTGTCGGACATTTCTTTGTGAGATTCACCCATGGATCATTACAAAAAAAAAAAAAAAACAGGGTTGACATTGACTTCAGGGCACAGCCTAACACAGATACAGGAAAGAGAGTTTTGAATGGCTTCAGTAAAGTCACATTTTAGTGCTATGTTCTCTCCATATGAATCTACTGAATGAATAGAGCATTAAATGTGGAGCATACACCCAACAGATCATGGATATTGTATAATATCCACATAAAAGACCACAAGTGGAGCAAGGGACCTTAGCACTCAGAAAACAGCTTCCTTTCCCACCACCATAACAGTAAGCAGTACACAACGTTGCATTCATAATTTATTCTTTATTGAAGGGAGAGGGAAGATCCCTCTCACTTGCAGATTTTTTTATCTTTCTCCTAATCACACCCTCCTCCCGCTCTCTTGCAGAAAATTGGTATTCCGTTCACACGTCAGTTCAACTCAGCTAAAATCGTTGAGACATGGATGGAAGCGTGCACACACTTACAAGTCTCAGGAGAGGCCGAGTTTCCTCCCATCATCTTCGCACTCCCCTGATAACACATGCACACACATACATATTCTAAAAGACAAGTACATTCTGACAATGTGACTTTTAGTGATGCTATTTGTTGACACAGATGCAATTGAGTGTATGATTTTGATCTAATTTAGCCCTCATTATCCCGGTTTTCAAATTGGATACGAGCGCTAGCAGGGAGGGCTTGAGGTCACCATGGAAACTGGATATAGTCGTCTCCAGGACATTGTCTACATACCTGTGAATACATGCTGGACTATGTGTATGCATGTGGTTACAGAATGGTGCGGATGGCGATGTTGGAGATAAGGATCTAATCTTTAAGTTTGTGCAGTGTGAAAAGATTGTATTAAATTTGGAAGTAAACATGGCCATGCATTATGTACTGTATTACAGAGCTCTCTATCAAAAAGGATAAATGTTTGGGATTAACTGGTGGTCATCTTGGTCACATCGTGTATGATGAGCCTGAATAACAATTGAGGACACAAAAGGTCCCATAAAACCTTTTATTAAATCATATATTTTAAAATAAACATTCTCCCTGGCAATGCAAAAGTATGAGACCATCTCCCTCACTACATATGATCATCTAGAAAATACTTTAGAAATATATATTTATTCTTATATTCAGAAATATTTGTGTTTGAGACAGCATCTACTGCTATGAAACTGGTAATTCTAACTGAAATGTTGAATTGACCTGAAGTTTTTCAGTAGTTTCTGTCTTGGTCAGATTTAATTCTAGCCTTCCATCATTTACCAATATCTGGTAACAACAGGGCGAGGTATGTGTTGTCCATTCGTTCTCATTGTTGCTTCTGTTTGGGCTGCCAATATGCATGTGCTACGTAATTGTTCTTTTACATAATTCAAAAAAAAGCAGTCATACACATGGGCTTTTTGAAAGACAGTATTACACATGTAAGCACAGCAAGAAGCGCATCTTGAGTAATTTTCTTAAATAACAACACTTTTTGAATTTTAAAGGGATAGTTAACCCAAAAAAGAAAATTCTATCACATTTACTCGCCCACTTAAACCTGTATGCCTTTCTTTTTTCTGCGGAACACAAAAGATGATAGTTTGAAGAATATTTGGGTCTAAACAACATCGGACCCCACTGGCTGTACAAAAAAAAAACAAATAAAAAAAAATTATATATATATATATATATATATATATATATATATATATATATATATATATATATATATATATATATATATATAGTATAAATTTGTGTTATACAGAAGAAATATAGCACACAGGAATGAAATGAGACAAAGTAAACAATGACAGAACTTTCTCTCTTTTTTTTGGTGAACTATACTTTTAAAATCTGCCAAACTAGGAAAAAAAAAAAAATCTTAAAGATGACACAGGTAAATGAAGGGAGATAAATTTAAACAGATTTTGGTCTCTTCCGATGAAACCATTGACTGTTTATTCTTATACTGGTGAATATGAGACAAGAAATATGTGAGACAGACTTCTACAGATAATCTTTATGTCTATATAAAAATAAGTTAATCAAGTAGAATCACACGCCACGTGGAGTGAGCTTGTGTGCAGGAATGTTAATTATTTTATACGTGCACATTATCATACCATCAGCCCTCCCTATTTCAAATATGCTTGCACACAAGCACTCATACTGTATGCAGACCCATAACTGCAGTTAAGTAAGGCCAGTTTATTAGGGGACAGGGGAAGTGTGCACTAGTAAACAGGGTATAACATGTCTATAATGCTAATCTTTAAGGTGGGCTCTGGACAGTGACTAGCTGACGTGGGCAGTGATGGACTGTCCACCTTGATTTACCATATACATCTGCGCTTAAATGTCTGGTAAGTGTTCAGCCTCAAGCTAATTAAGCTTTAGCATACATTCTGTTCTTTTCACAAACAACTGTAGACCAGATCCGTTCTGGCTTTATCTTACCCCTGTGACGCACCAATGCAGGCTTGTTTACAGAAGAGGAAAAAGGGCAAGAGGTGTAGGCAGTGGTACATCCTCAAGATCCTGTTCCTTAATGATGTAACATGACCACTGTTTTCCAGTGAACTCTCCCGCATAAAGTCACCAGGGTAGGCCCCCTGGTCAGATGCCTGTAAAATGATTCTCCATTGTACATTAGTCTCTGCTTTCCCCAAAGTCCTTGATTGAACTTGGCCTTCTTTCCCTTCTTGGACTCGCTTTGGAATCCAACTCACGACCCTGAGGCCTCAGAGGCCCTTATCAAATGCGGTGGAATGTCCCCTGTCCCCTTTAGGCCTTCGTGAGTTCTCTGAAGCCACATGGTTCTCATGGCCAACTCTTGGGCTACTTCCCAGTGGGAATAGGCAGTTCTGACCGAGCAGCCTTTGGGCAGCTTCCAAGTGGTTGGTGGCCCCCTGGTAACCACTGAGCCGAGGCTTGGAGCTCAGGCCACCCAGCAGGCGCTCCGACAGGCCACCTTCGCGCAAGTGCTCCTCGTCATCTGTGTCGGCATCGATGTACTTGCTGATGGACGCGTCGTGAAAAGTGAAGACTGCAGGGGCGAGTGCCTTTCTCTCGGGTGTCTTAGGTGGAGTCCTGCTGCTGGCTGTAGTGTAGACCGACACCTCGGGGCTTAGGATGGAGTGGTCAGAAAGAATAGAGCTGTCAGACAGAGGACCACCTGATAGGCTGGCCTCCCCGCAATTGCGATGATTCATCCTAACCGAATGCATTTTCTGAGAGTTTCCGAGAAGTCCTTGTTGCCGTGAAGCCTCGCTGTTGAGAGGTTTAGCACCAGAACATGGTGGTGTGAGCATAGTCTCATGCTCCAAAGTGGTCTGCAGGCTCGGATTAGCACTGACCCGACCAGAGAGGCCAGAACCAGGGCTGTGGGAGAACCGAGAGCTCTCTGGGAGGGATAGACCTCCTGCCGGACTGTAGGGGAATCGTGGGTTTTCTTGGAAGTCTGTTGCACAGCTGATATAACTGTCAATGCTTGACAGACTTTTCATATCTACCACCCCTTCACGACCCCCAATCAGTAGGTCGCCTCCTTGACCTGGCAAGGCTCCCAGCTCAATTTCATCCCTTCTATGGCCTGCTCGGGAAGAACCTCTGTCTTTGGAGTTCAGGTTGGGCTGTGACTGAGTCTTTGCCATCTGGTTGTACATCTCTTCTAGTTTCTGTGCATTAAGCCTCTGTGGACTAGAAGCTCTCGCCTTGCTAGGAGAACCTTGGTCTGGGTTGAAGGAACGATTAGAACTGGTTTCTGAAGCTGCCCGCTTGGATGACCATTTCCATCGACTGGGTGAGAGATGGTTGTCCTGTGTTCTCTCACCCTTGTCCATGACCACCACATCCAGAAGCTCTGCACCACGGGAAAACGCCTCTCTAACATTCATGGACACTATGCTGCCATTGCGTTTGGCTCGCTCTAGAGCCTCCCGTCTCTTTATTGCCTTCTCTTGCCGTTTCTGCTCCTTGTAGAATTCAGAGAAGTTGTTGACGATGATGGGAATGGGAAGGGCAATAACTAACACTCCTGCTATGCAGCAGAGTCCACCAACGATCTTACCTAGAAGGGTCTTGGGGTAAATGTCCCCATATCCAACAGTGGTCATGGTAATAGTGGCCCACCAGAAGGAGGCAGGAATGCTCTTGAACTTGGTGTCATCTTCGTCCTTCTCAGCAAAGAAAACTAGACTCGAAAAGATCATGATCCCCATTGCTAAGAAGAGGATAAGCAGGCCCAGCTCATTGTAACTCCGTCGTAGCGTGAAGCCCAGTGATTGCAACCCAGTGGAGTGACGTGCCAACTTGAGGATGCGCAAAATCCGCATGATTCGAAAGATTTGCACCACCCGCCGCACATTCTGGAATTGCAGCACGCTCTTATTTGACTCGGTCAGGAATATGGTGACATAATACGGTAGGATGGCCAGCAAGTCAATGACATTAAGAGGACCTTTAAAAAATTTCCATTTGTTTGGTGAGGAAAGGAAGCGAAGAAGATATTCCATGGTGAACCAAGCGATGCACACTGCCTCCACATGGGCCAGCTGGGGATTATCAGTTGTCTGACCAAACTCGTCTGTGTCTTGCAGCTCTGGGAGGGTGTTAAGAGACAAAGCGATAGTGGAGAGCACGATGAATAGAATAGAAATGATTGCCAAGATCTGAAAGACAAAAAAAAAAAAAAGCAAACAAAAAATCCACCATTAGAAAACAGGAAAAACCTTCAATACTGAGGTTTGTGTCTCGTGATCTCTTACATATTGGTAAAAACACTAGATACACCAGTGTAGTGATGGCTTGACAGATCATTCATACTTTGTGAAATTTTTCTCTACTAACCCTAAGCGAAATCCAACATGGTGCTTAAACCAAGACAGCTGAATGAAAAGTCACTATATATAATGTTCACTATAAGTGCGCAGTCATGATTAATTAAAGTGAGGCCAACAGAGAATGAGCTTGAAAAAGTGGTGAGTAAGGTCTAGGTAAATCATAGCGACTGACAATAAATTTTTCTTTGTGACTGTGAGCAAGAGATTATGCCACTGTTGCGATTTTCTGAAAACGTTGTAGAAACATGCTTTACACCAGAAACCTGGTTAGACAGTCCTGTACAAAACAAGTTGTCGACTACATTGTCAGCCAAAACATGTAAATGAAATCTAAATCTTTATACTCACTGCTGAGTAGTGAATGTCAAGACATTGCATAATAACGGCTTTACCTGTGTCGTTAGGTCAAGAAAGCAGTATAATGTAGTATATGAATGAGTAATACAGGGCTGAGGGTTATTGAGAAATACAGAAATGTTGTGGAACATGCAATAACCAGCAAAACCAGACGTTAGTAAGATAAATGCTTCTTTAAATCCCCAACAAAGTCTAATTATTGACAGAAAACTATAAAACGCCTAGTAATAAAATCACTTGCTAATAAATACAATTAATGACTAAACAACTAAATTGGGTATTTAATTATCTTTAGAGATCAAGACAACAAAAAACACTTGGTCTCTCAACTAAAACATCAGATAAGATCTGCTATCTAAACACAGAATAGCTCCCTGTAGAACCTTCCAGGAAAAAAAAAATAAAAAATAAAAAAATAAAAAAAAAACCTGTAAAGCTAAAAAAAGATTTTTAAAGCTCTAAACCTCTGACAGAACAGAACATAAAGTCCATTACAACAAAATGGCAAAAACGTGGCACAATCCTAACACTACTAAGCCTACTAAGAGGCTTTTGTACCAAATAACTCAATAAGATGGACAATTGTCAGAGAAATGAACAAGACCCGAACAGTGACCGAGTTGCAGAGCTCTTTGGCTGAGATAAGAGAAACTTGGACAAAGAAACTCTCAAAAATCTCTTCATAGACTCTTTGGGGGAGTGGAAAGAAGGAGGCCAATTCTGGTCAAAGCCTAGAGCAACTCAGTTCACTATAGGCAATGTGATAAAAACATTATATTGTAAGATTGCAGTTGACTTCTGCTCTTTTTTGGACTTAAACCAAAGCATGGTGGTGGCAACATGATTCAGGATTCCTAAGCTGAGTCAATTTTGGGTATTACGCTTAAAAAAAGCAAAAGATATTTACACCAAAGTATGCATAAATATTGTCTCATATACACACTTTGTTAAGGAGAAAGTGGTCATCTATAGCCTTGCTTTTGTTGTGATGCCAAGACATAACAGAATTATGAATCCCTAACTTGTTCCTCTGTCTTCTATTTTAGTCTGCTAATCTCTCTTTGTCAGTATTATCAAATGACTCGCCTTCATATGAATAGTATGGAAAATCATTTGTGACTCATTGCATTTGTAGGTGTTTCTCTGTGTGTATTAATGTGTCTAAGAAGAGATGATACCCTGCAGTCACGTGAGTCATGAGGGTAAGTTGGAAACGGTAATAAGATTAAAAACAGCCCATAACCTATAAACAGCAAAGATTAGCCTTTTTATTTATAAGCTTGCCAGAGCTTCAACAGCATTATTTACACACCGGTATCAGCAACCGCAATCTCTAAATCACACAGGAGCTCCTATCCCCCTTCTGTTTTAAACTCACTGTCTGATAGCATCCAATAACATTGGCTGGATGTTTGTGATGTCATTAGTCATTTTAAACATAGGTTTTTGTCATTCTGTTGCTAGAGATATAAAGTTTTTTTATTGGTCCAAAGTGGTTAGCAGTGTAGTTCTGGTCATTAAAACTCCTCTATAAAAGACAAACAATTAGAGTAGAACAACATGAGAATTCCCTTAAGAGAAATGACAAATGAGATGTCAGTTTTTATCCTACAGAGCGATAATACTAAATCTTGTGATAAACACAATAGTAATCTCATATGTTTCCTTTAGATTTCAGACAAGATCTTGACATTGTCATATTTTTGCAGTCAAAAGTCAGATAATTTAGTGTTTTTTTTTTTCTTCTTCTTTCAAACGGAGACTAATTTAATACCTAAGTTAAAGAAACATAACCGGCAAGCCCATTATGTCTCTTGAGCTATGAAAGAACAACCTCTGAGCAACAACAATTTACTACAGCTCTGAGTGATTCTGAACCCTGAAGCTAAGAAATCCTTTCTAGGTCATTTTCTTGGCCTTTTACGCCAAACGTGTGTGCACATGTGCGTTACAAAGTATTCTTAATGTTAAAAAGCGAAAAGGGCAGCTAAAAAAGACAGTCCACTACAGTGACAGTTAATGTTAAATGGGGAATACATTTTAAAAGGGTTCAGCACAAATTCTCAGAGTGCAATCAATTGAGCCATTGACCAAATGATATTCTGTAAATAATGTCTGTACACACTCAAGCTGGGGAAGGCATAACAGGGTCAGCTCCCTGAGTAGAGATGGCTAAGGATGCACAGGGAGAAATCCCGGCATCTTTGCGTCATCTCAGGTGAGCAGCTCATTATCACATCCAGTGGGGTGCTCCTACGAGCAAGTACAAATTATGTTCTCCTGAGACACACAACAAATATTCTCATATTCACACACACACACAAGCGTGTGAAAGCTCCAAAAGCTGCTGTGCACAGCAGGGCATTCCATAAAGGGCAATTAAATTCCATGCAATTCCATGCAAAGAAAAATCACAGTCTCCCTAAAAGCCTAATAGGTCTATATATATATATATATATATATATATGTGTGTTTTATATATATGTTTTATACATGTTTTATTCGTGTTTGTAGTTCTGGACCGAAACCTTCGCCAAAACGCAGTGGATTGTGGGCAATATCAGCCATTAGAGTGTGCACAGATCCACACTTCAAAAATCGACCTGAAATAGTAGACCATCCAGGGACTTTTGGCATACTCTTTTCAACATACTATGCTTTGGGACACACTTATTCTAATCTCACATACTATTTAGGATGAATAGTATGAACATTGGGACGCAGGGTCTGTACTGCGGGACGCTGCGTCCTTGTCATTTCTGACTTATAACAAAAAACAGAGCAATGCCTAAAAGCTGCTATGTGACAAGGTGTACAGTAAACAAGCTAAAAAACCCAGAACTACATTTTTATAAGCTGTCGACCCCAAAAAAACGAACGTTTAGGACACAAATAGTTGTAGATGTCGGGGTATTTCACGTTGGGCTGTTCAGTTGGATCAACAAAAAGAAGGTTAGGAAAAGGGGCACTGACATAGACCAATAAAATTTAGTTTCTTAATAAATCTCCTCCTCTCAGATTCACATAAGATGGTGAAATAATCCTTTGACATGGTTAAAAATAATGAATGGTCTTGATGATTACGTTTCCCGCCAGTGGGTGCGGTTCTCAGTAATATGACACGTTGCGCTCTACTTTTGTGTCCTAAACGCTCGTTTTTTTGGGTCGACAGCTTATAAAAACGTTGTTCTGGGTTATTTTTTTATTTTTTATTTTTTTAGCTTGTTTACTGTACACCTTGTCACATAACAGCTTTTAGGCATTGCTCTGTTTTTTTTTTTTTGTTTTTTTTTTAGGACACAGCTTCCCGCAATAGAAAGTCAATGGAGAGGGTTGGCTTGTTTGGATTTTTTTTTCAATAATGTTACGTTTAGAACATTTTCATGATTTCATAGGAAATCATAGGAAAAATATATACTATCATTCATATACGTGTGCAAGTAGGTTACTCTAGGTACAATAAAAATTTTAGCTCCTCTTCACTTGTTAGTTACCTACTTGACAATTTAGAGCCATTAATGATGAAAAGTCAGCACTTGTTTCATTTTTTAGAGCGACAAAATTGCCTTGAGTGTTTTTCTAGACCATACACTCATTTCTCGTTATATATTATTTATCGCCATTTGTAAATATAAGCCTGCATAACTCACTCGTTGTGCAGATGTTTCTGTGACTCTTCAGTGAAAACTCCTTTGACCTTGACCACTGACATTCAACTGCTGCTGCAGCATTGTCATGGCAACCTTCTTCAAGGTTGGTAGGAGGGAGTCACATGAAGAGGTTTGTTTGAAAATTAGATGTCTCTGTCCCTCTTATCATCAGCATCAACACCATCCTAGACTGGTTGCCTCATACAAACATACAGCTGTCAGTCCTGTACTAATCGATTCTGTAAGTTTACTTCATGAACACAATCGTAAATCTTTATTTTAAGGTTATGGGTTTGTCTGCATGATAGCTTTAACAATCTGTGCTCTTTCTTTCTTTCTTTTTTGGCCTTTAGTGTAGTATACTAGAGCTAGAACAGGAAATGATGTGGAACAGAATCGGAAAATGTCACAAGCCAGATTTTAACTTGTACTACTCGATGTGCTAGAGCATGTGTAATAAATGTTAGGCCATGGCTCCAATGGCAGTATATCCTATTGACGTCAATGGTTGATTTTGAGTGTATCTGAACAACCTCCTAACCTTAAGTACTTGTAACTCACCCTGTACCATTTCTGCTAAGGACATGAATGATACCACAAATCATACAACTTAAAGTAAGATTACTTTTACAGGCCATCAGATCTCGCAGATGATAAATCAGGTAAAAATACCAATATTGAAAGAGGGACCAGAGCCATTATCTAGAAACAAGGGGCTGTATGTAATTCTTGACTTATGATTTGAAAGAATACTAGTTCACTTCCAGAATAAAAATTTCCTGATAATTCACTTACCCCATGTCATCCAAGATGTTTAAGTATTTCTTTCTTCAGTCGAAAGGAAATTGATGTTTTTGAGCAAAACATTCCAGGATTTTTTTCAAAGGGCTCTACACAATCCCAGCCGAGGAATAAGGGTCTTATCTAGCGAAACAATCTGTAAATTTAAGAAAAAAAATGTATATACCACATATGCTCATCTTGCAATAGCTCTGCAATGTGCATGTGCATCTTCAGCATCTTCATGCATTACGTAATCATGTTAGAAAGGTCACACATGGTTAGTTCTTTGTCTGTGTACTTCGGTTCAAAAAGGTAGGGTAAGGCGAAAAACTTCATCTCATTTTCTCCTCCAACTTCAAAATCGTCCAACATCATTGTTCTACCTTTTTCGTAAAGGGTGTTTGACTTTCTTTGCAAGTTCTCTTTGTAAACACTGGATCGGTACTTCCACCTATGTCACGAATGCATGATTATGTAATGTGTGAGGTCGAGCTATTGCAAGATGAGCATTTGTGGTTAAAAAGTATATACATTTTTAATTTTTTAGAAAACGACAGATCGTTTTGCTAGATAAGGCACTTATTCCTTTGCTGGGATCGTGTAGAGCCATTTGAAGCTGCACTGAAACTACAATTTGGACCTTCAACCTGTTGGTTGCCATTGAAGTCCACTGTATGGAGAAAAATCCTGGAATGTTTTCCTAAAACACCTTAATTTCTTTTTGACTGAAAGAAAGAAAGAAAGACATGAACACCTTGGATGACATAGGAGTGAGTAAATTATCAGGTAATTTTTATTTTAGAAGTGAACTAATCCTTTAAGCAATAGGAATGAGAATTATAAAAATTTAAAATAAAAAATAAAAAAATAAAAAAATATAAAAAAAATTGTGAAATATAATATATATTGTCCATTATATATAAGCTATATATAATTATATTGAAGCAATATATGTAAGTTTATTGCAAAACATGTATTTATTCAAATATTTGAAAGTAGGGATACTGACATGAATGCATCGTTCACAGAGCTTCTTGAGAGTGGGTGTTCTCTGCAAGCACTTTTGGCATGAAATGGCTGCTGTAACTCTCTGATTGGTGGAATTTTCTGTAAAAAAAAATAGTATGTAATGTTGTTTATTACCTCGAATTCCACTGTTAGTTAAAAACGGTTAGCTTAAAAATAATTTTAATGCGAACAGAGGGCTTCAACAAAAGCACAGACCACTGATTAACAACATGTTTGTTTTACATGTTACCACTAAAAATCAACTTGGCTATGTTTTTTACTTCTGGAACCTGACTAATGTGCTCTACTTCCTAAGCGAAATTACCTTGACTACTAAGTAGATAGGATAGGATTCTAAGTTAGGATGTTTCTGTAACACAGCCCCAGAATCATAATGAGTAACCACTCGGAAACACCCTAGCTACTAGATAGCAATGCTTTTGCAACCACCTACAACGACCTAGCATCATGGCTTTGCTTCTAGTTAGCTACATTCCTTCATTATCATTTATGTGAATGTGAGCAATCATTTAAAAAATGCAACAAAGTGAGAATCCAGACAGACCCAGACTTGCCGTTGTTGTGGGTTGACGTAAGGGGAGCGGGGAGAGATGAGCTTCTGATAGTGTTGCTGAACAAGCCTTCACGTCCCTCTGAAAGTGACACTGTCACCATGGTTACCAGAAGAGACCATGTCTTCTACATTTTCCACCAAATGATGGCTTGACAAAGCATTCAAACGCATGCACGCATTCTCATGTATATCAATGCAAAACGAGTCATTTCAAAAACCTGTTCGGTTTTAAGTACTGCATGACCTTGAAGAATTGCCCTCGTCTTCTGTTTTTGTCTTTTGGAACAGCTCTGACCTGAGCTGGAAGACAAGGTTCGCCTGTATCTCTGAAGCCCTTGAGATACATAGCCAACAGCTGTGTCCTCGTGTACACACACACACACACACACACACACACATACACAGAGCTAGATGACCTGAGTGACTGGTCCTTGGCAGAGCCCTATTTTTTTCGTTCATTATTCATTTGTCTGCAATGAGAGGGAAAATCCAGTCGCTGAGTCTATATATAAACCTGCCCAGCCCCTGACATAGTTATTAATAGCTCCAGTCAGGCAGCTTTGGGATCCTACAGGAGTGCTCTCTTAGAACACACACACACACACACACACACACACACACCTTACACCTTAGAGGACAATCCAGCGGACAGCATGTGGCAATATTTCATGCTCCAATTTTTATGCTTTAATTGTTGCATTGTAGACAATTAGAAAAAGCAACAAGATTTCAGCATTTTCTAGTGTCATTTCCACAATGGCAGGATATTTCCGGGTCGTGGCCTAAGTGTTCTGAGTGGTTTTTAATGTGTTGCTATGCAGTTTCTAGAATGCTCTGGTGGTTGCACAGTGGCTGTTTACTGACTCGCAACTCTCTATGAAGTTCAGATCACTACTTTGACATTGGTTTCTTTTTCAATCCGAGGCTATGAGATATATTTTTGTCTATTTTAACATGCACAAGGTCAAAATCGTAAGTCTGATTGTAGGGCCCTATGAAATCTGTTTTATTTTTCCCCAAATTCCATTTAATTTTTTTTTCCAAATTCCATTTTAATTTTTCTGCATTTAATTTTTTTTCCATTTCAAGACTTGTTTTAATGGTTAAATGGCATGTCTAATTAACTGAAATCATGAAACTTACACAATTTAACAGCAAAAAAAAAAAAAAAAAAAAAACATTTATTTATTTTCAGAAATACTGTTGTGTATTTAAATTGTTTTTTTTTTTTTTTTTTTGTTTTTTTTTTGGTAATTCAATTCTGGTAAATAATTTTTCTTGTAAATATTCCTATTTTATTATAGTCACAGTTTCTTCAAGTTAAACCAAACGTTTATTTTGACGGATTGTTTTGAAGACCTTTAAGTTTCTCTGTTTATATGATATGATGACAGTTTTTCTCAAAAGAAATGGTAAAATGCTAATGAAGTGACTCTCAGAGCAGTTTTAAAAATTATGTTCATGTATATATTGAGGTGGCAGAGGCAAAAAACATTGCGAGCGTCACGTACACTTCATTATGTGTATAGTACACGAAACCAACCACATGTCTGCGCTATTCATTCACACAGAGACACGCAGAACATGCAGTATTTTATAGCTTAATATTCACAGACACTAGTCCATATCGCGTTTCGATTTAAGTGTACTGACCTAATTTTGATTTATTCATCCAAAATTTGGCAAATTCCGTGACATTCTACGTTATACAGTAAATTTCATTTTTATGGCTGGATTCTGTGATTCCATCCACGTTTTCCACATCGCAGAAATCATAGGGCCCTATGATTGCTTTGAAAAGTAATAGCACACCTCTCCTAAGTAAACTGTATTATTTTAAGTATCAGATAGATATTTTAAAGAATGTTGCTAACAAATCCGTTTCAGTTCCCATTGACATTGGTCTGGCTTGTAACATGATTCAGAATATCTTCTTTTGTGTTCCACAGAAAGGTTTGAAAGGTGAGTAAATGATGACAGAATTGACATTTTCCCTTTAACAGTTAGGTCCCTGACTAACCTAATAATTTTGCCCATTATATCTCATCTCTTATTTGCATGAAATTCAAGAACATCAAATGATGAGAAATCAGACACATATCTGTCACAAACATGCATTTACACATCAGTGACACTTAATTGTCACTCTGAGACACACCCGACCACACAAACTAGTTCATACATTTCACATAAGACGCTGACACAAGGAATCAAACACCCCCCCCCCCAAAAAAAACAGCGGTACACAAAGTAAACACACGCACAGTCACACATGCACACACCACTGTTTATCCTGGCAGAGACAGCTGTGCGTTCAAGCGTCGCACAAGACACAGTTGCTATGGTGACAATGACGACACGCTTTTTAGCATTGCAGGGATGGGAGAGAGAAAAGAATGCATGTGTGTGTGTGTGTGTCAGTGGAAAAGCAGACAGTGGCAAAGGCATGTACGAAAACAAAAACGCAACAAGCTAAGATGAAAAGTTCAGGCGTCGAGAGCAACAACACATCCTAATTTAAAAAGACTAAACTATGTGCGGTTGGCACATACCCACCCAAAAGTCAGGTAGCAGCACAACAAATCATGTTATTTGACTCTTGACCTGAATGTTTAAAGTTTAAAGGCAGCGACACACTGCAACAAAGAGAGAGTGTTCGAGAGTACACTTAGGTCAAGGGAAAAGGTAATTAAGAGAGGCGTACCGCAGCATTCACATTATTTTTTAATGTATCTCTGAGATTAGTCTGTTATTTTCCACATGGAACCTTACACAAGCATAGCCAATGCTCATTTACAGGAAACTGATATTTGCTGACTTAGTATATAATTTACAGGATACTGACTGTAATCACATTAATTCATAGCATTAGTATTTAGTGCAATAAAATGTAGTAAATAAAATCAGCCAGTGCTTTTTAAAGAATATTTACAAAAATAAATTGCCTGTATTGCAATTGCATGAAACATGCATTCACTGTCAGTTTAGTTTACATGTTAGAATTCAGTATTTGTCTTTGTCTTTTTATTTATTTATTTATTTATTATGTCGTGTTCCTCATTCATCCTTTAAAAGATAATGGATGGATCTTTCTGAAATTATGTAATAACTTCAGATTTTTTTTTTTTTCTCTTCAGTTCAGTAGTAATATTTTCTAATCATATGCACTTCTATTCCAAAGTTTTGGTTCAGTAAGATATTTTTTATGTTTTTATAAATGCATTTGTTTGATCAAAATAAAGTGAACACAGTAATATTATGAAATATGACCATTTAAAAGAGCTTTTTTATTTTATGATATTTTAAAATAATTATTACCAATAATAGTAATATATTCCTGTGATGGCAAAGCTGAATATTCAGCAGTTACTACTATAGTCTTCAGGCTGATTTGGTACTTAAGAATTATTATTATTATTATTATTATTATTATTATTATTATTATTATTATTATTGAAACAGATTTGCTGTTTAATATTTTTGTGGACACTATGATACATTTTTTTTCTGAGATAATTAGCTGAATAAAAAATTCTAAAGTACAGCTTTTATTTTTTGTAACCATGTAAAAGTATTTACTGTCACTTTTGATTAATGTAATGCATCCTTTTTGAATAAGAGTATCAATTAAAAAAAAAAAAATCTTACTGACTGTAAAATTTTGAACTGTGGCACAAGTGGCACTTATTCTTGAGAAAGGCATGTACAATGTCCAGCAGTTGTAAAGTATGAAGACCTTCTTTCATAAGCAAGTCTGGTTCTAGTTGAAAGACTTAGAGGGTCATTCTCTCTTGCTCGCTCTTGCATCTGCTTTAGAATCACATACTGGTTTTGATAAACCTTTCCCATCCTCGAGTGCCATTTATATTGTACCCCTGGCCTTTGCTTCCCTGTCAAATCTATTCCAGCGGCAATCCAATCTCTGACACCCAGACAAGGGTCTGCACTAAAGATGCCCTCCGTGCTTCAGTAGGCCTTGTGTAGTGTGTTTTACGGTCGTTTCTATTGATTGCACTGGCTATAACGTAGCACAGTGAGAGCTACATGTCGCTATAAACATGACAAGCCAAGTGGCAGGGACAGAATGAAATGACAACATGGGAAACTGTTGAACCCCACTCCCTTTATTTGCCATTCCTCTGCTTTATTAGCCTGCTGCTCATTCGAATGGTATTTCTGTGCAAGAGGGAAAGAAATTTATGGATTTTCTTAAACAGTAGACAATAAAGAGTTCATAAGATATTCCAATTAGGAAAATCAATTAATCACAAATAATATTGGATATATTATTGTGTCAGATTAGTAAAGCACTAAATATACTTTACAAAAAAGGATTTATTATTTCCATATCCATAAAGTTTGGGGAGTGATTAAATGTGTATATTTTTATATTGCATTATATATTATTATTATATTAAATGATTAATTGCATGGTAAACTGACACTCCTAATCTCATTTGTTTCTCCAATTATGAGACTAAATGGAGACTTTTTAAGTATATAATTGATCTCAGTAATGTATATGTGCTCAGAATGGTTAAGATACCACATTTTTTCAATCAAAAGACACATATTTCAATGCAAACTCATTTTCTCATTGGATTCTTTCAAGAGCAAATTACCCCCCACACACGTACACCTTCATCTGTTTATCACACACTCGCAGTCTGTTCCTGTTTCAGTCAAGCTCATGTCTCGATGGAGTATTAATGGCCTGGGAAAGACTTCAATAGAATGAGACACCATGTTCCTCCGTGATACGCTGACTGAAACCGTCTTTGATTATCTCTCCCTAGATTAGCCTTCTCTTGTATGCCGGAACTTTCTCGTTATTTCATAATCGCTTACATACAAGATGTGTCTGCTAATACACCCAGCTCACACTAAATAAAGAGAATTGAGCTCTTCTATAGAGCTTTGTGAGCTGTGTAAGGTAGCATTACATGTATAATTTGCAGAAAAGGCAATAAAAGAATACATTGTCAGTGGAGGAATATGTTTATTGCAAATATATTTTCATTTTTTACAAAAATAATATATTTATAATATTTATAAATGTATATTAGAAAATTATATTGAGGAATAAAAATTGTATTATGAAAATATACAATAATTTATGTAAAATAATAAAATATTTTTAGTAGTACAGTTTTATCATATATTCATATATATTAATTTTTAAATATTTAAAATATACATCTATATAATTTATAAATATATTACATGAATAAATGTATAAAATTAAAAATGTTAATTACACTAAGAACATGCTCAATATTCCGTACTACTGTTCTGCTGCTAAATATGCAAATATATACTATATATTGACCAGGCTAAACCAATACCATAGTAATACCTTTGGGTAGGATAATGAAGGCCAGTAAAGGGACTCAGAGATGTACTTAATGCATCACCATCACATAAACCTTGCATCTAATGTCATCTGAAAAGGTTAAGTAAGATGGCCAGAAAACAACATTTCACCCTGCAGGAGAAAGCCTTTTAATTTTATTGCAGGTCTGCTATACTTATTGCTCTTGACAGTAATATAGCTTTTTTGAGGGCACAAAAAATTACTCATCAAATCATGTTAATTAAAAGCTGTGCGTCTGTATCGGATTTGCTGGTTCTGTTTATTTTCATAGGTGATTTACACATTATGAAAGAACCTCTATTATGCATTATGCAAGTGCTCACATTTCTGGAGGTGGCAGATAGTTCTTGTAAGGCAATTAAAGGCGTATGCTGTAGGCGTTTTATTTAGAATACCACGCATAAATTGTCTCTTCTACCTGACAGTTATCACTCGAATGGGTGTTTTGAGAAATCAGACCTGTCTTTGTGACTCTGTAAACAGCAATACATAGTCAGGGTGGAGGCCTGTGTTTTTTTTTGTTTGTTTTTTTTAGCCAAAAATACAAAAACCCCCTCTGCCTGTCAATTTGAGCTTTTTGGGGTTGCTTGGATCAGCTGACATGTCTCTGGAGGAAGGGTTTTAGGGAGTGTGGATGAAGTCAGCCAGGCAAAATCTCTTGTAGAACCTTTATTTTTTTATTTTTTTTTTAATTTGAGAGTGCCATGTGTTTGTTTGCAACGATTCAGCTGTCAGTAGTTTAATACATGCACTGGGAAGCGCAGTAGTGATGCTGTGAAAAAGATATGTGTAAAGTTAGACTAGAGTGTTAAATGTTAGCTGATGCATCATGCGAACTAACAAATAAATGACTGACACAGTAGTCCATATGTTCACATTTGGTACTAACTCAACTTGCTACTCAGTGAGTTTCAATGAGAGGAAAAAAGCCATCAGTATTGGAAACACCAGGTCTCACCAGGTTGTGTTGTCCTTGGGCACTGCAGATGCTAAAAAAGAAACCGTGAGCCCAGCCCAGTCGACAGAGATAGCGCAGTACTGAGACAGTATAGTATTGACATATTGTCTCTAGGGACACTCAGTACAGGGCGACAAGGGCAGATTGTGAACATGAACCTCTGCCGACTCAGTCTTTCTTAATTTGTTACATGTTGGTATAACAATCCTATATAGCACAGTATCAATACCCTGTACATGTGTATGTTGTGAAGACTCTGTAGTTCTTTCATTCTTTTTTTTTTTTTTGTATTGTAGTGATCACATGTATAGCGATCGATACTTTATTGAAAAAGGTAACAGTACTGGCATATTTATTGCTATATTTATAAGATATCCTAAAAATTATATTTTTCTTAATTAACTTTCTATAATAATCCTAAAAATTACATACAATTATGTGTGTGTGTGTTTGTGTGTGTGTGTGTGTGTGTGTTCCATTCAGCGCATATATATTTATTTTATTTTTTTACAAAAATAAATGAGGGAAAAAGCCAGAATGTATTCTGTTAACTATTCAGTTTGAAATTTTTTGAATTTCAAAATTACTATAACCCAGTATATGAAATTCAGAAATCTGAATGAGTGCATGCTGTAGGTTGTAGGATGTAGGATGAAACTGTAGGATGAACTGCAGAAGAATTAATAGACATTGTATTGATCTAAGTCATCTTCCAGATGTAAGCACTGACAAGAGTAGTGACTATGTAGAAGGGGTCAGTGCCTATATGTATAATGCATTAATCATTAGGAGATGGGAACAGGTGCATTAATATGATTCATTACAGTACCAAAGGATCAAGACTGCAAAGGGAAATGAATCATGAATAATCTACCAAGAAAATTATACACTTATATTTTCCCAAAATTCCAATAGCTCCTCTCAAGGATAACAAGCAAACACTAGAGAGAAAGGAACACGTGACAGTGGTATTTCATACACAATATGGAATTTCTGAGTCTGCTAAGCATGCTGGTCAAATTTGCAAGTTTCAATAAGGAAATCAATGTAAGCTTCATTATGTACTCACTGCACACTACATACTCTTACTTCAGCACAGAGACACAAGCCATTGCCCTGGAAACCGATGGAGTTTGCCATGGCAACAGAGGCTCTGCTGCCAATTGTGTAGGTGAATGGGAATGCTGTGATTAGGGATGGATTAACACTTACTGTATGTAGACCTTTCTAGAGTCTGATTCACGATTCTGATTCAGTTTGATAACCAGATCAACTGATTCTTTGAAACTTTTTTCTGCAAGGTAGACATCACTATTTTGCTCATGAACTTTCATGGCAAGTAAATTTGTCTGTTTATCATGGCAAGTAAAGTTATTGCATGGCTTCCAAAGACTTGTGCATGAGTCTTGTGTTTTTTTAAGTCCTTCTCCCTCAATATTTAATTGCATGGAAAAGACAGACAATCACATTTATCAGAATTTCTCTTTTTAATTTCACAGATAAAAATAACCTCAAACAGGTTTTGAATGACATGAGAGTGAGTATATGGCAAAAAAAAAAAAAAAAAAAAAAAAAAAAAATTTGTATGAACTTTCTTTCACTGTAGCACGAACCTGTTCTTTAATCTCAAAGCCAGACACGCTGCTCCAGAAAAGTCGCTTCTGTTCATGCCAAGACACTGACATGAGACTCCTGTGTTTCTGACTTGCGGCATGTTGTTGGTAGCTGTGCGCATGAGTGAAAAGAGCGAGACATAGCCAAGCTTGAAAGCAGCCTTCTGATTCATAACTATTTTGCACAGATAAGCTATTGGTGGATGATGGTAAATTTCTCTAGAGCTCTGCAGTCACATCTCATTTCAACAACTTACATTGATGGGTCTGAAAAAATAATTACACTTCTCTATTCATTAGATTCCAAGACTGCCTAGCCTCCTAAATGCTACAAATCACCTCCTAATGAGGTTTAATTAAAGAATGATTAATTATATATGCAGAAATATGGGCTGTTATTAATAAGATGGGGCCCAAGCTTCAAAGAATGTCATCTACTTAAAAAAGAAAACACCACATTTTTACTCTCAATGCTCGGCAATGCATAAATCGAATTGGCACCAGTTTAATGTGTTATTCTTTAGGAGATCACGCCACATTATATCATCCCCAGAAGTGTCCAGTTCAACAACGAAGGACACTTTACTGATTAGGCCTGACTGCACAATAACAAGCCATGTGGCTTCTAGCATTTACATTCAAAGCTTACCAAGCATTAGATGATTCATATCACACTGTTGTGATTCATGAGTGTGTGATTCACAAGAAAAAGTTCACATCATAACTTCTGTGTCACAGGTAATTAGGCTATCATAACCGCAGCAAACCACAGGTTAAGACCCGTGTACCACGATGGGCTTCGTAAAGCCGCTACCGAGGGCTGAGCAAAAACTGCAGGACACCTTCTAATAATACACGAGTGTTCAAGTTACATGTCAAAATAATTAATTGTGGTAACAATAACAATGCTGTCAGACCTGTGTCTTGTCTTGTCTTGTCTTGTGGTTTGCTGTCTCATGCTCCCCTTGACTTAGTTTTCCCTCTTGTATGCCCATATTTGGTTATTTTCCTGTTCCTGTCTTTATTAGTTCATTTTATTACCGGCTGTGTTTATTAATTATCTCGTTTAGTTTGATTATTTAAGCTCTGTGTTTCCCTGAGTCTAGCATTAACGTTGATGTCCTGTTCCTGTGTATCTCTGTCCAACCGTGTGTACCCCGTTTTTGGATTAAAGACTGTTATTTTGAAGTTTACCTCTCGGTTCCCTTGTGTGCACCATGACAGAATACCAGACCAATACAGTAAGCGGCGCCCATTCTCCTAGTTTTTGGTTTCCGTTTTTTGAATTTTTTTTTTTTTTTTGTTTTGTTTTATTTCCCCTCCCCCTCCCCCCTGCAGCATGGAAGTCGCCGCTCGTCATTTCGCCCAAGCCCACTGAAACTGAACGTGGGAGTTCAGCAGGATCGCCGCGAGTCCGCTGGCCGCTCGTCAGTCAAGCCTGCTGGCCTTTCACCTGTCAAGCCTGCCGGCTGCGGCTAACCCAAGCCCGCCGGCCGCTCATCAGTCAAGTTCGCCGGCCTATTCAAAGTCAAGTTCGCGGGCTGCGGCTCACTTCAGTTCCAAAGTTCGCTCCAGTGTCCTGACCAAGAGTCCAGTGCAGGCTCCAGCCCCTGACCAGAGCCTTGTCATGTCCCCTAAATTATTGTCCACAGGAACAGTTTTAATCAACCTTGTCTTGTCTGTTGGGGTTCACTTGTTGCCTCAATGGAAGTGGTTTCTGAGATCACCCCTGAGAGGGCCCTTGTCTCCACGTCCAGCCCAAGGAGGGCTGTTGTGCTCTCGTCATGCCCCTGAGAGGGCCTCAGTTGGCTCCTGTTCCTGTGGATAGCCCATGGAGGGCTCCTGTTCCTGAGTTTAATCCACGGAGGGCTCCTGTTCCTGAGTTCAGCCTCCTGTTCCTGAGTTTAGCCCACGGAGGCCTCCTGTTCCTGAGTTTAGCCCACGGAGGGCTCCTGTTCCTGAGTTTAGCCCGAGGAGGGCTCCTGTTCCTGAGTTTAACCTGAGGAGGGCTTCTGTTCCTGAGTTTAACCCGAGGAGGGCTCCTGTTCCTGAGTTTAGCCCTAATTTCTCCCCAAGTTATTTTTTTTGGAAAAAAAAAGACTGCCTGCCATGGCCTCCAGAGCTCCCAGCCCCGCCATGGCCTCCAGTGCTCCCAGCCCCGCCGTGGCCTCCAGTGCTCCTAGCCCCGCCGTGGCCTCCAGTGCTCCCAGCTCCGCCATGGCCTCCAGAGCTCCCTGCCCTGCCATGGCTCCAGGAGTCCCCTGATCCGTCCTGGAGGCCTCCCCTGTGTCTGTCCAGATTTGTTACCCCATTTGTTACCAGCTGTGTTTATTAATTATCTCGTTTAGTTTGGTTTGTGTGTTGTGTGTTTTTTTTTTTATTAAGCCCTGTGTTTCCCTGAGTCTAGGGTTTGGTATTAACGCCGATGTCCTGTTCCTGTGTGTCTCTGTCCTACCGTGTGTATCCCGTTTTTGGATTAAAGACTGTTATTTTGAAGTTTACCTCTCGTCTCCTCGCTTCCCTTGTGTGCACCTTGACAAATGCATAATTACAGGCTGTTTTGCAAAACGATTTCATATTATGCACATGTTGTTCATAGCACTTACTCCGAGCTTACTGAAGTACAACATGTCGTAGACTCTAATGTAAAATGAGATGTTGTACTGAGCTAATTTACAGTTGTGACAAATATATTTAAATTCTTTTTCTTTGAATTGGCCACATTCTCTGGCATTGGAATGATAGGAAAAGGAATTTACTGAATTTCAGCAAATTCTGGGAAATGACGTCCATCCTGGTCCAAAAAAAGTTTTAAACCGTATAAAATATACAAACCTATCAACAATATTACTGAGAAGACCAAACTGAGAGTAAAACCATTTCTTATTTTGCATTTTGGTAAACTATTGTTTAAAAAAGGACACTTGAATTAGTATTGCCAAGATGGGTTGACTTGCTAAAATCCAGAAAAAAATTACAAAAAGATTCAGTTTCAGAAATCAGAAAGTAGCATAACTGCTGTGAATTGTTTATTTTTTTAAATTCTGTTTTATTCCTGAGCCAAAGAGTCAGTATTGGGTCGTGAAGGAAAAAAAGGGAATCCAGTACACAACAGAATCAGAATGGTTGACGAAGCAACTAAATTAATGTTTTAAAATCAAGGTCTAGAGCTAAATACAGTGAAGCTGACCAAAACTTTCACCACTTTCTCCAATATTTGTCCAACACAAAAAGTACATCGCACAATACTGTAAAACCTAAACATTTGTGTACAATCTTATTTTATTAAAATTATGTACACGTAATTAAGGGGTAGTCCACCCAAAAATAAATTCTGTCATTATTTACTCACCCTACGTTGTTCCAAACATATATGGATTCAAAATATCTTCTTTCATGTTCCACAGGAGCAAGAAATGTATACAGGTTTGCAAAGACAATGAAGGTGAGCAGGTTATTCTTTTTGGAACTTACGTCATTGCGCCAGTAGGTGGCGACAAATGAGTGTTTTTATGAGTGAACTATTGACTCGTTGATTCAACCTATTCTTTCAAAAACAGTGATTCATTCAGTAATGAAATAGTACTGATGTATATCGATCGGTTTGCAATGGTTATGCTTCGGATTTGTTTGGAACTATTTTCGTTGGACCAGCAAATACAGATAAAGTTACTGGTAATATTGTGACTAAAATGTAAGTTACACACTTAACTTCTTGTTTATAGAACTGTTTGTTTACAAAGTGTTTTCTAACTAGTAACTAGTATCATATTTCATTTAATAGCTAAAGATCATTTTGAGCAGAGCTAATATTTTTGAAATCCAAAAATAGTATTTCAATACATACATGATGCTTTATTTGTGTTTAAATCTGAATTTGAAACGGTAATATTTACAATGTGTTGTTCTTCTTACCATTTATCACTTTCAGCAGTGTACAAATCGTTTCACATTGTACCTGCTATAGTTATGATTTTGATACCAGGATCTATTATTAAATAAACCTCTCACACATTAACAATGAAGTGTAATAAATTACACAAATTACTCATTTGCCATTATTTGACTACAGGATTAATGGACAGGGTGGAGCTTTAGAAATATTAGCAGCAATTTCAAATTCATTTCACCTCATCCAGTCCTATCAACTCATACAGTGAGAAATGAATTTCACTTTTATAATCTGAACTGGCTAAACTGCAGGAATTGATCCTAGACTTGGTCACAAAAGCGGAGTCTTTCCGTAGTTTTCTATTTTTGGGTTAGCCATCCTGACATTAGACACCTTTACAGGCACTAATCAGATATCCTCATAAATGTTGCATTGATAGAATGGATGGCTTATTATCTGTATCTCTCATAAGAATTAATGTCCCTTGAACATAATAGTAATAAAATTGCAGTAGCATTAACTAGAACAGCAAAAAGGTTGTCATTCTCACAATAATCAGGGTCACCTTCAGCTGTTTTTGACGTGCCATATGGTGTGTTAATTTTTTAATAAATCAAAGTCATGATAATAATCTCACGACATAATTATATTTTATCTAGATCTGTGAAAATGTCTCATATCAACTATCAAGTATCACAGAAGGCTTTGCAAACCAGAAGGTAACTGCCATTATCTCAGTGCTGCAAGGGCTTCTGGAAGGACATTGGCTGTAAATAACCACATCCAGTAAGTGATTACTTCCCTTTATACCAAATGGAGATAGTAAGTAATATTGGTGTTTTGTGACATCTCAGAGAATCAGGAAATGTCCACATCCTCAGGCACAGGCCTGGGTCACAACTATGGGTCTTCAATATACGTGATGGGCTAAATCATAAATGAATTCTTTGAAAAGAACATTTGCTAATTACTCCGTCTTGACCTGTTCGTGCTTATAGCCTGAACTCACAGCACCACCTTTAATTGGGATTAATCTTAGATGATTTGTCATTCCTTACATCTGGAAAGTATTCTAATACCAGCAGTCTGTCTGTCTCCTCCAGGTGCAATATTTAAAGCAATATACTGTTTGCTGTTAGATTTGGTTAAATTCCTTGTGATTTTATAAGGGAAATATAATCTATGTCAGATTTCACCGCATGGCCTTACTATAGAATAAGATTATGTCAGACTGCCATCATTTCATACCATCATATCATATCATTTTATCTCATATATCTATATATATATATATATATATATATGGTTCAGAGGTGTTAAAAAATTTAGATGTTACCAGTTTTTTTTTAGTGTGTATTATTATTATTTTTTTTAGTAATTATTAAAGAATTTGAGAGCATTTTTGTCACTTTTTTTCTTTGGTTTTCTTTTTTTTTTTTTTCTTTTCTTTTTTTTTTTTTTTTTGAACGTTTTATGTTATCTACGCATATACTCAAATTTGAAGACCGGTGCTTAAAATGCATATATTATAGATACATAACCTAGATTTACAGTGAAGTTTGTCAATACCGGTTATAAATGGCACTGAGTCAAGGTAGAACCTATTATGTGATAAACTGCATGTACAGTTTAATTAAAAACAACATTTACTACCTCAGCATTCATGCCTCGACTGAAGCGCCACAGCTTTGACCATGAGTCTTCAATACAAGGTCCTTAACTTAAAGCAAATGCCACCTTCTATCTTATAAACACTATTAATTACTACACTACTAGTATCCACTAAATAGCATGGTAATGCAGGACTAGTGAATGCCAAAAAGGTGAAGTCTAGCTATGAAATATGACCGGGCGGTAATTTGCAATGATATGACGGCGGTCTGACATAATCTTATTGTGCGGTAGAGCCATGCAGCGAAATCTGATTTGAGACAGATGTAGACAGAGCCCGTTCTAGTGAGAATAGGGGAGAAAGGAGGGGCTGAAAACAGAATGGGACACAAAGTCTCATGGAGGATAATTAATGTGACATTTCCCTGACATTTAGCCAGAGGTGCAGTGAAGGAGCCTCAAGTTAGAGGGAGGGAGAGATGGAAGTGGAAAAAGCCAAAAAGAAGCCTGACTCTTCGTTCGGTTCTTATTTTAATACAAGTAGGAAATACACATGTCCCAAAACAATGGTCCACTACGGCCACTCAAACACCCTTTAACACTAACTTATAGTCCTTCCTTTTAAAGTGATAGAGTCATCTCTCTGTTGCCTGGTAACAGGAAGGACAGTCTTACACCGAACTGTCCCTCCCAATCCCATGTGACTATATATCAGCACAGGTACACAATTATGGAATTAGAGCAAGTAAAACAGACAGCCACAGGAGAGGGAAAACAGAAGTTTACAGATAGGCATTACATCTCTAACAATACCGTTCAACCAAGATGCTGCTCTTATTGATCTGTGACCAAAGATATCAAGCAGAAAGCATTTTAGACACACATAAGTGTCAGACCTGCACCTGTGATCGATGAACGTTTACATGGAAATACTACTTTTTAAATTATGTGAGAAGCACAAGAGTGCCACTCTGTTGTGATTGATTACACGACTGCCGCAATTTGGTTAGAGTCCAGAGGCTTGAACTGCACTTTCTACATTGCCCTTTTAAGCTAATTGAGTGTTGATATATGCTTATGTGGAGGTTGCGTTTTTTTTTTCCTTGGCTGATGAAGATGTTTGACACACAATGCTGAATGCTGCTGGAATGCTACTGTTTATGATACATGTGATATGATACATTACACTACCCTGGACTATATTCACTGTAGGAAATTGTTTATTACTAATTTTGGGGTGCTGATTTGAAAAATAGTGCCTTTTTGTTTTAGCACGTCACACTTTCTCACAAAATATGTGCATTTTGTAACATTTTTGGAAGGTGAAGAAGTGTTGAATTATCCCTCAATATGACATCAGTGAATGAAAGGCACGATTCCTCTGAGCCAGGTTATTTCTGTTTGTTCTCAGATGATATTTACATATATGAATAATTATGCATAATTCTGATTTTAATGTTAGAATTATGGCCAGTGACTGTGACCCAGATGTTTTTGGCTACATCAGTGGGAATTTTACTACATCCAAATAGTGAGAGAAAATTGAAGATTTTGCAAAAAAAAAAAAAAAAAAACCCTTTGTTTCTGGAAAATTCTTTGACATTTTTTTCATTCCATTTGCAGATTGTCGATTAAATGATACGTTCTGAATACTATTATTGTCATAAAAAAAACTTTTGAGAACTTTTTGCAAACCAGCAGACTTTTTTCAAGATGCAGGGCTGTGCAATTTATAATAAATTAAGAAGGAGTCTCCTTTTCTCTCTGAATTGATGCATAATATTGTGGAAGTTGGTCTTCTGTAAACGTGTTTATGTCTGAATCTCGGCCTATTTATCAGACTGGTAAGATGCTGTCAGTGTATGTAGTGATGTATACCTTGGCTGCTACAGATGAGCCTGGTTTCTCTAGTAGGTCCCACAGTTTCTTCCTTTTCTCCGAACAACACGTATTATCGAATTCTTCGCCCTCCCGGTCCTTCAGAGTATCAGCTTCCCGTTTGAGCTCCTCGTTCATCTGCTCTTTCTTTTGATGGTACCGCGCCTGGCAACACGACTCCAGGTAGATCTCATCCACCCCCCAGTAGTCCAGCTCCTGGCTGAAGGACAGGGCGCACATTTCCTCCATCATGTGCAACTTCCCAGTGCGGTAGAAGTTCAGTATAGACGTGAACGCCCCGGGGTGCCGGTCAAAAAAGTACTCGTTGTCCTCTAGGTTGTAGTCGTCGCATATGTCCATGAGTGATTCGTGGGTTTTGCAGTCTTGTAACTTGCCCAGTCGTGTGCGCGGCAGTCGGTCCAGGGTTCTCCACAGGACCTCGTGCGGCAGACCCCCTACGTTCAGTTTGACACGCCGGTAGCACGACATACTCCGGATTATATCCACAGGCTCCGGGGGCAGAGAGGCTGTCGAGCGAGAGCCAACTTTACTCATTCCTGCGGAGGGTTTATCCATTTTGTTTTTTTGTGCAGACTACCCTATGAATTTGGCGGTGTTACCAGTGGTTCTCCGAGCTGTCTCATTTTATTTGAGCTGCTGAAGAGGAAAGGAGAAACAAGAAATGAGCTGCATGTTTTATGATGTTTGTTAAGTGCTTTGCTAAGTTTGATCCCTGCAAAACAAATAAATTCTTAAACCAGTCACTTACTAGCAGAAGCATATTTTATTAAAAGTATGTCATCACTCAAAGGCATTTGATATTTTTACAGTTCAGTTGCATGACTTTTAATTCTGAACGTGCATGCATCTATAGGCCCGTGCTGACTTCACGCCGTACTAAACATCGAATCTACAGCGCGGCCAGTGGTGTTCGGTTCCCGAATGAAAGACTCTTTCGAGCCGGTTCTTTTTAGTGAATCAGAAACATGTAGAACCACAAGAGTAATCGGATTCCCGAACTAATGACTTTCATGAGCCGGCTCTTTTCAGCGAATCATTAAAAAGCACGACTTAAAATAGTTCGAATCCTAAACGAATGACTCCATAGCTTGTTCTTTTCAGTGATTCAGTAACGCAACCAGTATAGTCTGAGCCGGTTCTTTTTAGTGAATACTAAACATCCAAAAACACACTTTTTAAAAGAACTCACATTTGAAATAAATTTATTATATTTGTCCTGTTGGCATATGAAATGTTATCATTAGGCCTATTTGACAACAGACTGTTAAGTGCAGTAAATGCAATTATATTTTTATATAATAGGCTACTAAATGAATCTGAAGTACTAAATGAAACGTTAAGGAACATGAATCGTTTAGAATAATCACAAATAATTCAATTCCTTACATATCCCTAAGCCGGAGAAGTCGCTGTCCACTAGCGTGGTGCTGAATGGCCTGCTGCTGTCCTGACAGGCATTGTTTTAAACGCCCGCCAGTCTCTATAAACTCCCAAAAGATAACAACAACATTTGAATCCAAATATATTGGAACGCACGCGATCTACCTGTTACCCTCTAAAAGGAACATGCTGTCTAATCAACAACATTCAGTAGGTTACCTCTATTGTTCGAGAACTCCCAATATCCCTGTTGTTGTACAGTAGATTAAAAGACTCCATCAACTATTCAGTAAAAGACTAAAAGGTTATATTGAATTTCCATATGTTGCAACTAAAGAGTTAAGTGTAACGTCGGCTGGAGCCCGACTGTACAGCTGCAGCAACAACAACAACAACAACATGCAAAACAGGACGAAAACATGATGGCATGATAGACATTTTGGTTTAGCCTATATTACACACTGCGAGGCTAATTAAAAATGGATTTATTTATGAGCATCGCACGTCTTTTCTTGGATAAAATGTTATTAATCGCATCTGGCGGTGACATCAATGTATCAATGCAGCTGCGCTTATGATGTGATTTCATTGATCATCTTGTACACTTGAAGGAAAAAGTGACGCTAAATACCAAAGCGGAGAATATAATACGGGACATATTCAAAACATGAATATGCTATTATAAAGACATTAAATATAATTTAAACGTTGTAGGAGTGGCATCCACCAGTATTGATCCTGCATCATGCATGGGGGAAAAAAGCATCTTCAGACGCCACAAAACAACATTACAACCTCAATGCAACTGTAGTCATTTGTACGGCACGTGTAAATGCAATTAAATATTATTTTGAAAACGCTTATAGCTTATCTGCACACCATGTCTCACTTTTCCCATTAGGTTGTCGGCATAAATTTCCAATACGATCAATAATACCTAAGCATACGGTAAAAATATTTTTTAAAAACTAGTTAGACTGATAAATCTAGAAAAAACACCCACCTTAATTTGTGAAGACTCATTTCTGACAGCTGTGTGAAATTAAGCATTTAAATAAGGGAAGACGCAGGAACGTCACCGTTTTAAATAAAGCCAGTAGATAGCAGCTCGTTCTTCTTCTCCAGACATACACATAGCGCTCCGCTTTTTGTTTATGGAAAAAGATCAACAAGTCTTGGGGTGAATCCACACTGTTTTCGTTCACTGATGTCTAACGTCTCTTGCGTGAAGGCGACAGCTGCTTGCAGATGGCTGGCTCTCCGTAGTCTCACCGCCCAATGGCAGAGAGACGGCGCGTTTAACCCTTGCCATCCAGCACCAAGAGGCTCTTGGAGCAGCTCCTTCCGTGTCGTTAAGAGTAACCTGTGTGAAAATGGCGCTTGAAGAGCGGGCAATACGGAAAATAGCCCCTTATTTCATATGCGTTAGGAAACGCTTCCGCTTTTTGGAGCAGTGCTCAAAGCAACCTCTGAGTCAGTTCAGCCATAGCTGCAGCTCCTTGAATATATGTGTTTCATTTAATATTTTACCATGGTGAAGCACAGCAGCTGTACTGAGATGCTCACATTCTTTGGTCTCCACTCTCCAGTCATCACATTTCAGAGTCCTTATATTGAATTTCAGCAAATAGAGTAGATTATCTATCCTAATTATTTTAAAGGTAAATTTAAACCTTTTTGATCTGTTGAGACTGTCTTTTAAATTATAGTCATGTAGTGTAGAAACGGCTGCAATAGTGACCAGGCATAAATTGTTACCACATTTACACAACACACACATGCCTTTTTGTTTGTGTGTGTGTTTGTGTGTGTGTCAGATTAAATGTAACATCTTCTAGGGATTCTCATTAGAAACTTTAAATCTGAAAAAAAACAAAAAAAAAAAACATATATATATATATATATCTATATCTATATATATATATATATATATATATATATATATATATATATATATATATATATATATATATATATATATATATATATATAATATTATTAATTAAAAATGATTTTTTTAATTACACACACATACATATATAATTTTAGAATTATATCAAATTTGATATTTTTTTTATTGTGGATAATGGATTGACTTTTCAATTTCTCAGGAAACAGGTGTTTAGAAAAATGATGTGGTGGTGCTTGTTGCATTTTAGTATTTTGGGAGAAAACAAATCAAAAGTGACTTTTACCCTGGGGTAACCTATGTGCCTTTGACGTAGTCAAAACACTACAGACAGATTGAAGCTTTAACTTTGTTGTATAACAAAGCAGGCATGCATGTTTCCAAAATGTGTTATCTACTATAGTAGTACTTTTACTTTTGTTTCACATCAGTTTGGCTCTGACAAACAAAAATACTGCAGAAAAAGTTCAATAAACCAAGTGTTTGATCATGCATTTTTCATGGGATTTAAAGCATGTTGAATTGCATTAGAATTAGGAAGTTTTTTGAGGCCTTGGATGCAGAAAAGTAAGGATAATAAAACAAAATGACATCAGGTCAAGTGAGAAATGACTAAAACCAGAGTTTAAAAAAATACAATATTTATTATTGCAATAGGTATTCATGACACTGGTAAAAAAGGATATTGTTATCTGTACAGTTTTAATTAGATTTGTTGTATTAAGATCTTATTCTGTAGCGTATCTCTAGATCGCCAGCTGGTTGGAGAATGCCAAAGCCATATCGGCTGGGGTCTACCAATGGCAGCTTTGCATTCTTGTCACACAATTCCAGATCAAATCGAGTCAAGATCGTGAATACAAGCCTAAAGGGATTGAAAAAAGAAGAATTCCAAATGTTATTATAGTTGCTAACAGACAAAAGCATAAAATTTGTTGAATAAAATCAATTTAAAGCATAACACAAGAACTAAAAGGTGCAGTCGCATTAGTGAAATTTTGGCAATAATTTCACAGACAAGATGATTCTTTGATTATTTTGACAGGAATGAAAATGAGGCTGTGAGGGACAGAAGAACAGTGCGTTCGATGGACTGTACATTTGTTTAAAAACATACCAATTTTTCAGCAATTTTTCAAAACATCTTTTTGGACAAAAAAAAAAACAACAACTTTTAGTAGACAAAAACTCCATACAACACTTTTGAAAATGATCTAGGACTTTCATACACTGCATGCCATTGTAAAGACTGCAAGTTTATCCCTCATTTTCATCCGTGTTAAATTCCATCCATGTGGAAAACGTTTTTCACCTTCACATAAAACTTTCAATATCACAGATCCCTACTGAAATGATTGGATTTTGCAATGGTAAATGTGACTGCACCTTATATGGTTAATGCAATTATACTCACTCTTTAATTGCACTAATTGCAAATTGGCGTCCAGGACACAGGTTGTCTTTGGTCCCCCAGGGCACAGAGGGATACTTCATCCTCACGCCTTCCTTAAAGAAGTCCTTCTTCTCTGTTCCATCTGCATTAAGGAAGCGGTCAAACTGGAACATCTGTAACATGAGGAGAAATCAAGCAGAATTAGCATTTTTATTATTGTGTCTTCGGGTGAAAATTACAATACATTATATTGACAATATTGATAATTGTAACATCAAATTGCCTTGATGAAACACTGTAAAGCAAGAAACTGCGCTCTTGTGATATGTTTGTGAGACGCGTCCAATGTTTGCTTGCAAGAACATCATCTTGCTGTGCTGTTAATCAATTCACTATTAATCAGTGTGCTTGACATGGAAGCTTGGATCAGATCTTTTGTTCACAGTGCCAATACACAGCACTACGGTATGCAACGTCAGCATTTTGGCCTACAAAGCACTGTGTATGGTGCGAGCATCTGTTTCTCACAGAGAGTATGAGCAGCAGCAGTGCCTATAAACTGTGACCCCCTTCCCCCTATTTGTCTTTGTGCCAATGACAGCACTTGAATAGCTAATCCCAGATATCTCACTAGATTAGCCATTGGACCTGTGCAGAATGTAATCCAAGCTTGATTATAATGGTGGACGTCAATAAAGCTCAAGCTAAGGAGGTTTAGGCTGTATCAATAGGTGATGTGTGTCAATTTAGCAATGTACGAAGCAATGCATTCTCTGCAAAAAAAAAGAAAAAGAAAAAAAATGTAGCATTGCATAGCAACACTAATCTTTTTTCGTTTTTTGGTTCACTTGTGATTAATTAGTTTTTTTTTTTCAATTTGAATTTTTTCTTTTAACTTTTCAACTTCAAATTGATAAATATAAATAATTATAAAATATACTGAAAAACTGTGAAAACTGTGGTTGCTAAAGTGTAAAAAGTTAAACGTATTTTTATAAAATTTTAAAAGTTTTTTTTCATCCTCTGATTGCTAAGGTGTTACATTTAATTTAATTTAAATATATTGTCTATCATTTTATAACTTTTTTTTTTTTTTTTCATTTTCTTGCCCATGGAAAAGTCACGATACCAGAGTGTTGCTATGTGGTCGCTAGGGTGTTCTCGTCAAGAACTAACCCCCAAGTCTTTATTATAGTCTAAATATTGCTTGGTACCTTTAATGCAAGTCTACAGAATATTTTTGGGCCGTTATATAACACAGTGTAAGTGCTCTAGTCTATTTCAATTGCACCTATTTTTGACAAAGTGAAAATCAATACATATTTCAAATTTATCTAAAATCTGCCCAGATTCTTCAAGTAATGAAATGATTTCTGCCCCAAGTGAATCTCATCTCTCCACTTGGTTGAGTTTAGGATGGAAGTGGAATCTGAAAGTGCACCTCTGGCTGTTGGTGGATCTGTGGGTCCATTTGAGGGCTGATGAAGGGGAAAACGCACAGCCGATCGCCCCGTCGGAGCTGGTATTCTTGCCCATTGCTTAAACAAATCTTCTTATCTTGCTTCAGTTCTCTAGTGATGAGAGCAGCTGCAGTTAGACGCAGCGTCTCACTAAGAACGCTATCTGTAAAAACAGAAATTTCAGAAATTGTTTTAATTTCAGTGAAATTTGTTGGAATTGGTTTTGCAATTGCCATCTTAAAATATATATACAGTGGATATAAAAAAAGTCTACACACCCCTGTTAAAATGCCAGGTTTCTGTGATGTAAAAAAATGAGACCAAGATAAATAATTTCATTTTTTCCACCTTTAATGTAAACTATAACCTGTACTACTAAATTAAAAAACAAACTGAAATCTTTTAAGAAAGGTGGAGTAAAAATAAAAAACTAAAATAATGTGGTTGCATAAGTGTGCACACCCTTAAACTAATACTTTGTTGAAGCACCTTTTGATTTTATTACACCACTCAGTCTTTTTGGGTACGAGTCTATCAGCATGGCACATCTTGACTTCGCAATATTTGCCCACTCTTCTTTGCAAAAATGCTCCAAATCTGTCAGATTGCGAGGGCATCTCCTGTGCACAGCCCTCTTCAGATCACCCCACAGATTTTCAATGGGATTTAGGTCTGGGTTCTGGCTGGGCCATTCCAAAACTTCAATCTTCTTCTGGTGAAGCCATTCTTTAGTTGATTTTGATGTATGCTTTGGGTTGTTATCGTGCTGAAAGATGAAGTTCCTCTTCATCTTCAGCTTTCCAGCAGAAGCCTGAAGGTTTTATACCAATATTGACTGGTATATGGAACTGTTCATGATTCCCTCCACCTTGACTAAGGCCCCAGTTCCAGCTGAAGAAAAACAGCCCCAAAGAATGATGCTGCCACCACCATGCTTCACTGTGGGTATGGTGTTCCTTTAGTGATGTGCAGTGTTGTTTTTTCACCAAACATACCTTTTAGAATTATGACCAAAAAGTTCAACTTTGGTTTCATCAGACCATAACACATTTTCCCAAATGCTTTTGGGAGACTTATAATGTGTTTTTGCAAAATTTAGCCAGGCTTGGATGTTTTTCTTGCGACCCTACCCCATAGCCCAAACATATGAAGAATATGGGAGATTGTTGTCACATGTACTACACAGCCAGTACTTGCCAGAAATTCCTGCAGCTCCTTTAATGTTGCTGTTGGCCTCATGGCAGCCTCCCTGACCAGTTTTCTTCTCATCTTTTCATCAATTTTGGAGGGACATCCAGTGCTTGGCAATATCACTGTTGCGCCATATTTTCTCCACTCGATGATGACTGTCTTCACTGTGTTCCATGGTATATCTAATGCCTTGGAAAATCTTTTGTACACTTCTCCTGACTGATACCTTTTAACAATGAGATCCCTCTGATGCTTTGGAAGCTCTTTGCGGACCATGGCTTTTGCTGTAAGATGCGACTCAGAAAATGTCAGGAAAAGCCTACTAGAACAGCTAAACTTCATTTGGGTTTAATCAGAGGCACTTTAAATGATGGCAGGTGTGTACTGACTCCTATTTAACATGAGTCTGAATGCGATTGCTTAATTCTGAACACAGCCACATCCTTAGTTATAAGAGGGTGTGCATACTTATGCAACCACAATATTTTAGTTTTTTTATTTTTACTCCACCTTTCCTAAAAGATTTCAGTTTGTTTTTTTAATTTAGTTATACAGGTTATATTTACATTTAAGGTGGAAAAAGTTCTGAAATTATTTATCTTGGTCTCATTTTTTTTACATCGCAGAAACCTGGCATCTTAACAGGGGTGTGTAGACTTTTTATATCCACTGTATGTATATATATATATATATATATATATATATATATATATATATATATATATACACACACAAATATAAATATATTCAGGAATTAATGTTAGAAAAAATTATTGCACAAATATGTGCATATACATAAGACTTTTTAATATATATTACATAATGATATAAATCACTTCTCTTATGTGACCTACCAAATACTGGAGTGTTTTTCTGTTTCTCTTCCGGATGGAGGTGCATCCCACCTTGGACCTCCTCTCTCACAGCCCTTAGAGCTTCAGGGTGGGTGAGTAAGTAGCCCAGTACCCAGAATGCAGTGGGGCCTGCGTTTCCCTGAGGACAGAAACATTCCTTAAATTACCATCAAATAAACCACTAAAAAGGCTGACACTTATACTCTTTAAATCTAGAACAAACCTTTTTAATTGCCTGCAGAACAAGTGTGAAAGACCTGACATGCATTGATATGTCAGAAGATTTATGGCATTTCATATAAATGTATAGCAGGGTCTAACCTACAGCATATTGCTTTTCCTTAAAGAAGTTTTATATCAACATTGTTGTCAGTGCGCGCGAAGCAGTGCAGTTAAACCTGTCATACAACAATTGCTGTGGGTTCAGGGGGACTCCTCACTGACAGACAAGGCCAATGAGGGGTGAAGACTCTCAGACAGACAGATAGGTGAATCTGTCTGTAAATAAACCTGCTGATACCATGACAAAGCTAAAGAATTGCTTTCTATTAGAGGGAATTCCCATGTGCTCATATCTTTGAAATTGCATCAAAGGTTGGTTTTATAAGAGTATCAGATGCTGTGGCAAGCTAGGACAACACATTATGCGTGATAAAGCCTATAGGTTTATTTGTTTTAGCTTAGGATAGGACATGATACATAGCTCCATCACACTAAAATGCATGAAAAAAAACTACACTACTGTTAAACGGTTTGGGGTCAGTAAGATGTTTTTAATGTTCTTGAAAAAAGTTTCTTATGCTCACCAAAGCTGTATTTATTTGATCAAAAATACAGTAATATTTTGAAATATTTCAATTTTACATAATTGTAAAATCTTTGAATATCTTTTAAAATGTAATTTATTTATTTTTTAATGAATTACCCCAAACTTTTGAACAGTAGTTTTACATTTTTGTGAAAATAAGAGCACATTACTAGGGTGTTCTGGGTGACTTCTTACTGGCTTAAGTCTTTATAATATTCTTTATCCTAGATTTGTCTGAGATTCTTCAATGATAAAAATGTTAAGCCTGATTTCTTGTAAATGTATTCTGTGCCAAAGCTTAATACATATGGTTAGTGGTTTGTTCAAATCCCTAACCCTAAATATGAGCAATAGTCATATTAGCAAGAACCACTAATTATGCAGTGAAGCTGTTTCTCTATAGTTACACTGCTCTCATGTGGTTAAAGCAGAGAACTGCTGCATGATGCCCTAGGAAATGTAAATCTATAATACTCTATAAACTGAGGAATAGTTGCAATTCAACCAATTGTATATTGTATTACAAAATTTATTTTTTCCATTTACCTTGTCATTCCAAACCCCTTTGACTTTTCTTTGTAGTCATTTAAACTATTTTTATTGTGTTTTCATACAGCAGACTGCATGTTTTGAGTGTATATAAAGAACCCTGTGAACATTCTGCCTCATATGCATAAACATATGCATTTTGTGTTCCATAGAAAGTTATACATGCTTGGAACAACATGAGGGTGAGTAAATGATGGCATAATTGTCATTGTTGGGTGAACTAATCCTTTAATTGTGCCTCATGGCGTTTATTTAGATAATTTATATGATTGTGTTAACACGCTTGAATATGCATGTAATAATTCTGTCAAATGCATTGTACATACTAGGGACGCATCAACACCTGCGCTATCTAATTCCCTTCAGTTACAAAGGAATCATTTAGTAGGTGTTGTTTGGCCTCAGGCTATGGCATCTCAGGTGTGCTTTGGGCAGCTTGTCAGGTTCTGTGTTCATGTTCTGTGAAACTCGACTGAAATCACACACTCACACATTCCAGAGGTGACAGACTCTTTTGTTTACAGTAAGATCAGGAGTGCAAAACAGCCTATCCCTATGGCAACCTCGGGGTATTACTGTGTCATCACTATGTAGTTTTGAGTGATTAAGCATGCTATCAGACAAAAGGAATTTTTAAATGAATAGTTTATGTTCATGATGATGAACTACTACTTTACCCAGTATTTCATGGTGTTCCAACCCTATATTATTTTTCAGTTTTCACAGTAAAATACACAAGAAGAGCTTTCATACAATGAAAATAAATGGTTATTTATACTAGATTTATTGTCTATTTTGGGGCCTGGCAGTATTAATGATCATCCACTTTCCTGTTATGAAAAAGAATGGGAAAAATGTGGAAAAATTTGTACATAACCATTCAAAAGTTTAGGTCTGTGAGTTTTTTTTTTTAATTAATACTTCTATTCTGCAAGAATGCAGTACATTGATAATAATAACAAAAATGTTTCTTTAGCACCAAATCAACATAATTAGAATAATTCCTAAATGATCATGTGCAACTGAAGACTAGAGTAATGGCTGCAGAAAATTACATTTTAAAATAGAAAACAATATATTGTAATATTTCACAATATTACTGTTTTTCCTCTGTTTTTGATCAAATTAATGCAGTTTTGGTGAGCATAAAAGACTTCTTTTAAAAATATCTTCCCAGCTTGAACTTCTGAATGATGTATGTTTATTACAACAGAATGTCTTTTAGAAACATTTTTTTTTTTTTTTGCAATGCATTCAATTTTTTTTGCAAGTATATGTGTTGTGATAGGACAACTAAGTGATAGAGACAGAGGGAAACTCACCTGTGTGACCCATAGCTGTAGCAGCATGGCTCTCCTCTGAGTCTCAGCATCAACTCCTTCATCCTGCAGTTGCTGTACATAGTTCCCCAACCATGATTGGTGTTCTGGCTTTCTATCTAAACGTGATGGAGTCAGCCATTTCCACAGCTTTTCTCGTGCTGAACTTGCAATTTGTTTCTCCTCTAATGAATGTATACATAACAAAACACAGGTTAGTTATATAAATCATGTCTAATGAAATGTAGTTTTAAAAGAAAACAATAATAATGGAAGAAAGAACATCTGTTTTTCTAAGCAATTTGAAACCAAATGAAACTGCATTACCTTTGTTTTCAGTAGTCCGAGCCAGTTTAGGCAAAAGCTTGTCAAACCGGCGAAACTCCTCATAAATTTCTGCAAGTGCTCCACTGTTGTTTTTCTCTGCGCCGAACACAGTAAGATAGCCGGTCCTGCAGAGAAGAAGAAAGACAGATAGTATGAGGATATACAGCATTCAAAAAACCCTAAGTCAGCCTTAATCATTTTCCACTAAATCAGGTTTTTCCAGAATTTTAAAATCTGTAGTACAACATTTAAGCCTTTAATTTTAACAACCGTCACAAAATACGTTTTACTGCATGACCTTAAGGCATTCATGAGATAACCAAGCTGCACCTTGTGGAGGCATGACAACAGGTCTTATCTGTACAATAGTGAGTGATAATTATTGTGCCAGCTTTTGGGTGGGACAGTCTCTGCTTGTTGATGGGTACAGAATGAATGCCAAATAAAGTATTAAGCCTACATACTCAAGCAGTGCGTAAGTGAATCAGATTTTTACAATGACAGTGTGTCTGTTGCATAACAGTTATGGCTCTACAGTAAGTACTTGCTCCAATAATGGCCATAAATTATGAAATGGTTATCAAGGAAGTGACCACTGAGATTTATTATGAAATTAATCACATTTTAGTTTTATGAAGCATTTTCAACATGCTTTCTGCTGAGTTCAGCTTACTAAGTGTGAAGCGCTGAAGCTCTGCTTCCAGCTGCGGTGAATTCTGAAACCTGCTAATAATTTCATATCAATGCTTACGCGTGTGGTGAGAAACAGGTCTTATAGCCTTCAGAGGGTTACTAGTATGTTGATTTTAGAGATTGGCGTACTTAAAGAGCAAGCTGTAGCAAAAATTGAAGAGTCTGTCTTTTTTCCACTCAGATACATTCAGGCCCATTTCTGAAGGGGTCACAAGGTGCTGGAGGTTGTTCTGCATTGAGTTGCAGAGTTGGGTCAAAGCAGTCCCCTGAAAATGCCTAGTCAAACACACACAAACACATATATATATATGGTTCAGATTAATTGAATTAATTTCAGTTTTGATGTTATCTTAAGATCTATTCAGTGTCTGAAAAACATCTTAAAAACATTTAAAGCAAATTTTCAAGATGACAGTAGTTCTGACAGAGAGATTTAACGTTATTAGAAACCTACATTTCTGCTCTTTTCTTCTCAGATTCAGGGTTGTGATTGGGCAGATTCAGACTGAAGATTCTCTTCATTAGGACCTGAGCATAGCCCGTCTGGTCAAGCGAGACCACATCGGACAGGACAGCATCATAGCAATTTGAGTCCAGCAGAACAGTGATATATTGTCCAGCTGCACGCACCTGGTTCACATTAGATGAGTGTGGTTAGTGCTAAAAACACGTGAAAGTAAGCTGGCACAGGAAATGTCATGTGAGAGAACAAGATTGTTATCTTAACTCTCGTATACAGTTGCAATATCTAGACAAAGATTTATTAAGAAAACAGTCAACTAAAGGTAGGTACCATTGCCTCCAATGGTCCCTACAATCAACCTAGCTCACTATGCTTTAGAGAAATGCAGCCCAGGTCATTTCCTCAGAACCCGGGAATAATTGCAGCTTCGGCTACATTGTCGTCATTATTAAAATGTGTAAAATACATTGTATGTTCATTCTTATAAATGTGATGATTACTCATTTATTATATTTGCAAAAAAAAAAAAAATAGTTTGAACATTACAGCTCGCAATTAATATTCCGCAGACCTATATTCATTTCATAATCAGCCACACTGCATCAGTAAAATGTACCGTTAGGATTATAAACAGCTGTAGCTGTAAATCTTAGTTGCAAGTATGAACAAATAAAGTCAAAGTACTAATATTGGAAATCACAAATGCGGAATTGCAGCAAAAAGAAAGTCATAAGTCATCCTTGTAGTCAAATGTCATAACAAAAATTATACTATTAATAATAATATACAATATGCACATGTATAATATATTTGATATATAAATATAATATGATAATATAATAAATAAACAAGTTTTGGAGTTTAGTTAAATAGTTAAAAATACAAATATTACATATAGTCTCATATATATATATATATATATATATATATTTTCATAAACACACACACATACAGTATATATATTTTTTTTCATAAACACACACACACACATACAGTATATATTCTGTATATTAACTTCTAATCTGATCTAAATTGAGAGACTATGTGAAATTTGTACTTTTAACTATTTAAGCAAACTCCAAAATCCCTTAAATTTTTTTAAAAACCTTGTTGACCTGTCACAACACCAAAACATGCACTTTTCATTTACATATTCAAGTGAAATTTCACTTAAAATAACTATATTTCTCAACTACCCATTAACAAAACAAACTGCACATTATGACAGATTGCTGATTTAATGATAGTGTTATTTTACTCAACCAAAACGTGACCTAACAAGAACTCACAGTAAAAATGTCCCCGTGCTTCTGTTTCATTCGTGTCAGGAATTTAGCAGCATCTTTGCCAAACTCAAGCGCGTGACCGAGCCAGGGAATTATTCCTTTATCAAGAGGAGGCTCATTTCTTCGTCTGCAAAAAAATACAATAAAAAGTATAAAGTAAACAAGTTCAATTCATAATTGTTTAAGCGTATTTGTAAAGTTTAAGTGTCGTCTGTCAGACTCAGGAGCTGGTCGGACTGGTCCGGACTTACCTCAAGCGTCTCGCGCACAGCAACAGAACAGCGAGTCCCAGCAGGAGAAGCGCAGTCCACATCATGCCGAGTGTGTGTGTGTGTGTGTGTGTGTGATCTCCTGCCCTGCTTTCCAGAAGTTAAATACTCGACTGATACACTAACATACGTCACATCTTATTACGAAATTCACAACAGAGTCTGCACTCAAAGTGGTGGGCGTGTAAATTTCTGAATATGACTTAACCTAACAATGACATCTTTTTGCAGTTTCTGTCTTTGCCTAGTCATGGAAACAACATGACGGTTCGTCGTCATGATTAGTGATAAGTCACATCAAAACCTACTTTTAGTGAAACTAATACGATGTGCGCGAAATATGCAATGACCTTCGAGCTGTCAGCGTTTTAAAGAATTTCCTCAGTGAATTCGAGGCGCAGTGTTGTTCATCTAACACAAAATTTGTCTTTTGGGCGCCCTTACCTTCTACAATATTAAACAAAGGCCGTTGGTGATATATGTAAATCTATAACAAAATTATGCTTTTAGTCAAATATACCGTCCGATACCGATCCTTAAAGGGATAGTATACCCAAAAATGAAAATTCTGTCATTATTTAGGCCTACTTGCCCTCAAGTTGTTTCTAACTTGTTTGACAAAATAATATATTTTGAAGAATGCTGGTAACCATAAGTTGATGGTATTTTTCCATACTATGGAAGTCAGTGTCTACCATCAACTTTTTGGTTACCAACTTTTTAAAAAAAAAATATATATATATTCTGTTCTTCTGATTTCTGTTTGCCAGTGTCTAATCGTCAAATACTCTTTTAACAGCCTACTGGTGGTTACAAATTTGAAAACTCATTGAAAGAAAACATAAATTAAGTATAAAGACTAGATATAAAACCATCGTCTCAAGGAGTCTAAAATGCAGAAGTCTCAAAATATGTCCAGCAAATGAATCATCAGAAAATGAGATGTCAAACAAAAGACAGCACTCCCACATACAAAAGTACTTCCCTTAATTTTTATTTTTCCCACACTGTGTCACAGATTACACAGAGACGGAGACCAGGAATGGGGAGACGTGGAATGAAGCAAACAAAGTCTTTACTTGAAATCAAAACAGGCTGGGAACATCCACATGACAGACAGAGGTGACGATTAATACGCGACAGGAAACACAGGGCAGAACACTATAAATACACAATGTAACCAGATAATTAAACACACAGCTGGACAATAATTAACTAATAAACACAGGAACAGGAAACTAACCAAATATGGGCATACAAGAGGAAGGGAAACAAGACAATCCTGACATTACGCCCCCCCCTCTTAAGGCGCGTCCTTGCGCCATATACCATCCCGAGGGGAGGGGGGCACTCTGGAGGCCTTCAGGAACAAGAACACGCAGACAAGACAGACAGCCTCCAGGGCGGCGCCCATGGCGGGTCAGGGAGTTCAGGAGGCCATGGCGGTGCAGGGAGCTCAGGAGGCCATGGCGGTGCAGGGAGCTCAGGAGGCCATGGCGGTGCAGGGAGCTCAGGAGGCCATGGCCCCAGCCCCAGCCACTACAGCAATAGCCATACTACCTCATACTCAGGGGTAGACTCGGGAACCGATTCCATCGGGGCATCCTGAGAAGCAGGCGGCTTGGGAATGGCCTCCTTGGCCATGACAGGAGAAGCTTCCTGCTTCAGCGGAAGCCCCACAGACAAGACATGACAGAAGACCGGCAGGTGCATTCGTGGTACGGGCACTGGCTTGGAGGGAGCCGCGGGCGGCGGCGGGCTTGCGTGGGCTGCGGACGGCGGCAGGCTGGCTCCGGCACTTCCCAGACACTAGTAAATAGCCTCTCTCCAACTCAGTCCCGTGGTGTCTGGGAGATCCATGGGATGGTGGTGCTTTGCCCCGAGCCGGAAAAGGTGGACGATGCCCGCATCGTCCAACGGCATCTCCCTTGCCAGCTGACTGAACTTAGCCGCATACTCGAAGAACGGGAGATCACTTTGAATGAGGGCGAGGAAGCAGGCGGCGAACTCCATAGCTGCGGGAACAAAACAAAACTTTTCAAAACAGAAAACAAAAACACGGAGAAGGGAGCGCTGCTTACTATTTCTGTTTAGGTCGAGTATTCGGTCACGGATTACACGGAGACAGAGACCAGGAATGGGGAGACATGGAATAAATCAAACAAAAAGTCTTTACTTGAAATCAAAACAGGCTGGGAACATTCACATGACAGACAGAGGTGACGATTAATACTCGACAGGAAACACAGGGCAGAACACTATAAATACACAACGTAACTAGATAATTAAACACACACAGCTGGACAATAATTAACTAATAATCACAGGAACAGGAAACTAACCAAATATGGGCATACAAGAGGAAGGGAAACACAAGACACACAAGACAATCCTGACACTCTGACAGACATTGTTTACATGTGTTTGATATATGTTACTTCTGGAATTAGTAGCCTGTATAAGAATGCTCAGAGACCTAGTGAACTCAGTAAATATGTGAGATCTTTTAACATGAATCACGTTAGGTGTATCTTTTATTGCTCAGCCATTTTCGAGATTAAGGGTGTGTGTGTGATGTCTTCATGTTCTATCTACATTTCTGATGACAAATTGTACATCATTGTAGATGTGTTTGCTAAATGACAGGTGGGGCATTTAAAATATTCAACTTGATCTTTGGCTTTTAAATGTAAGAAGGGAGCTGATATACACAATTTTGCTTTGTGGGTATCTGGATTTGTTAATAATAACGATGACAGTTTGAAGCTTAATTAACTTAATTAAATATAATCAAATATATTATAAATATTAATGAAACAATAAATATAAGTACAAATTTAGAGTGTAAATTAAAATTACAGTTTAAAATCCAACACAAATATAGGCTTGTCAATTCCTGACTGTCTATATGTCACACCTACATCTTGACAAAAGAGGCCGAATTCTATGCCAAGAGTATTTGTAGCAAAGCTCATTGTCAGGGAAATCAAAAGCTTTTACAAGAAATGTGCCCATTCATTTCAGTCAGTTGATGAGCTGTACTAAGACTGCTGCATAAAACAGTCCATAAGGTGGCGACTGAGTCACACTGATTCTGAGCTTCTTATATATTCTAATGTTCTGCTATGTCAGTTCTCAGAATTTTACGAATTATAAATTGCTGATTTAATTGCAGTGTACCTTATGCTGTTGAGGTATATAGGCTTTATTTCTGCACCATTTAAAACAGTATTTTGTGGTTTGTAAATTGAGAATTTGTATTGGAAAGAATTCCATTGTGTTAGTTACATAACAGCAAGAAAGAATGAACTCTGTGGTCATACTTCAATAGCTATTATCTAAGTTTAATAGGCTTTGAAGAATATAACACTAAAGAGTCATTTCATTTGCCATATTAAATATTTGACATCCCAAGCCCTAAAAGCAAAAGTAGGCAGTAACTAAACAAATGAATCCTTAGTAAATTTTGATTATGTCTAATAAAACCGGCTTTACAGCATTATATTCATTCCCACATTATGGAACTCTTGATGGAATATTGCTCAGTATTTCATACTTAATTCTCATCTTGCCTGCCAGATAAGTCTGATAAGATTTGAAACTTGGTTTACGTACCTAGAAATGATCGGGCCACCCGTGCAACAATGGACTGTAATGTCATCTGGTCCCAGCAGTTCAAAGGCCACTCAAACTAATGAGGCATTATGCACAGGACTGCACTAATCGATATGACAGAAGCATCATTTGACTGCTGTGATCTCTGTAAAGGAAAAAAAAAATAATAATAATAATGATAATAATTTCCCAGTGAATAAGCAGAAGAAAGCTAAAATCTTGGCACCACTTATACTCACTACTTTGTGTCTAAATCTATAATGTCTCTATTTTCTGGCTTCAAAAAAGAATTTGGCCACGCTTTGACCATTTTGACCACACTTAAAATATATGAATGGATTTGAATTCATGGCAGAATATCAAGTCCTAACCTAAGTTAAAAAGTTTTGACAGAATAATTTAAGGAAAGAGGCAGTGCAGTGTGTTTTAATAGACTGTTGGCTGAAAGTTTGTAATGATGTTCAGCAGTTGTTTTCAGAGAGAAATGTTTGAGCAGACATTCTTGGTAAACTCTCATGCAGTTAATGATACATTTTAAAGGATAGCTCACACAAAAACGAAAATTTGGTCATTTACTCACACTCATGTCATTTCAATTCAAACCTGTACGAATTTCTCCTAATTTCTCTTTATATATATATATATATATACACATGATGGAACACATTCACAGCCTGCCTAAAACATAGTTTGTGAAGTGCAAAGAAACTCTTTCAAAAGACAAGAGCTGGCATGTTTACTTCATGCCCATACAGAAGTTCTACTTTTAGTTATTCAAGTGTCCTCTTAACTTTCCACAGAAGAATTTCCACTGCCTCAAAAAGCTAATTTCAAAAGAACAAATAATGTAACTGGCAGATACGCATCTCATAGAAAAGGAACTCATTTATATTTGTCACAATGGCAACGTTCAAAGCTAATGCATTTAGGTCCAAGATACAGGAAATATATTACTTTTTCCAGATCTATGAACAGTACATCACTGATTAACATAGAAAATCATCTGTTATTGTCTACAGCTAAATTGTTCAGTTAAAAAAAACAGAGATTGTTTTATGCAATTTAGCACAATTTTTTAAATGTGTATTTATTATATTAACATATTATCTCCCCTTTCTTTCAACATCCTTTGTGTTTTTGTTTTTTTCAATAAGGATAATACATTAAGACATGGGTGGGGAGCATATAATCACAGCCTGACAGAAATCCTGTTGATGTCTCTGTTCTGTAATTGATTCCTTATCGTGGTTGTGTCCTCTAGCACTTTAAGCCTTGTCCAGTGCTTTTCTACATTGTATTATATTGTCATCTATTTTGGAAGACATACTTGGTTTCAGGATCAAGGACAGTAAATGGTTTCTTCGAGTTGTCAGTGCATACAATACGCACATTTAACTTTTACTCTCTCAGTTGGTCCATGGCAAAATAAAATGGATTCTCATTAAAACCAACAAATGCAAACCTTTTTCCCCATGATTTATTATTATATATTTATATATATAATATTACATAATTTTAATATTTACTTTTATAATTTCAAATTTTTTTTTTTTAATCCTAAACTAGACCTTAAAACTATAATAATCTAATAGCCAAATAATGTCTAGTTGGAGTTGATAGTTCACTGAAAATTAAAATTTGCTGAAAATTTACTCTGGCCATCCAAGATGGATGAGTTTATTTCTTCATCAGAACAGATTTGTAATCAGGCATTACATCACTTGTTCACCAATGGATCCTCTACAGCAGGGGTGTCAAACTCAGTTCCTGGAGGGCCACAGCCCTGCACAGTTAGATTCAACCCTAATCCAGCTAATCAAGTCATTTAGGCTTATTTGAAAACTATGGTATATAATGTTGGAGCAGTGTTGAAACTAATGCTGCGTTCAAGTCATGTTGGATAGATCGTATTTACGAGTTGAACGCACATGAACGCCACCACAAAGTCGTTGTTACGAGTGGGAAACTCGAAATTTTCTTTAAGCCCCGATTTTCCAAGTTGGGGGTGTGTCAGTGAGAAAATGTGTTGAATGCAATGGACGCAGCCAAAGACTATAGATATGCAGCGTCTGTATTAATGGTAAAATTGTTGAAATTAATAAAATGATACATTTTTTGTCATGTAAAATAAAACTATATACGTTACATATATAAAATATTATATTATTGTATAATTACCATAGAGCATAATATAATGATTCAGTTTACATCACCTTCATAAATTGAATAAAAAGAGAAAAAAACGAAAACACAATGATGCACATTTTTTATTCGCCATTTTGTAGATGCAGAGTTTAAAAAATCGTTGAATTTTATGTAGAAAAGTGAAATCGACCAAAATGACTTGAACGCACCTGACGTCGTTATTACGACGTGTCAACTATATGAACATCCCTGGAGGGCTTGAACACAGCATAAACTCTGCAGGGTTGTGGCCTTCCAGGAACTGAGTTAGACACCTGTGCTCTACAGTAAATGGGTGCCATCAGAATGTTCAAACAGCTGATAAAAACATCACAATAATCCACAAGTAATCCACACCACTTCAGTCCAACATCTTGTGAAGTGAAAAGCTGCATGTTTGTAAACAAATTTATCATTAAGACAGATCAAGCACCATTTACAAGCAAAAACAGTTCTAAACAAATATGTTTGATGTGAAAGCACAACAGGGGATGGACTTTTTCACTGGAGGAAGCATTGTTATGGATTATGGGCAGATATATTGCACCTACTTTTGCACATATTGTGAATCTTTCTTTTGAGAAAGGAATACTACCAGCAGATATGAAGATGGCTAAAGTAATTCCACTATATAAGAAGGGAAATAGACTGGATCCTGGTAATTATAGACCAGTTTCTATTTTGTGTGCTGTTTCAAAAATAATAGAAAAAGTTGTGCATAAACAGATTTATGATTATGTCAGCAAGACTAGATTAATTTATGATTTCCAGTCTGGTTTTAGAAGGTCTTATTCAACAGACACTTGTTCATTGTTCTTGACAGATTGTATTAGAAAAGAGCTAGATAGAGGAAATTTATGTGGTATGGTCCTGCTAGATCTAAAAAAAGCTTTTGATACGGGGAACCATTCAGTATTATTGAACAAAGTAGGAGCTATGGGTTTTGCAGATATAGTTAAATCATGGTTGGCTTTGTGTTTATCAGGAAGAGAGCAAAGGGTATAAGTTGGAGGGATGCTTTCTGAGAGTAAAACAGTTTACAACGGAGTCCCACAGGGTAGTGTATTAGGTCCTCTTTTGTTTTTATTATATATCAATGATATCCAGGCTGTTTGTGAGTGTAATATGTTCTTATATGCCGATGATGCTGTTTTATTGGCTTCTGGGAAGGAGACTAATAAAATTCAAGAAAAGTTAGATGGAGAGTTAGTAAAGGAGAAGGATTGGCTGTCAGAAAATAAGCTTTTATTACATTTAGGAAAAACAGAATCTATTCTTTTTGGGTCTAAGTATAAATTGAGTAAGGAGGATGATTTGGTAATCAAAGCTGATGGGTATGAACTAACTAATAAAACATTGGTCAATTATCTAGGATGTGTTCTGGACAATAATTTAAGTGGGGCTAGTATGGCTAGGAAAGTATTTGGAAAAGTGAATGCTAGAATTAAGTTTATAGCTAGATATGCTGTTTTTTGGATAGAGATAGTTTAATGGTACTTCCTACAGGCTTAGTTCAGGGCCATTTTGATTATGCATGTTGTTCGTGGATGACTGGTTTATCAAGAACTTGGATGATAAAGTTACAAAAATCACAGAATAAATTGATAAGATTAGTTTTAGGATTGCATTGTTTTAGTCATGTGGATGATATACACTTTCAACAGCTTGGTTGGTTATCAATTGAAAGAAGATTAGTATTACAGAAATTAAAAATAGTACATAAAATCATTAATGATAGGGCTCCAGTATATTTTAATTCTTATTTTTCTAGGGTTTCAGAATAAGGGTGAAGAGACTGTTTTTAGATAGGATGTCTTAAAACGTATAAGGAATTGTTGATCTGTTTGTTATTTTATGGGAGTGAGCAGATTTTTTGACTAGGATTTTTTTCTCTCTTTTAAAAGCAAGGACCACAATGGAAATAAGTTACTGTAACTTTATTGTGTTATCCTTGACAACAAGGTTGTAATAGTGAATTATTACTTTTTGTGTTAAATAAACTCAACTCAACTCAACTCATATTTTGGCTAGAAGCATTGGATTTAGATTTCTTTCTCACAAACACACAGCTTCTCACTTCCTGTCAGAGCAAAGGTTGAGGCCATAGTTGATGAGGCACATTTTTCTTATACCTTAAACGTAACATAACATGAATACTCATTTTGATTGTCTTACTGTGAGGCAGCTGGAGACTTCAACAGCTCACATGCCATGATAATTAAGTTAGATTAAAAACATCATTAGTTTCACCACATTGTGCACTGAAATCAGCATGCAGACAATAAAGCAATCAAACAATTTGATTCCAAAACCAGTGATAGCAAATTATGTTACTGCAGCGCATTGCATAAGAACACCCACTGCACATTCACACTCGGACATCTAGGACTCATTGGATATGAAAGAACATTTCCTCATGAGGTCTAGGTATAGGAAGGCTCCCAGAGGAGCTCTTTAATTCCTGATAATCAGTGGAAACAAGAAATGGTGGGGAAAGTCTGACCTGACATATTCTGTAAGAAAACTGTGTGTCCCCTTTTACCCTATTGTTAACTGACATTAAATATATGTGCTTATACTGTATATAAAAGAATACTTCCACAGTGTTTCCCATACTGCCTAATTAAAAAAAAATACAAACTTATCTGTTTCCATGAAAAAAAGCTCCCTTGTACTTCACAAACATGCAGAACCATCTTCTCTCAGCTCCTGTATTATTGGCCAAAGTTCACATTCTCCTATCATTCTGGATATCCAGTAAGCTGTGGACGAGAGAAATGAGATTTTTGAGTTTCTCTGGCAATGTGCTGCAGTCACTTCTTATTGCCAACAAGGGATGATGGGTGAAAAAAGAAGTGTAAAATGTTAAACGGGCCTGTACCGTATTCCTTCCCAGATTGCCATGCTGATATATTGCGATAATTTCTCAATTTTAGACATCTGGCTCAGTTTCTGAACATTTTGAGCAGTTAATACTCACCCAGCAGTTCAAGTTACCAATTTACCACTGCTTGCACATCACTCTAAGCAATGTAGCAGCTTTCTGTTGGATATTTCTCATGTAATAAAATAAATACCCTCAGACGAAAATAAATGATTTCACAATAAAGCACTGCCAGTTGTAATCAACAAATTGCAATTTATTTTTGACTGTGCAGCTTTATTGAAAAAATCTAAGCATGTCTCCTTTGGTAAAAATACAAGGTTTTTAAATTATCAGGGATGAAAGACCAGCCTGTAGAGATTATTAAAGGAACAGTTCACTTAAAAATGAAAATTGTTATCATTGATGTTCCAAACCTGTATATGATTATCCTTTTCCATGGAACAAAACAGTAGAATCTTCATGCAGCTCCTAGCACAAAGCTCCAAGGATGAAAAAAAAAAAAAAAAAATCCACCAAAAATGAGAATAAGATTTTCAGTGAATAACTTACAGTATCCTCTGTTTCTAACATAAAACTATCATATAGATTTTTTATTTTTTTTTGAAGGTTGATAGACACACTCACTATAAACTATTGTTGGCCGAATATTTTCCTTTTGTGTTTCACAGCTAAATAACAGTGTACAGGCTTGAGACAAACTGGGGGTGAGTAAACTGTCCTTTTTATACAAATTCTTCTCATACAAGTGTTGCTTCAGTAAAATGATAGAATTTTTTTTAAAATAAAGAGTGTTTAGTGTCAGGAAAGAGAATGCCAAAAAGCTTATAGTATACTTCAATTAATGTGCAATGTTCAGGTAATCATAGTTTACATGCCTGCAGGTGCCTAGAAAGGGAGACTATATTTTCTTCTGTGATGATGGACCCCTGGGGTCTTTTCTTTACCCTGAAGAGTTTCTGTGAAGATGTAAAAAATTATGCTACAGCTTTTATGACTTTTAAATTACAACTTTTTATGTTATCTCCTTTTCTACAGACATTTCATCCATTATAACTCTCTATTCATTCATATTTACTTTTGCAAATTTCACTTTTCAACTCTCTCAATTTTTCTCCATCAGTCCCAGGTCTTGTGGTTTAATGACTATAATAATATACCTGAAAGTTACTTCCTTTGAAGCAGGAGGACACGCAGTTGAGTCACCTTTGGGTCATTGTTGAACTGCCGGCAAGAAAATTAACTGAGCCCTTTGCCTGTGCAACCTGCTGAAAGACTTGCCTTGCTGGAATAATAATGCTGACGTAGATCAAAGCTTCCTCTCCAGTTCAGGCACCTAAAAATCAGTGATTCAATACAATCAATGCACAAGTAATAAACTGTACCATTTAAAAAGTATATTTGTCATGTGTTGTTAGGATAGCAAAATAAACAATAAATAAAGAAGAGAGGAAATGGAATTGATTAACAAACAGAAATAAAGAATTTGTGTTTTAAACCATAGGTGTCAGAACAACATCCTAGATTATTCAGGCCCAAATGAAGATGTGGAATCATATGGTTCACAAAAATCCTGGAAATGATTTGGTTTCAGGGGAGAAAACATCTTGTGCCAAAGTAACTTTGGGTAAAATGGACACAAATTGTACTTGTTAGTCATGGATCATAGAGAATTTAAAATGTCAGTTGTGTTTGTGGGGAGGCCTTGCAAGCAACTGACACATGGATTGAGTTTCATAGAACGTACGCTTCAGTTTTTACCAGAGTCCACAGGCCTTGTTATTGGCCAAAAATGGCCATTTCATTTCTTTGTTATAATTTTCTCTCTGTTATCAAATGCAGATGACCCTGCTGTTTTCCCACATCAGACTGGGAATTCTGGAGGCTTACAGAAACATTTATTTGTTTGTCTTGTTGTCATAGAGGGCTCTTTTCCTGTTTTACCATGCCTGCGGAGACTGATGAGTTGTTGGTCCCACAGCTTTGAAAAAGGAAGCTGAAGATTTACTTTGTGTGATTCAGTAGTTGCAGACGCACATGCTTGCATATACACATCTACACACACACACAGACCGTGATGCTGACTAACTACTGCTGTAACCATGGAGGCATTTGTAAACATGCACAATATTTAGCCTAGGGGTATTTATCTAATAATATTTATGCTTATTACAGCATTTATTCTGAACTCTGACCTGTAGGTTTCAGTATCTTGGAGCATCTCACAATAACAAAAAAGGGCATTTTTAGTTTTTGAGCAAATATAATTTTATTTTTGTTGTTAAACTGTACATAAAAGCACATCTTGGACATTCTTCTATATGAATTCAGAATGACATGAGGATGAGTAAATTATAAATTTTCACTTTAAATGGTTTGACTATAATCCAAATGTGCAAATAGCATTTCCTTAACGATTCTAAGCTCTTTTCACTATTCTAGCTTATCAAATGCCCCTAGCCGACCTCTCTCGCTTGGCCTATTAATGGGGGCTTTGTAATGATAAAGACTCCGCATATTCTTTGTGAACACCTGACATAATCTCATTTATAAATTTAGATCTGATTAGTCATCTGGAAGTTAAGCTTGTAGTCATGGGATGGTTATTTTAATCTGAATTCCACAATTTTCCCACTTACTAAGTAGCTCGTCTGAGAAAAAGATGGCATACTATGTTGTTTTTCACTGTTTTTGTTTTTCACCCATGTATTTATCTCGTTCTTGAGATTTTTTACATTCCACAGGCAACTAAAGAAAACTTGTTTAAAACAAAAGCCAATAAGCTAAACTACAATGCTAATTGCTTGTTCTTTAACAGTTCACCTCTCAGTTTAATGGAGTGAACATTTCTTACTTCATAATTACAGCACTGCATCTCCGAGTTTGCTTCCGTGACATAGTTACAAATGACACATAGTACTTAAAATGAGAACAAAACAAGCAAGTTAAGCCTTTTTAAACAAGCTATTATCACTGTGCAGGATTCTAAAAAAACATCTCACTTTGACTTATGGGTTTTGAATCTTAATCTGCACTTTTTACAGCCTCTTTGAGGCCAGAACATACACAAATACAGTAGACCTAACATGTTAAAAGTATGTAATGTTCTTTTTCTGTTGCCTATATGTTCTGTAGACTATACATAAATCATTACAGCATGCTATACTTTCCCTTCTTCATGCATCGCATCCAGCTTGCGAGAACTGATATCGAACATTGAGAATCCTGCATGTTGCCCAGTGAAAGATTTCCATTGCACCCTACTGGGATGCAACAAACACTGAGTGTAAGAAGTAATGACATGAATAAGCTGTGAGACACCATTATGCGTAAAAACTAGACTTTCTAGATGAAAATACTATTGTCTCGTCAGTCCACAGAGTATTTTCCCAAAAGTCTTGGGGATCATCAAGATGTTTTCTGGCAAAACTGAGACGAGCCTTTATGTTCTTTTTGCTCAGCAGCGGTTTTCGTCTTGGAACTTTGCCATACAGGCCATTTTTGCCCAGTCTCTTTCTTATGGTGGACTCGTGAGCACTGACCTTAACTGAGACAAGTGAGGCCTGCAGTTCTTTGGATGTTGTTCTGGGGTCTTTTGTGACCTCTTGGATGAGTCGTCGCTGCGCTCTTGGGGTAATTTTGGTCGGCCGGCCACTCCTGGGAAGGTTCACCACTGTTCCATGTTTTTCCATGTTCCATTTGTGGATAACGGCTCTCACTGTGGTTCGCTGGAGTCCCAAAGCTTTAGAAATGGCTTTATAACCTTTTCCAGACTGATAGATCTCAATTACTTTCTTTCTCATTTGTTCCTGAATTTCTTTGGATCTCAACATGATGTGTAGCTTTTGAGGATCTTTTGGTCTACTTCACTTTTTGGTCTTACAACACTTTTTTACACAGGGCCATGTGGGTTTGGATTTTGTTTTCCCTTCATAAAAAAAAAAAAAAAAAAAAAAAAAAAATACTTCATTTAAAAACTGCATGTTGTGTTTACTTGTGTTATATTTGATTAATATATAAATTTGTTTGATGATCTGAAACATTAAAGTGTGACAAACATGCAAAAAAAAAAAAAAAAATCAGGAAGGGGGCCAACAATTTTTCACACCACTGTATGTATATATATATATATATATATATATATATATATATATATATATATATATATAAATTAAACATTATCTTGTCATAATAGTGTTTTATAATTTGTACAGATAACTGTTATATATGCCAATAAAATATAATAACCATATTAGAGCAATATATAGGCTAACCTTATTTATTACTTATATTAGCGCTTTATCATTAAAATAGCAAACAACTATATAGTATATACTATATATATATATATATATATATATATATATATATATATATAGTAAGCTATATATACAACTGTATTGTAATAATACATAATATTGTGCGCTATCTGTTACGCCCACTGAAGGCTCGTCAGTAGATTATGCGTCCCCTGATAGCTCTCAAGTGAACTAACCCTGGAACACAGGTTATCTTCAGAGAGCAAGTTGCTATGGTTACTTACATACCCTGAAAGTAACCTCCGATTTTGGAACCGAAAGCTGAGGTTATCCACTCACTTATCCTCAAACATACCCGGGTATGTCACATAACCTGCTTTTGGGAATACACCCCTGGTGTCCTCTACAGTGGACATGTATGAAATGATGTCCTGTTTCATAACAGGAAGTCATATTTGAATTTGAAAACCCATAACATTTTCCTGAGATGTTGCTTCATGACAAACAATTAATCAGATTTAAATGACAATTACAAAATATATTATATTTCCATAAGGATGTCAAAAATTTTCACTAAATTAAATTTAGCCATCTTTAAAGACCTACAGTAGGAGAGGGTGTGGTCATGGTGAAACTTCCAAACATTTGATATCTCTAAAAAGCCCTGAATGTGCTCTGTGCAGGACATCCAGTCTTAAAACTGTGACATGTGAGGTCTCAGAGAAATTCAGTAAAATAGAATGTCCACTACAGAGGCAAAAACTCCATAGCTGGGTCTCAGGAAGATATGATAGTGTTAAAGTTTTAGGTAAGGTTGTTTATTTTATTATTTAGACCTATTTTTATTTTGCTTTTTGTAAGCTGTGCATGACAATCAACCCTTAACATGAATTACAGCAGCATAAACACAGCTACAAAAAAATATAATTTACAATTAAGCAAATAAAGGCAAGAAAGATGTTTGTGTTGTGATTGTGTTGCATCACGTCCCATTTTGACGTTTGGCGAGAGAAATTGCGTGTCGGTGGAATCTAAACCGATTAGGACACAGTCTACCGCTGCATGTATCTACACAAAGTTTAAACGGGGTCTATACTTTCAGTTGTTCAAGATGGATTTATTTTTCTTGATAGCGTGCAGGTTTTTCCAAGCCATCCACGCTTGAACGTGTAATTGGTGATCACTGTTGCCCAGGGTGATGCAGACAGGTGCACACAGCAAGATGACTCACATCCCTCTCCATCTCTCCTCCTCTCCTCACTTCTCTGTCTGTTCACTTCTAAAACAATCAGCCATTTTCAAATTGTTGTAGAATGACCTTTACTTGATCAGACCGATGTTAAAAGACTCGAATCTAACCCCTGGTATTATTGGATTAGTCAGTGAAATAGAGGCTTGGCCATGTATTGAATTTTAAAACTAAATTTAAAACAGTTTACTTAAATTTAATACAGGTTGATTTTTCATGTTCTTCAAAAATGATTATGCAACAGGGACAAACTGCATACAGGACATAGAATACACTTACACCCTTATTGATTGACATACTTTATCTGCGTACATGTGGGGCCTTTTGTTCCACAGATTAAATGAGTTAATCTGATACAATAGATAATTAGCCAGTTATCAGAAACAAATGGAAGAGAGAAATAAGCCTAATAGGTTTTATTGAAGAATTGTACCATTTAAAGAAAACAAATTGCAGCTCTTTCCTTATTGACAATTAGACTGATTGCCAACGGCACTAAAATTATTTTGCTAATTAATAAATTAGATGAGCATTAGCCGGCAGAGATGGTTTCACCTCTGTTCAGACGTAAAATATGACTTAGTGGTCAGGCTAACACATTTTATATGAAATTCAGGATGTTCTATTATGTATAGAAGGTAAATTTACAGAAAGACATTCTGTTCACCTATTGAGAAAATCATTATGCACAGCTCTGGTCGTTTGCATGTGGTATTATGCATTGTTGATGGAATGGATCGTAATGAGAGGTGAATGGGTCACATTGTTTAACACCGTCTCGGCCCTTTTTCATTTCCTGTGAGTAAAAGACCCATGGTGTGAAGCGCCAGCGGAGATTGTTTTTCACAGATATGGGCAGAGATAAGGAGTAGATGATAAAATCTGTTTTATTGGCTGCCCGAGGCTCATCCAAGATGTCTTGCATTTTAAACAGGGCTTAACTTTGAGTATTTCTGTGACAGATAGGCTCTTGTGAGTAGTTCAGCTCTCATGGAGATGTTTATCTGGTGACCTCCTGCTTGTTTTCAAGTTAATTAATGAGTTGTCAAAGTCATTAAAATGAGAACGAACTCTTATGGGCCTTTTGGCATAAGAGTTGGGATGATGTATTGCAACGGTAAGTTTAAGGGTTTTATTTAGCTTCCAGGTGTCACACAGTAACAAATAGCACTTATGCATTAGTAAAAGGTTGTGTATTGGTGTTTTTGTGCCAGATCATTGAGTATTCCAGCCCAAAGATCGTATCTGAGTGCTGGAGATATGCAAGTCATTCTCTGAAGAGGAAGATTGATCACCCAGGTTGGTACTGATTTATGTGATACAAACAAAATAGCCTAATATATAAACAAACAACAACTTAGGTGGCCGAACATTGTGTTGTGCACTGTGGTTCACTGATGGATAAACTGGCAGAAGAGTCGCCTTTTGTAGAAAACAATGTCAAAGGTCAAAAATCTGTCATTTCTTCTCTCTCAGGACATTTTAAAGCAGTATGAGCTGTAGATTTTTGTTTCTCTATACAGTGAAAGTGTTCAGTAAAAACAATTCAGTATTGTTTTCAACCCCACTGACTTTCACTGTATGGACAAAAACAGTTGAAACATTCTTTAAAATATTTAGGTTTTGAATTGATACGAGGGTGAGTAAATGATAACAGAATTCATTTTTCATTCATTTTTGGGTGAACTATTCCTTTAAGGAAATGCAAAGCCTGTCAAGCAGTTTCTTTGGAGATCATTTACAGAGCCATATAGACTTTTCAGAGCAATCAAGCGACAAATGCCATGCTCTGCATGTAAAGCTGGGATATTTTAAAATTGAAAAAAAGGACATCACCTTTAAGCCTTTCACTGATAATCTTCCTCTCTGTGGGACCTCTCCAATTTAATTCACACTTCCTTAGATGCCACTATGGCAAACACGTTGGCTCTGTCAAATAATTCTGTAGAAGATTTCAAAAACATGACCAGAAATTAGATTTAAGAAGAGGGGATTTTGTTCTGTTCCTCACAAAAAGCTATCATGTAGATGTGCATGTTTTATTTCTTCCCAAATTCTGTTTTAGTGGTTTAATTGCCATTTAATTATTTAATCAAATTTAAACCATTTTTTATAATCAAAAAGGATGTCTAATTAATGGATTTCATAAAACGTTAACTCTTATTTTGGCATTTTGTAGTGAAGACATTTGAGTTTCTGTGTGTATCTGACAGTTTTATCAAATGAAATAGTAAAATGCTCATGAAGTGCACTCTGTTGCTTTGGAAATGAATTTCATGTGGAGTTTTCTCATGAGATAGACACTGAAAACACCAAATTCCACACCGTGACATTCCACAGAATACAGTAAATTTAATTTCTGTGACTGAATTCTGTAATTCTGTCCACATTATAAATCATAAGACTCTTTAGATATGCCTTCAAAACACATTAAAATCTGAATACAGTGCATGAGTATTATGGATTGCTTTTATGATACTTATGGTGCCTTTCTTTGTCCTTGCCAGTTTCAGCATCCACGGAGGGAAAACAGAAGCTCTTCCACATAAGATAGTGTTTCACCTTTTGTGAAAATAAAATAATATGAGACAGGAATGACATGGGGGTGATTAAGCGATGACAAAATTTTCATTTTGAGTAAACTATTGCTTTAAATCAGATATTAAGTCACTTTCATAATCCCTCTCATTTGTCACTGTCTAAGATTTTGAATAGATTTGTGTACCGTATATGTATAATTCATAAACTGTATGCAGTAGGATTATAGTCTTTAGTGAATGTTAAGCATTCATCTGATCATCCGTGTTATGCGTCTGATGATGAGATATAATTATATATGTATAGCTCTTTTAGTTAGCAAAGATATGTAAGTGCTTATCTATCAAATGCATCACTTTGTACTGCAAGAGAGCGTGCCGGTACTGTAGAGTGTGTGTGTGGCTTCGGTTCTGTCACATCCACCATCTGTCCTGCAATGAGAGTTGCAGTGGTTTTGGTCTGGAGATTAAATCCACTGTGTCCCTGAGACTCGATTCGGCCGTATATTGATGTTCTATCAGGGCGAGCAGCGTGGTGGGAAAGACTGATGAGCTCTTAGCCACTGCATCTCATTTATCCCAATTACACAAAAGACTGCTTGACCCTGGTCTGGGGGATCCAACCCTGCTATTGCATTTAACATCCGTTCACTATAAGCAACAAGTATATTTGATACATATACATATGCCTGTTGTGATATATTGAGAATATGTTGTGGGTTCATTAATGTTAGTGCAGAATTTGGAGCAGGAACTGCTTATTCAACACACCCACTTTAGAAAAAGCATGCATTTTCGGTTTATTTTAATAATTCATGCCATCTCATAGCAAGCATTCTATAACAAACTCCTCCGTTTTAAGCTTTTTGTAAACAAACAGTGCATATCTTGGAGATACAGTGTTATACAGTCTTATTTCACACATTAATCTCTATTGAAATTGGACCAGACAAAGTGGGACCATTTTGGACATCATTCTGAACAAATCAATAAGACTTTATTTAAGGGTCATATTTTTCCCATGCAACTTTTAAACTTAAAAATTATCTTTTTACATTCTACAGTTATTGAAAACTGAAAATGGACAATATTTTGTCTCAAAAAGCATTTAATTTAAAATAAATTATTATTATTATTATTATTATTATTATTATTATTATTATTATTATTATTATTATTACAGGTGATTCTCACTTGCAACATACATATGCTATTTTTTTTTAATAAAAATTATTAAAATGTAGATACAATTATGTTAGTATTATTTAAATTATTATTACTATTATTATTATTATTGCACGGCATGCGTCTAGGAAAGTGGTGTTGTTTTTAGTTGCTATTTAGTCATTTGGGAGAAAATCCCCTATTTTCCCTTAAATTCCCTTAGCATTTGGCATAGTACCATTTCCAAGAAGAAGAAAAAAAGATAATACCTTTGTAGTTTTTTGATCCATTGTTGTTTATGGAATAAAAATGGTTCCAATTTTTCTTTTTGTGAAACCTACAAAGTTTAGAATTCAGACTTCATATGTCTGACAACTAGGAAGCAAACTCTGCCAAATGTTTTACTCACTCTCCCCTCCATAGATGAAAACAGCAGCCCATCGTCTTCCCATGAGAAAACTGCTGCCTGCCTAGTTTCCCATTACACATGAAAATCAATTTCCCAGGAGGCTTAAACTTCATCAAATGTACTGTGGATGGTCTGTTGTTTTATAAAAAAATTTAGCCATGCAAATGAAGGACAATACATGCAATGTGTACAAAGTACTCTTGTCGTGACTTCACATCTTAGTTATTCCTACTTCTCCTAACAAACCAGATATGCTTCTCAAACACTTCTCAAATCCCATCTTGATTGAAATAAATGGGACCCATGTGAGCGTTGTGTATTTTATGGCTCAAGTTTTCCAGAGTTTTCCAATTTTGTATGCTAAGCTTTCAAAAGATCACAAAGATGCTGAAATCTCATGAAAATGAATTATAAAATGAAGCGTGGAAACTACAGTCAGATCTGTTTGGCATCACCTCACAGGAGCAGTGCAAAAAGGATCAAAATCTTGTCTGAGGAGAGCTTAACTGGGAGGGAAAGCCCTGCAGTTTATTTAAAACAAATCTTTGTGCACACAAAGTGTCTAAATACAGACTGTCATGTATTATCAATTTGACAGAGTGAGATTAGGATGTGGGAATAATGATCGTGAAGGTTTCTGGTTTTTGCAAGAATGTGAGAGAGCATCATAGATGTTTTGGCCACATGTAGACTTTTATATATGCACCTTTCACAAATAAGGCAATCTTAGAATTCTTTGCAGTAAGTCAAAAACACACTAGGTTTTCAACAGATTCTAAGGATTTTAACAATTAGACTGCTGCTAAAAGCTTCTCATATGTATTAGAATACAGCTTATGAACTTATTTCTTTCTTGGTGAAACAATGACAAGGCAGGGGGTATTTTAGATACATCTGAGGCCATCTGTATTTTTCAAAGTACCATCTTCATATTGTTAACAGACAGATGGATGGAGGATATTTAGTTGAAATGTTCCCTCTGGTGCATTCCATAAAGTGTTTGTCAGAGAACTTCAGAGTTCTTTTGGTTGACTATACTTATTTTTTCCACCAAAATGAAATGGGACTACTTAATTTAGTCTCTGTCTCAGACAACATGCGCATGAACAGCCCAGAGTCCATTCACTAGAAATAAAGGTGTTTACCAGGCATTGGGTTGATAAAATTAGCTCTTTTGAGGAAGAACACATCACTGGATTTGGCATCAGATCTTTAAAAGATATTCAGAGTTTTGTATTGAGGCACAGAGTAGCAAGTAAATGATGTCCACAAGCAGTGCATTTTGCTTTGTTACACTTATTTACAGCAATTTGATCAGTGTTTTAAGATGTTTATGAACGCTCCGGTTACTGACGTAACCTCGGTTCCCTGAGATAAGGGAACGAGCGTTATGTATGGGGAAAACTCCTGTTTTACTCTGTACTGAAGCCTGATTTGTTCACGTTTGTGTAGCTGCACAAACCAATGGCGCTTTAGCCTGCCAGAAAGGGCGGAGCCGACCACTATATAAGTCAGCTCGCAGCGCCATACATCAGATCATTCGACTGAAGCGACAGTCATCGATTCGCGCAGCTTATAGTGCGGCAAGTGACATAACGCTCGTTCCCTTATCTCAGGGAACCGAGGTTACGTCAGTAACTGGAGCGTTCCCCTTCGAACGTCCACTTCACGTTATGTATGGGGAACGTATCCAATCATGCCGTACTATGAGCAGACACAGGACATCCTGCTCTGCGAGCCCAGTCTCGAGGCACTAAAAGGACCCTTTAAAACTTGAGCATGTTTCACCCCAAGCTATAGCTGAGAGCTTTTTATGACCACTTCACCCAAGGGGGATAGTGAGACATTGAAACAGATAGAACTCGCGCCTGCAAGATCAATCACTTGAGATCTAAAAGGAGTTGAGAGCACCTTAGGAACATAGCCGTGCCTTGGTTTCAGAATGACCTTACAGTCATTAGGTCCGAACTCAAGACATGAGGCGCTGACTGACAGTGCTTGCAATTCGCCTACTCGCTTAACCGACACCAGAGCAAGGAGAAGGCCCTTTTAAGCGATAAGGGCCGCAGGTCGGCTGAGCTGAGTGGCTCAAAAGGGGGACCTCTCAAGGCCCGCAGGACTAACGACAAGTCCCAGGATGGCACAGTCTGAGGGCGAGGAGAATTCAGCCTCCTTGCTCCCTTCAGAAATTTAAGGACCAAGTCGTTTTTGTCTATTGAATGGCCAGCCTCGGGAGAATGATTCGCCGCGATGGCTGCCACGTATACTTTGAGCGTGGAGGGGGTGCGCCCCTTATCCAGCAGCTCTTGTAGAAAAGTCAGCACGTAGGATACGTCACACGAAACCGGGTCCAATTGCCGTGCAGAGCACCAATGAAGGAAGACTGACCATTTTTGGCTGTAGAGCTGTCTCGTGGATGGTGCTCTCGCCTCTAAAATGGTACTGCTTACGCTCGCTGGGAGCCGAATAGACTCCCGTCGATGCACCAGACATGAAGGCTCCACATCTCCAGCCGGGGATGCGAAATCAAGCCCTTCGCCTGCGAGAGAAGGTCCCTCCTCAGTGAAATGGGCCACGGGGCTGCTATTGAGAGCTGCATTAGCTCTGGAAACCAAGCCTGGTTTCTCCAGAGCGGGGCCACCAGGAGGAGGGAACACTTAGTCTCCCTGACCCGCCCGATGACCTGAGGAATCAGGGCGATCGGGGGAAAAGCATACAAGCGAGCTCTGGGCCAGTCATGGGCCAGAGCATCTCACTGTATCGAGAAAAATGTTGGGCAGTGAGAATTGTCTTCTGAGGCAAAGAGGTCGACCTCTGCCCTCTTGAAGACTGTCCAGATCTCCTGAACCGTCTGAGGGTGTAGCACCCACTCGCCCGGGGCTACATTGCCTCTGGACAGCATGTCTGCACCTGGCACATGAACCACCCTTAGTGAGAGGAGTTCTTTCTGTGCCCAGAAAAGGAGGCGACGAACCATCCTGTAAAGAGTGAGAGATCCGAGGCTGCCTTGGCGATTGATATAAGCCACCACCGTCATGCTGTCCGACCGGACCACAACATGGTGACCCTTCACTGCTGGAAGGAAAATTTTCAGGGCTAAGAAAACCGCCAACATCTCTAGGCAGTTGATGTGTAGGCACCGCTGCTGAACTGACCAGGAGCCAAGTGCCGGATTGCCCTCCAACAGCGCTCCCCAACCGGAGTTGGACGCGTCTGTTGTGATCATTTTCCTTCTGGAGGCCAGGCCTAACCTCACTCCTGTTTGGAACAGACGAAAGGTCTTCCAGGGGGCCACGGCCTTGATACAGCGGTGGTCTACCCTGACAGGAAACCGCCCCAGGCTCCAGGCGTGGGGCGGGATACGGGCTTTTAGCCAAAACTGAAGGGGCCGCATGTGAAGCAGGCCCAAAGAATCATAGAGGCAGCGGCCGCCATAAGGCCGAGCAGCCTCTGAAAAACCCTCAGGTTTGAGGGAAGCCGCCAATCGCTGAATCATCAGGGATCGTTCCGGCGTAAGCCACGCCGGCATTTTGGCAGAGTCTAAAATCGTCCCCAGAAAGACAGCTCGCTGTCTGGGTAACAGCTAACTCTTGTGTGGGTTGATGATCAACCCGAGGTGTTCTAAGTGGCTGAGTAATAGCTCTCTGTGAGCTATTAGTTCCCGTTCTGATCTGGCTAGAACCAGCCAGTCATCGAGGTAATTTAACACACGGATTCCCATCTGTCTCAGAGGGGAGAGAGCCTATGCACTTCGTAAAAGTGTGTGGGGCCAGGGATAGTCCAAATGGAAGGACTGTATACTGATAGGCCACTCCCTCAAACGCAAATCTCAAGAACGGTCTGTGACGGGGGGCTATGTGGATGTGAAAGTACGCGTCTTTCAGATCCACAGTCAAAAACCAGTCCTCGGGGCAAATGTGCGTGAGAATCTGTTCGAGAGTATGAAGAGGAAATTTGCTCTTTAATGTATGTGGGTCCGCTATCACAGCGGTAAAACATTTGGGTACGCGCTGCACCTGCAGGACGTGACCCGCTGGAAACAAAACTCCATCGCTCAGAGGAGCTCGGAGGGATGAAGAGTGAAAGCGAGCTGTTTTTCGGGGCGCTCCGGTCAAGGCGAGAACGGGAGCCCTCCACTTCCTCTCTAGCGCATCAGGACGGCTTCGGCAGCTCGGGGTCCAGCACAACTCGTGGGCGGGGACCCTGGCGCTTCGGGAAAGGGAAGCGTTTCGTCGACCGAGAGCACTGTTGCAGCCCAGGCTCTGATCTTCGTTGGGGCTGAGGCTGCGCTGGTTTTGCAGGCTGTGCAGTGGGATTCTTTTAGCGTCTCGCAGCCGCGGGGCCAGGGCGTTTAGGGAGGAAGTGACGCAGCACCTGCGATGTCTTCTGAACCTCCGAAAACCTTTCTGTGAATCCACCCACAGCAGGACCGAACAGCCCCTTCGGCGAGACCGGTGAGTCGAGGAAGGCCATTTTCTCAGCGTCCCTGATCTCAGTCAGATTTAGCCATAGATGGCGCTCCAGCATCACCAAACTGGCCATGTCTTGCCGATCGCCTGTGTTGTCGCCTTCGTGGCGCGCAGAGCCAGATCTGTCGCTGTGCGCAGCTCTTTGAAGGTCTCCTGGTGCTCTTGGCCAGACTCATCCAAGCTGCGGAGAAGTTTGGCCTGAAACACTTGTAAAATCGCCATCGTGTGCAGCGCCGAGCCGACCTGGCCGGCCGCTGCATAAGCCCTGTTGGCGATTGCTGAGGTGGTCCTGCAGGGCTTAGAAGGATGCGCTGCATGGGCCTTCAGGCGAAGGGCAGATGACGGACACAGATGTGCAGCAATCGCTTCCTCCAGGGGGGGAAGCTTGCTGTACCCCTTTTCCTCAGCACCGTCCACGGTGGTGAGAGCTGCTGCAGTAGAGGGGTTCACTCGGTCCAAGTAGGGGACGTGCCATGTCTTGGTGAGCTCATCGTGAATTGCAGGCAAGAATGGGGCGGGGCGGGGCGTTGGCGAGAGGACTGTTGACGGCTTCCCGGCAGGTACCACTCGTCAAGAATGCCATGGGCGGGCTCATCTGGAGCCGACCACTCGAGGCCAAGGTCCTCCACCGCCTTAGCGAGGACGCGGATGAGCTCGGCGTCCGGCTTCGGTCTCGGCACTTGAGAGGGGGGAACGGCTTCGGGCTCCTCACCAGAATCGCCCCACTCCTCTGCATCAGACGCCGCCGAGGACACGGAGTCGTCGGCGGTGACGTCTTCACGCGGGCGCTGGGCCGACGTGACACCGCTCGAGCCCGCAGAGAGGGATCCGCTGCCCCGCTGTTTCTTCCTCTTAGGAGAGGAAGAAGATGGGAGGGCTGGGCGGGAGGGACCGCCTTCCCGGAAAAAGGCGATCCGTGAGCGGAGACGGGAGAGACTCATACTCTCGCAAAAAGAGCATGAGCCATCAGCGAGCGCGGCCTCTGCGTGGGCGCTGCCGAGACAGGAGACGCACTCGCTGTGATTGTCCTCCTCGTGCAAGTGCCCCTTGCACGATCCACACTAGCGGCGCGACATTTGCAACAACGCACGCTGAAATTTGCTCTTTAGAAATTAGCTCTAGTCTGTTCCAAGGTGCCGGATGCCGCAGGGATCGCATCGCTGCTTCGGCATCTTCAGCGGCGGCGAGCAGAGCTGGAGCTTCTTCCAAGGCTTCTTCTCGGCTTCTTCCAGAGTCAGCGAAGATATGATCCTCGTCGCTGAAGAAGAATGATCTGATGTATGGCGCTGCGAGCTGACTTATATAGTGGTCGGCTCCGCCCTTTCTGGTGGGCTAAAGCACCATTGGTTTGTGCAGCTACACAAACGTGAACAAATCAGGCTTCAGTACAGAGTAAAACAGGAGTTTTCCCCATACATAACGTGAAGTGGACGTTCGAAGGGGAACATTGTGTTTCCCACTTACTTATGTCAGGCACGTCACTTTAAAGGCATTCATTCGTGTTCACTCATGTTACTTCAGTTATATTGTAATTCAAGTCACCACGACACGAGCATAAAGCTATTACTTTGAAAGAAGCCATGGCACCAAGACAAATTACCCCCCATGTGAACAAACTAAGTGAACACAAACTGGCTAAGGAGGAAGTGAATTACATATTTCAGCCTCTATAGAACCACGTGTGCCTCCACTTACAAATCTATAAAAGCTGTGACCTTTTCTTTAAATTAGTTACATGCCATTTAGCAGATGCTTTGCATTCCAAACAACTTACAGCAAACTAATTGCACCGCTTGAAGGAAACATAGGTTAAGTGGCTTGCTTAAAGGCAAAATAGCGATAAAGTAACTAAATGAGCTTATTCGCTCTGTCAAAGTAATGTTCCCAAGCCACCTTTAACTGCAAGAATCTACAAACTTGTCAATGGCAGCAAATGTTTGTTTTTGCTTTGTTTATTTATTCATTTATTTATTGTCTTTTGCCTATATAGAGTAGATTATAGAGAGGGCAGAAAAAGAGGTCAAGTTTTGGTTTAGCGTGGTTCATTCAGCCCCTGCTGGTAAATACTGGAAATGTTTGTATCATGCAGTATGCACACGGAAAACATTTTTCTCCATTGATGGCCCTTTAATAGTATTCATGTTTGCAGACAAAATAATTTATTTGCAAGCAACTTATCATTTGCAGATATTTTGTTATTTACCAGTGAAGCTTTACATGGATTTTTTTTTTTTTTTTTTTTTTACCATCTGCTGCATTCTATGTCACGGCTCATTCTGCAAATGTTCAATAAATTTCTACAAATAATAATAATAATTATTATTATTACTACTATTATTATTGATTTTTTTTATTGACATTGATTTTTTGAAGTGGTAATAATTTTTTTAATAATCCATATTTAATATATATTTTTAAAAATGTATATAATCTGTTTTATATAATCTAGCCTAATCTATACTGTTTATTGTTGTTAATTTTAAGGGCTTCAAATTTAAATAAAAACTTTCTGTTTAATAAATAAGGAATAATAAATCAGAATGATGCAGTTCTGGATTTTACACACATCAAGGGCAGGAGGAATAACAAAAAACAGATGAAAAGTTTCAATCAAGGCAAGCTTTGTCAGTTTTAGAAACTACTTATCTTAGCCTAAATCTGTTGAACTGGCTCATAGCTAAATAAAGCAGTTTAAAGTGATTACTTATGTTTGCTGCATAGATAACAATCAGTTCTTTTGTTTAATTTTCCCTTGCTGTTTCAGCATAAACACTCTGAAATGTCTACAAAAAAGATTTTATTTCTATATAGAGAATAGATGTTATTTCTGCTCAACTGTTGCTCCAGCTCAAACGTCAATTACAGTAGAACGAGACCAAGGTCTTGGCCACCATGTAGGGATGGTCCAGCTGTCTGAGCTTCATGATTTCCTGGCTCATTGAATCATCCATATGAATATCTCTGCTCCTTCAGAATAATTTGACTTGATTGCCTTTATGCACCAATGAAGCAGCATCTTATAAGGTCAAGTACTGGAATTAATTTGGATATGCTGTGTCAGGGCTGACCTCTGAGATCAAGCAAAGTCTTCTTGCTCAGTTTACCATGGTTTATATCACACAAACTTCTCGTTTGATCTCCATATCACGGGTCATGAAAATTTCAACGTGTCTGAGCACAACTGATAGGGTAAAACAGGATTTGAAATCTAGAAAGCACTGTGAGCAGCTTGATGTGGTCTAAGTGAATAGCAGATGGGTAATCATGACATTCAGATCAGTATTTGATGTGATCTGCTTGTAGTTTAAACATCTGAAGCGTGTTCTTCATTACTCTGATTGCTTACTCTGAAAGTGAGTAAGAGTTTGAATGCTGTGGTTTGTAGGGCCGTCAATATATATATATATATATATATATATATTATATGTATATATATTTTTTATATAAATAATTATATATTTTATATGTATGAATGTATGTAATTAACTGATCCTAATTTCTTATTACAAAAATTAAATTAAAAATTAAAAATTTTAAATGAACATGAATTTGTTTCATGCTGCATAATTATTTTTATTATGTATAATATGTAGGCTTAATAATTTTTAAAATATCATTTGATTTGAAAATATTTTTATTTGTAATATATAATTATATTTGTGTATTATTATTATTTATTTATTTATTTTTCATTAGTCACACTAAATTAACCTGCGGTGTTGACAACTCTGGTCATTGCAATACAGTTTTGAGACTTGATCTTTTTGAAATTGATTAAGCTACCATAAAAAAATGCATTGCACTTTTAAACCAAAAAATGCATTGCACAGTCCAAATTTTAAACCATCTTGCATCACACACATCTCCAAAGACAAACGATTGCAATAAAATGAGGTGTAGAGTAGACATTTCTTTCTTTATCAGCATGATGGATCTCTTGGTTCATGTGTATGCTTGTGATCATTTTAATTAGATTAGATAAATGAACAGTTGTTGTAATATTTGATGACTGAAAACTGCAGACTTTTGCTCACTTAATTAGTTATTTCTTGAGTGTTTCAAATGTGGAACAGTATGAGGAGGGGAGCAGGTTGAGAATGACCTCACGCTCATGTTTGAGAATGGCAAACATGCTCAGTCACTAACAGCAGATAAAACAAGTCAGATATTGAAGTATTAGCTACTTTATCTGTTATCTACGAAATATTTGGTATAGTAAATAAATAATTTATTTAAATAGGTGTAGTTGATCTATCTAATCCTACACAATTTGCATGACATCCATCGACATGAGACATTTTGAATCATCTGTAAGGTTTCTTGAGATTCTTGTGTGCGCAGTTGTATCCATTTGGAGTGTTGTCCTTAAAAATCAAGATAAAGGCAAGTTGAGCATCGAACAGCAGGTTGGAAATGTGCAGATTATTGAGAAGTGCTTTAGAAAGACATATGAGTCACAGTTTGACAATGTGACTGAAGGTTATGCATGACGTAGAGTATTTGCAGAAGAGGAAAGATAGGCTCTTGACATATGAAGCTGATTGTTGAACACTCACATATCAGGTTAAAATCTGTGGTATTGCCAGAGAAGAAAAAGTAAAGTAAGTATTAACTTCATGAGTCAGACAAAGGATTCTCTTCTGAATCTCTTCTGAATCACAGCATTAGCTTTGGCTTAAACAAGGATTACTTGTCATTTTAATTAATTATTTAATTATGATTTTTTTTTTCAAACCACTGAAGAGAACCAGTAAAGAGCACAGATGTAATATTAAATAAATAAATAAATAAATAATTCCATTAAGAAACAGAGCAAAATGTGATGCATTCAGAAAATGATGCAAATGGATTCAAAAGCTACCACCAAAGAACAAATTTTGGCTACAAACCGCATAGTTTTGAAAACACTTGTTTTCGGCATTTTGTGTGTGTCGATATAGAGCGTTTTCAAATCTACCCAGATTAATATGAATTTAATATGATTAGTATGGATTAATAAATAACCTTTTTCTCCTGTGTCACTAAAATAATATTGAATATCTTAAAATTTTACTTTTATATGTTATATATTTATGTTTTACTTTTACTTATTCTACCACTTTTCTACCACTACTATTGCTCAGAAAAGAAAAATGGCTTTTTGTGACAACGTGCCCCAATAGTGGCGCATATGGCGCATATGATTTTCTCAGTGGAAACCAGCCATTAAATAGGCTTTTTAGCTAGAAAAAGCAAGCTGTACCTCACCTTTTGAATTAAGAGCTTCATGTGGCACAGATGAACCAGCAGTGAATGCACCAGCGGTTTCATGAGATGCTAAATTACAGGTGAAAATGGAAGATGAGTGCCACATTAGCATTTAGAAGCCACTTTCGTATGGGTTAAGTAGGATTCATGTTGTATGTGTGTGACTGAGAGAATAAATTCAGTGCGTTCCCTGCTGTTTTCCCATTCATTACGATATTTCAATTAATATTACAAGATTATCTCGATGCCATGAGATGGGAAAGAGAAATGACAGTATTTTATAAAATTTTTTGACAGTATACAATTTTTTTGTATTTATGTTGTGTTTTTGAAGAATGGCCACAGTAAGTTTGCTTTGACAGAAGAGACAAACACATTGAAAATGGAATCTGGTTGATTGATATTCAGACGATTGCTGAATAATGACCGTGAAGATGCATCGTTCAGCTATTCTTGGTGACCATGAATTATTTAAGTAATACCCTCTTTGGTACAAAGCTGTTAAACAGGCTGAGGCAAAATACTGTGGCATTTTTTATGTGTTTATTTTACTGCCATTCTAAAGTAGACAGTTTGATAGTTATTTATCAAAACCATACTTATTGTATATAATATACTGATTAGCATGACTTTCATAGCATAGCAAGTTTAATTTGTTGTGTTTAAGTAATTGTGCATGATTTGAGCTTAATGGGAATATGTTAAGACATCTAGTTTTAATGTGCTTTTAATGTGTCTGACTTTGTAAAGGTTTAGTTCAGTTTACAAAAGTAACTTGCATATAAATGTGCTGATACATATTTCTCTCCGTGTATGTAGTTTGTCTGCTGAGATTAAAAGTCAAATTGTGTAGGATTTAATGCTGTTTTTCACTTTTATTTCTTATATTCCTTGGTAATTATCTTACCAAGCCCCGGTATTAAACAAGTAATATTTTTGAGTCTCATACTGAGAAAAAAACAAAAAACAAAAAAAAAAACATTTTAGCAGCCATAGAAACCACTGAAGTTATATACTAATGTGTCCCATGCACTTTTCAAATTTCTTTTCAAAAGACTAAGACATGTAATTTCAGGTTGTTGGTTGTCTCCAGGTTGTAAACTGAATAAGAAAATCACATATCTGTTAATTCTTCTTCTTATGTTTCACATATGCGACTATGAGACTATGATGCCTGACTTCCTTTTGACCATTCGGATCTTTAATTTCCTTTAGGCAATGTTAGTAATAGTGTCATGTATCATCACAGCTGGATTTGAAACAAAACATCATGTACTGTATGATATCGCCTCAAACCAGAGCAATGTATCACAACTTTGAGTGAGAACTGTAAGATGACACCATTTGCATCTTAATGGTAACAGTTTCTACATGCATACCAAATATCATTTCTAATATATCCGAAGAGAGAAAGAGGTATTTCTATAAGACAGATTATGTATTCTACTGCCATCAGTAATTGCAAATGCCAGTAATACATCCCCAGAGTATTAATTGTAATGCTTAATGCATTCACTAGCAAAAATGCCTAAATAAATTAAAGACTGTAAATCAACAGTCAAATGTGGAAATTCTTGATTAAAAGAGTTATTTGATGACTGAATGCCAAGACTGACCAGTCAGAATCAAGTATTCCAAATGGCAAATTCTCTACAACTTGGTCCATGTTCAGTGAATTACTGCTTCGATTTGTCAGGGCTGTAACAGAGGAAATGTCCAGTAGTTTTTGTTGTTGTTGTTTTTAAAGACTTTCAATACATATTTCATCCAAAAATGAAAATTCTGTCATTGTTTACTAACCCTCATGTCGTTCCAAACTTGTATGACTTTTTTTCTTCTATGCAATGTAAAAGAAGACATTTTGACAAATGTTGTACCAAACTGTTTCATTGATTTTTTTTTTTTTTTTTTGATCATAATGGAAGTCAATAAGAACTGAAACTGTTTGGTTACCAACATTTTTCAGATTCAGAATATCTACATTTATATTCCACAGAAGAAAGAAAGTCATACAGATTTGCAATAACATGAGTAAATGATGATAAAGTTTTCATTTTGGGGTGAACTATTCATTTAAATTATAATCCTAAACAAAAACTTAGTATCTTAACTTGTTTGCCCATTTCTAAACTTGACAGAAATCTTCCTTAAGTCTTGAAATTCATTTTACCTTGCCAGAGAAATTGAAAAATTGTCTAATTAACTGTATGTCTGTATGTCATAAAAAAAAAAAAAAATCATCTTGCTGTAAGCAACCTATTTTACTGCAATTATAAGCAAACACTTCCTCAGGGAACAAGCCAATTACTGTAGGACTCACATACTGTGCAAAAATGCTAATTTATGAATAAACTATACTATGCTGCATATGATAACATTTTAAATTAGCTCTGGACATCATTTTGTTTCATTAATATTCAGCCCCAATTGTTGACAACAGAACATCTTGGATGATAGCATCTGCAGCTGAGACCAATTAGCAAGAAGAGAAACATGAACGCTGTGTCTATTTGAACAGCATGAGGGTTGCATGCAAGGTTATCTTTACTTCACTACAAAGGACGAACAGCCTCCAAGGTACAGGATTACTTGCTCTGCACCTCACTGAATATGTGCTAGTACATTAACGAGTGTGCATGCCCTTGTGTTTTTAATTATAGTGTGTAGGAATTGTCCTTGGTCACCTGGCAAAATTTGCTGATACTGGCACCATGGATATTTTATTTTTTATGGTATGTTACGTTACATTTTGTTATGTTATCCCACATGTCTCAGCTGCCACTATAGTGCCCCCATCACAATATTGGTGCATGCCTACCTGTTCTTGCCCCTAATAGCATTGCACCCTTGAGCCAAAAGGGAAATGTCTTTGAGTTTTTCTGAGTCTGTTAAATGACACAAGTAATATAAATGGACTGTTTGCAGTACTAAATTGATGGTGTACAGTCTTTGGCTGCTCAAATTCACCTTGGGTTTGTACTGAATTACAGCTGCAAACACTATAGCACCACTTTTGAAGCAATCATTCAGAGCAAAACAAGCTTTTAGATATCAAATATGTCTTGCCAAACCGACTGTTACAAAACATGCCTTATGATGGTTATGTTTTAGCCTTCCAATATTCTAGAACCATTCTGATTGTACTGATTGTCTTTCCCTCAAATGTAAACAACAAGGAGCTATTTTCTAGTTATTTATCTTTGAAAACATGCTGGAAGTAATAATTGTTAGACTGGAGTCTGTACATCCAATCTTAATGCAGTGCATCATATTACTTAATACAGACTTAGTCATTGAGACAATGTCTTTCAGCCAAAAATGAAAGAAAAAAAATGGGTGTATCGCTAAGCCCAAAAGATTAAAAAGATCATGAGAGGAGTACTGCAGAGTATGGGAAGAAAAATTAAGAGTTCCCCTTTTTTTCTTTTGTGAAGAGCATGCAATTTTGGAAAATCTTTCCCCTAACGTGGATTAAGAGACTGATTAGGCTGATCAATGCGACCTGCTCTGTGCCAGGACCCTTTTATTTTATTTTATTATTTATTTTTTTATTTTTTTTACGATACCCTGTAGTCTCATGGATAGCAGTTAACGATAAATAAAAGAAAAAGGGTTTCGAAGCTGTAAAAGATTATAGAGTACATTTTACAAGAAAATACTATTTCAGTCTTTATATTTAAAAATTACACCAAATTCTAGGAACATTTTTTGATGTCTAATGGATACTAACTTGTTTTGACTGCTAGCAGACATTACTAGCCATCCCAGTGTTGTTTGGTTTCCAGGTAACATTTTTCACCTATAATTGAATCAGAGCTGTCAGAAATGTCTTCTGTTGAAGTAAGTTTGGCTTCATCTCACTCTTAGTTGACTCTGTGAAGCATGTCTCATCGGGCAGAGTGAGTCATCAAACTGGCCTTTGGCAATCTAATTGATAAATTGCATGAATCAAATGTGATGATGACAAAGATGTTTTACACAACTTTTAAACAGTTTGGCTCTGAATCCAAACACGCATATCAATCAGATCTTTTGACTCTTCAACATTGTAAATCGTCACACCACCATGACCAAAATCCCGTTGGCAGATGGCAGCGACATGACTGATTTGTTATACTTATCAAGAGTGATTTGAGTGTGGATTGAATTTACGCTGAACAAAAAAGGCTCGCTTACACAAATGAACCATGTTTGGTAGTAAAAATATCACTGTGGCAAATGATTCTCTTTTTGACTTAGATGGGCAAATGTGACTTTTCCTTTACTGTAGAATTATTAGATACAAAATTGACCCTTATTCAAAAAAGCCTCATCTTGGCTGTTTATTCTGTGAATTTTGGTACACTCTGGGGTTCTTTTAAATCCATTTATAAGTATTGCTCTACCACTGGAAAACAAAAAAAATCCCCTTGGTGGTGAAGCCTTTATCTGCCAAGATGTATTTCCCAGGCCTCAACAACCATCTCTGTCTTTATCCATTGTAGAACTTCAAAATATTTATGTATCATGTTCAAATGGGGCAATTTATCCTCTGCCGTTAAACGCTTATGTAAATTGAACGAGAAGCTCCTTGGTGGGATTTTTATAGTTTCCCATTTTACCTCTGTGCCTCATCTTGGGTTACGTGAGGACACCACTAAATACAGGTGTAAACAATATATTCTGTAATACATTACATCACTTGCTCACCAATGGATCCTCTGCAGTGAATGGGTCCCATCAGATTAAGTCCAAACAGCTGATAAAAACATCACAGTAATCCTCATGACATCAGTTTGAAGTTAAAAAGTCTTACTGATGGGTTTGTTTATAACAAACATGTAGCTTTTCACTTCACAAGACATTAACTGATGGACTAGACTTGTGTAGATTACTTGAAGGTTATTGTGATGTTTTTATCAACTGTTTGAACTCACATTTTGACGGCACCAATTTGCTGCAGAGGATTCATTGATGAGCAAGTGATGTAATGCTAAATTTCTCTAAATCTGTTCCAATAAAGAAACCCAAATTGGATGGCTTGAGAGTGGGCAAATTTTCAGTTCTGGTAAACTATTAATTATTAAATATATATTTCTAATTCCTATACGGTAAACTGAGGTAATTTGCAACCTGGGCTTGGCCTTGAATTTCTTCTCTTATCAATTCCCACACATTGTCCTGTACCAGTCTATCAGGTTTCAGCAAATAAGCAGATTCTCAGAACGTCTTCAGAAGTCTTTCTGATGTTAATTGTTTGTGCATTAGAAAGGCTTGGGAGCTCTCCAAGGAACAGTCTGTTCACGGCAGGGAGTAGTCAGATCTGTAATTTCAATCTTGAACTGCACAGGTGCTAAATGTATATGAGCTTTTACTTCCTTTTTAGGTGTAAAATCAATCAACTGCTTTGTTGTTTATGATTAAAGCACCAGCAATGTATTTCTATGTGGGTGGCAGCTCTGTGGAGACAATGAGGGACATCAAATGTAGGAATTTGTGACTTTAACATTGAATGAAACTCTATTAAAATCCTTTGTTAGTTTGAACTGTTTGTGCTATGATATCTCAAATTATGTTTGATGAAGAGCCAATCTATTACTTTTCTGAGCAATTGTGCTTATAATTGGTCTTAAAATTTAAGGAGGGACCTGAATCACATCTAATAAACATAATATCAAGGTAAAGCAGGATTTTTTTGACAACTCTGTATAGAATCACCCAGTTATTATTTGTTTCCAACTAGTTGTTTGTTGGCTGTTGATTAGATGCTTCAAATCAGTATTTGCAACAACTACAAATGCTTTCCTCCATCTTTCCTAATTTCATTTTCGTCTGGTGCAGTATGACTCTCAATTTGTCTTTTGCTGTTTGGCATCATTCATTCACATCTTCCACTCTCTATTATGAAGATATATTACTTCTGTCATTGTTAGTGTCATGAATCCGGTCTGTGCCCTTCTGTCTAATTGCCACCAGAGGTCACTCTTCTACTATATTGACTCTCACACCAAACAGACTGTTACACATCACCCTGGACTACATTTCCCATGTTCCATTGCACAGATTGGATTCACCTGCACTCAATTACACACACACCATAAATAGGAACTTCCAACCTATATTCAGTACTGAGTATTGATCTGCGTTTATCACGCTCCTCGTGATAGCTGCTGTACGGAGCCAGTTTTTGAAGTCTAAGTCTAGTTTATCCAGTTTCTTTTGCCTGTATCATTCGTATATTGATCTTTGCCTGTTTATTTCGGAGACCCTTTTGTCTCGCCATTAGGATTCTGTTTGCACCCTGCCTGGACTATTTTCGTGTACCTGGATTATCTCTCTTTGTTTTGCCCCTTGGATTACGTTCGCCGCTGATCGACCCCGTCTGTTAACTGAACTGCTCTTGTGTCTTGCCCATGCCATACCTGTTTGCAGTTGTTCGACCCTGCCTGTATTTTGACTATGATTTTTGAATAAAACCTGCATATGGAGCCGCACGCCTGTCGTTCCGTTACAGTTAGACTCTGACAGAAATACACACATCTTCATTTTCTTCTGGGAACAGTAGTAAAAAACGAAAAGCAACTGTGCAAATTTAGAACCCACCCCAACCCATCCTACCCCCTGGTAGACTTAAAATAAAAATAAATAAATTAAAAATAACACATCTTCATTTTCCTCTCCAATACATTTAACTGCTAGAAAGTATTGTCACTGCTTGAAGTCTAAATGTCTGATGCAAATCTCAAATGATGAATCTCCAAGAAGATTGATTTAATGTCTCTGTAGAGAAGTACGAGAGGATCAGTAATGATTTTCATTTGAGGTACTTGGCAGGAAATAAAGAGGATGATTTCATGTCTCATTGTTTCTGTAATACCAACTAAAAAAGTGGCCAGAAATCTAATTGGAAGCCTGTGGTATGAGGTACGTGTAAAAATGCAAATGCTTGCAAGATCTAAATGGACATCAAAGCTTTTAATAATCAAAGTGAAGGCTGATTTTATTCAGGTGACAGTGCTCAGCTTCACATCTGGTCTCTAGCCAGTTTTGTGGATTAGCCAGACATTGACTGACTCAAAGTTTATACTGTGGTGATATTCACACAAGTTTTTGTGCGATTTAAGGAGTGTTGACCACAGCAGAGCCATATTTCATATACTTCTTTGTAATATTATAGTTTAGATTACCTACCTATATAATTTTTGCTGATCTTTTGGGTTTCTCAACCATCATACTATGGGTATGAAAGTCAGATGGCTTTCCTGGACAAGTGATCTCTCCATAAACAAAAGGCCAGAAAGAAAACAGAGAAGCAAACTCTGCATTAAAGGTGTGGTGTTTTCTGCACCTCTAGTGCCAACAGTCAGAACCACAAAAGTAATGATTTTTTTTTTAATTTTTTTTTCAGACAGGTTTCCCAAATCAAAAATATTTAAGTTTTAATTTTTATAAATATATATATATATATATATATATATATATATATATATATATATATATATATATATTTTTTTACATTTTAATGTTTTATTTAAATAAACATGTATGTATTAATTATTATGTTATTTTAAAAATAATGAAAATAAAAAAAATTAATATTTTCTCATATTTTCAAAATAATGCTGTATTTTTTTTTACTAAGTTGCAATACGTAACCACATTCACTCTTTTACTCTCTCTGTCTATATGTACATATGTATAATACTTATTTATTTTCAAACCCCACTTCTTTGGAAAGTATTACCTGCAGCTACAGATAGCATTTGCAAAAGGTCAGACTGTTACCTCTTCCTGTGAGTTAGGAAACACATTTATGGATCTTAAACAGATTACAGCACTTAAGATGGCCAGATGAGATGACTGTCCACCATTACTCTGAGTAAATGCTAGTGGCTGCTCATGTTTCTTCTCTCAACAAATTGAAAAGAATGTTGACCAGGTGAAAATAAGTAGCACAGATGTGTCAAAGAAATGCATCGCTACAGTATTATGATTACAAATGCACTCTTATTCCAGACATTTACTTGGAGACACTGAATGGAAAGGAGTTTTTGTTAATTTATGGAATGGCACTATGCTTGTTTTCTGAAAAAAAAAAAAAAAAAAAACCCTCAAATCGCATAAATCTGTTTTTGGATTATCGACATAGCTCTGATTTGTACCACAAAATGAAGTATATATTAAATCTCTTGAGTTGTATGAGTCACCCAAGAGCTGTCTGTAACAATAGTGCAATTCTAATTAGGAAAACATGTTTTCTGTCAGTATACTGAGAAACATTACCATAAAAATCTTGCAGCTCTGATTCAGTGATTGCATTTTGACTCGTACTTTGGTATTTACAAGGAGCATTGTGTTTTTTATATATTGTGGGGAGAGAAAAAAAGAGCGACTAAAATTGACTATCCATTATAGGAAAATGGACACTGATTGTCCTGTTCCTAGGAGAATGAGTGTAATTGTGGATGGAAGTACACAGGTGTGACAGTCTGCACGTGGACACCATCTACTGCTTTTACTGCTCACTCGCACATCAACACAGCTCTGGTGCACTAGTTGAACTCTCACACACATCGAACGGTCTCTACCAAGCTTAATCCAATAAGCACAGTATGTGTTTCAGCTTCAGATCTGTGGATTGCACTTGATCAGAGACTTAATTTCTCAAAATAACATTTATCATGGGGCTTCCACAAGCTTTTTCAAGTATAAATGTTTCTCTTTTCAGGTAGTTTGTTGGTTTTTGCTGGCTGATTTTACTGTACGTTTATCTAACTGACTGATTTATGATTTGTAGAGCAACAGTAAAAACAACTTAAACCCATCAGGATTATGAAGATGATCTAAAATGTTTTTGGAAAGGTCAAATTCTCCTCATTCCTTCTTTCTCTCTGGATATTTATCATCTGCGAAGCTCATTCAGTTAAACACAAGAGTGTCTGTAAAAGATGTATACACTTACTACTAAAAAGTGTGGGATTGGTGAGATTTGTATTTTGTTTTTGAAGTTTTTGAAAAGAAGTCTCTTATGCACACAAAGGCTGCATTTGTATGATCAAAAACACTATATATATATATAGTGTATAACTGTATAATATAAAATATAACTCTTTTCTATTTGAATATATTTTAAAATATAATTTATTCCTGTGATGGCAAAGCTAAGCTGAATTTTCAGCATCATTACTCCAGTCTTCAGTGTCACATAATAATCATTCTAATATGCTGATTTGGTTCTTAAGAAGCATTTTTTATTATTACCAATGTTAAAAACAGTCCTGCTTCTTTTATTTTTTTTTCCAGGATTTTTTTGATGAATGGAAAGTTTAAAAGAAGAGCATTTATATTAATAGTAAGTATATTACAGTATGTTAAAATATGTCTCATTTATATAGTGTTTTTTTTTTTTTTTTTTTTTGCAATTTTTTGCAATTTTTTTTTTTTAGAACTTTTACAAATCTCAAAAAAATATATAGGGGCCTAATATATAAACCAAAATTTTCACCCTAAAATGTAGGAATGGGTGTGCTTAGTTCTTGTTTTCACATTACTTGATCCAGTAGCTTTGTGACAGTAATGTACATACTGTAAAATCTAAAACAGAACACAACAGACGCCGCCTCAAACCCCAAACAGAAATCCACATGCATGCAGTGAGGCCCAGATGGATCTGTCCTGTCCAGCTTCAGCAGAGTTTCTCAAATATGATGAATGCCTGACACTTTTCCCATGATATATTGTGTTGTTTAATCACCCTAGCTTAGTAAAATTTCATTCCTGATGTTTTTTCTTTTAATAATCTTGCAAGCATAGACAAAAACCAGAGCTAAAAGGGACAACGAAGAACAGATTTGGCCTAGCAGGATACAGACCACAGAATCTGATTGCTTTGATTCTGAAAATTCAATGAGCTTTATTGCTGTCATTAGTGGTGCTTGCTTGAGATATTTCAAAGCCCCTTATTTTAAGTATTAAACTTTGGTGTGTAACTGCTCCCTCACCGATCATGCTGCCTACATGAATGATATTTCAAATCATGCAGCTTATTGAGGAGAGATTCGCTGATACTCAGATTACTTAAAGTTCTCAGATATATGATTTTTACAGCACACTCTCATGGCAGTTTGTAACTATTTTACATTTAGGCAAATTGGTGCCTAATTTGTGCAATTTCATTCATACATTTTTGTATGATCTGAGTACATCCCACTGATGGTTATTATTAGGAGTGGACATTTATACTTTTCTCTTATCAGGTTGGATTTTTAACCTGGTGGAAAATAAAACAGGAAAAAATATCCTATGGATGCCAGGGAAGGACACAAACCATATCTAGAGACCGGAAAATCATAAATACTTGTGGATGTGCTGTTTTTGATGTTTTCTAGTATGAAAAGCTCTAGCAAACACATAGCAATAACAACCAACAACCAAGAACACCTTAGAAATTGCATATTGACGCCCTACATTAGTCAGGATTCTTCAGAAAATGTAAAAATCTAATTTAATCAGGCATTTGTTCTTTTCACAGAGTGTTCAGCACCAGGTTAGATGTTTTCTCTTTAAGTTAATGTGATTTAAGAGCTTTTATGGCCAGTGATTTTAGGCCTCCTGGAAAACGGCAGTTTATTGCACCCAAAATTATTGCCAATGTGGTCAGAGTGCAATATAAAGCTTATTGGCCATTTTGCAAATATAATAATTTTTCTTTGTGAGCAGCTTCTTTTGTCTAAATGACATACAATGTAAGATTCACACTACAGTACATACAATAACATATGTTCAATATTCATCATTATTACTATAATAAATATAGCACACTATTATACATATAGTATGGTACAAGTGTATAGTATGGTACAAGACAAGATTTGAAATAAATATATTTAATATTATTATGTCATTTAATTAAGAACAGGTTAAAAACCTGCAAAAAAAAAAAAAATTATGCAGTTTGGGCATGCACTTTGACAACTCCTAAAAAAGTTTAACAGCAAGAAAGAAACAATATGTTTAGTTTTATATTATAGTTTAACCCGATCTCATGAAAGTGCATATAAATAGTATGCCAAATAAAAATGAAAACTCATGGTATTGATACGCAAAAATGGACTTTGGCATGTATATGTTACGCGATGGGTAGGATTAGGGTTGTGGGGTAGATGCGTATCATATGTACGCGAAAACTACGTATCATATGCACACCAACAAATTTCGTATCATATGCACACAAAAACTGCGTATTATATGCACGCCAAACACTTTTGTTTCATATGTACGCCAAAGTCCATTTTTGCATATCAATACCACGAGTTTTCATTTTTATTTGGTGTACTATTTATACGCATTTTCATGAGACCGGGCTCTATAGTTGTAGTAGTTTTAAACAGTGCTTATACTACCATTTTCTTTTTTCTTGAATTTATTTATAGGGATAGTTCACCCAAAAATTTAAATTAGCCCATGATTTACTCACCCTCAAGGCATCCTAGGTGTATATGACTTTCTTCTTTCAGACGAATCCAATCGGAGTTATATAAAAAATTGTCCTGCCTCTTCCGTGCTTTATAATGGCAGTGGGTGGGTGTTTCTGTTCAACAGTCCAAAAGAAGTGCAATAAAGCGCATCCATCCATAATAAAACGTGCCTCACACGGCTCTGGGGGGTGAATAAAGGCCTCCTGTAGCGAATCGATGTGTTTTTGTAAGAAAAATATCCATATTTAAAACATTATAAACACTCTTCTTTCACTTCCGCTAACTGTCATACGTGCAAGCTGTTCTGGGCGGATGACGTAGGATGTATGCATATGAGTCTGAAAGAAAAAAAATCATATACACCTAGGATGCCTTGAGGGTGAGTAAATCATGGGCTAATTTTCATTTTTGGATAAACTAATCCTTTAAGGATAATTCATATTTTAATGCGTCCAGGTACTTTTTGGTTTTCAATTTACATGTCAGCATTGTCACATATGTAGGCATATAGCCTGTTGGATGTATGTGAATGAATGTATGTGAATGATCCTGTATGCAGGTGCTGAATATACAAAGGATTTCTAATGATCAAAGTGCAGCTGATTTTATGCAGGTATAGTTCAGGTGATGAGGGCTCCTTCCTGCGGGAAAACTGTGGTGTCTGCTGTCTCCTGTGGTGCAGTGGCTTTGAATTAGATTTTGGAATATATAGTGAATGTATAGATTCACTGATAGAAATGTACTGAACTGAATCATCAAGGCTTGCAGCAGTTTGATCTTTGAAAATCACTGCCATTGTGTCTTTCATCTCTTGCATGTGTTTGCTACTTAAGGTCCTAGGAAATTATGGTTATCAGGAACCTAAAGGACTCGGTAGATTATAGTCACACAGGTGTAATTATCCTGTGTTGTCGTCTTGTCCTGTCTATTTTCTTTTCGTCGGTGCAGTGGATTGAGCGCAGCATGTGTACCCAGCATTACATTGATTAGTATTCACTCTACAGCAACAAACAACTCTGAAACAGGAATATACACCAGTTTCTTAGTTCTCTGCATATGGGTTTGCATTTTAATCCATTTATAAAGATGGAGCATTTAAAACCCAAATTTCTCCATTTGACAAATGTTCAATTTTTATTAAAACTGGTTTTGACGTGAAGCTGTGGGGATAAGAAAGGGACAAACGTGCAGAATGGTTCACACAACTGCTGCACTATTGCAGACTCAACCTCTTTATCTACAGGAAAAATCTTTTTCCTCTGAGACGTGTGGTTTTCTCAAACTGCTGTCGCCTAGGGCAAATCCTGATTGCAGTACATGCGCTTTTTGTATGCAGGAAGATTTAGACTAACAGTCCCTATAAATCTTGGTGTTAACCTATGTAAACAAAACGATTTTTCTCATCAGTTTGATGAGAAAATCCTATTAAATTTTGTCTGCTATTTTTCTTATCATTAAAAGCCTTGGCCAAAATGATTTGACACAATGTCATGTTTTACATAATCTGAATGTCAAGGTAGAAGTGGTTAGTTTTGTATTTTACTTTAAGTAGTTCCGTTCTTTTCAAGCTTCAATTTATTTTCAAATAGAGGTGAAAATGTGTAGTGGGTCAAGGATTTGGTAGCACATGATTCACTGAGATAGATTTTTAATTGTAGCAAAACATCAGGGGTCATTTGTCTAAATTCATCAGCAAAATACATTACTGTTCAAGGCAGTGTTGATAAGATTTTCAAAAAAATATATTTTCAAAAGAAATCTCTTGCATTTACTGGATCAAAAATACATTAAAATAGTAATATTATGAAATATTATTAGAATTTATAACTGATAAGTTTTCTTTTTTAATATATTTTAAAATGTATAATTATTCCTTTGAAATGTTCACACAAAAGAAAATTTCAAATCACAACCTAGTAAGCAATGCATGTGTTTTTATGGATTACTGGCAGGCTGGTTGATTCACAGTTAAATATAATGATTGTAATATGAAAACATAAATAAAATTTAGTCTCATAAATCACATTAAGTGGATAGCTCAAAGAAAAATAAAAATTTTGTAATTATTTAATCACCATCAAGTTGTTCCAAACCTGTGAGTTTCTTTCTTCTGTTGAACAGAAAAATATATTTTGAAGAATGCTGGTAACCAAACAGTTGACGGTAACCATTGACTTCCATAGTATGGGGAAAAAATATGGAAGTCAATGGCTATCATCAACTGTACAACTGTACAACAATAAAAGACGAAATATTCTTCATATCTTCTCTTGTGTTCAGCAGAAGAAACTCATACAAGTTTGGAACAGCTTGAGGTTAATTGAGTAAATGAAAGAATTTTTATTTTTCAGTGAAAGATCCCTTTAAATTCAGTTTTACTTTTTTTCAGTAGATGGTATGCAGGAAACATGCCTATTTGCGTCACAGCATGTCTTTATATTCTGTATGTATTTCTTTATATTCATGCATTTGTTTCCTAACCTCAATGTAGTTTGTGCGTTTATTTTGATGCTGCTGCCGCTGCCCTCTCAGACTGCCTGCTTTCAGGGCCACATTAGCACTACTGCAGTCCTCTTGTCATTTTGACATCAGTGGAAAGCAGTTATCCAGAAATAGTGTGTTCGAATATAATGTTTAAACGGCGTTAAAGCTCTCTCCCGACCAAAACAGAGTTGTTTTGAGTCAGCTAGCTGCCTTTAACTGTACATTGAAGATACCCTGTTGAAAACACAGTACATAGCTGGTGACCAGCATGTGTTGAGTTTTAAATGTTAGGGTTCCCATGCATCAGCCTTTTTAATCAGTTTACTTCCTTGTAAAACATTATCATCATGTTGTAAATTCATGCTGGTCTAACCTGGTCTTTTCAGCAGGGTACTCAGGATGATGGTGCAATCATAGGTAGTGCTAATCAGTAGTTTTAATTATATATGTTCTCCTTGTCAAGGCTCATAGCGAGAGTGACATCATAATTACTATTCTCAGTGTAACTCATAATTAATTGAAATTGCTTGAATTGGTTATGTATAATTGTATTTGTAATTTCACTAACTTACATGGCAAAATAAAGAAAGTTTATTTTGTGGATTCCTGTGGATTCCAGACAAAAGCATACTGAATTACATCCTCCATTTGTCAGGAAAGAAACTGTTTGGGTGTGAATTCTGAACTTTTTTCTCAGTGCAAAAACAATGTTCTGCTTCTGAGACTATGGTAAATAATTGTAAGGTAGTTGCATTGTTTTTGCTCCAGTAGCCCAACCAGACATGTTTCTCAGGCCATTTTTTGTCCCTGTTTTTAAATTCAGCTGATCATCTTTGCAGTGGAGACCAAATCAACTATTACTCTGAGATGTCAATAAAAAACAACTTGACTGTCCATCTTGGTTTGGGTTTGTCCAGCAGAAATATTTTAATCAATATGTATGAACGGTTAGAAATTTTAATCAGTGGCCAAACTGGCTGTGGCAAAGTAAAAAGTGGAAAGTGCAACACTTCTCTCAGTCCATGAAATCTAAAACAGATTTATTTTCAGCTGGCAGACTCCACCTGACAGGGCACAAAGTGTATGGGGCGGGATGTTGCCCCTAAAAGACGCCAGCCATAAGGAACATGTCAGTGTTGATCAGAAACAATGGAAACCTATATTTAGTGTAATGGAAAATGCAAGGACAGAACCATACATGAAATACATGAAAAATAATGATAAGCAATTATAAGCATTCTTTAAATTATTTGGATTCCATTAATTTACTAACCCTTTGGCCATCCAAGCTGTAGATTATTTTGTTTCTTTATCTGAATAGATTTGGAGAAATTTAGCATTAGATCACTTGCTCACCAATGGATTCTCTGCAGTGAATGGGTGCCGTCAGAATAAGATTCCAAACAGCTGATAAAAACATCACAATAATCCAAATGTAATCCACAGAACTCCAGTCCATCAATTAACGTTTTGTCAAGTGAAAAGCTGCATCTTTGTAACAAACAAATTTATCATTAAGATGTCTTTAACTTCAAACCGCTGTTTCCAGCTAAAATATGAGTCCTCTATTCTTAATATTGCTTTCTCCAGTGAAAAAGTCTTGTCTGAATCAGGAGTTTTTGTTTTAATCAGCTGTGTTTGGGCTCTCATTCTGGCGGCACCCATTCACTGCACAATGGAGAAACAAAGCTTTGGCTATTTTCATTATTTATTTATTTATTTATTTATATTTTAAAAAAATGGTTTCTGCGCAGGTACATATGTTTAAAAAAGCTTTTCCACCATTTGAACTTTTCCACCATTATTGCTCAAGAAAAGAAGATAGTCTATAGTTCATTTGTCACACTGAACCTGCTATTGGGGCATGTTGTCACAGTATCTGGGGTAAGTTGCCACAATGGGAATCTGCAGCTAGCTGAAATTGCTTTCGACAACTAGACCCTGTCTCTCCTACTGGGCCGCACATTAGCTGTTGATTGTTTCTATAAATATCATCATGGTAAAATACAGTACATTCAATATTCCAGCACAGCACCATGGCACTCAGTGGCAGAAATGTGTAAGTGCAGGCCAGGACAAATCCACCCGGTGCACCTTCATATAACTGTGTTCGCTTTGAGATTTGTGCAGACAGCGCTGCTGTATCCGAGCACTCATAGGAGAAAGTCAACGCTATACATCAGTGATACATTTCACTTCATTTTAAACCCAAGACATACAGAATGGATCTCTCTCGAAATACATTTAGGGTAAGTGTTTTTAAACTGTAATTGTCACGATAGTATGAATATTTGAAATTAACTGTTAATGCATATTATAGCCAACTGGTATTGGTATTAAAATTACAACTAAACACGTTTAATATAGCCTATTGTTTATTATATGATCTGTGGTAAAGAATAAACGCTGATTAAAGGGACTTGCAAAAAAAAAAAAAAAAAAAAAACCTTAAAAGAAAAGGCTGTTTTTTTTTTTTTAAGTATACTGTATATTAGGTTCGAAGAGGCAACCATAGCAACAGTTCCTAATCAGTCAGAACACTGAAAAAACTTGAACACTGGTGTTATTATAACTTTTCATATTGCAAATATATCACATACAAACTAGTGATTTGTTCGCTGACTGCTATAGATAGATTGCGCAAGACGAACCTCAAAAACTGCGTTTTGAAAAATTATTGAAACGAAAGAAAAAAACCCGTCTTGAAATTCTTTTATTTTTATTTTGCAGTAAACGGGACCTAATTTTTTATCATCAACATATTGTGCTAAATGCACATCATAACGGAATCTTTCCACACATGTGTAACGATATAGGCTATAGCGCGTGAGTGCCGCCACAGCAGCGCGCTCGGACGTGCATTTTACGCACAATGGAGAGTCTGCTGAAAGAAACGAATTTCTGGCCCTTCAACGACTCCTGGGCAAATTCAAGCAAGGGAAACGACAGCAGAGGGTTGAACCAAACCGTAAACCCTCTGAAGCGCAACGAAGAAGTGGCGAAAGTCGAAGTCACCGTCCTGGTGTTGATTCTGCTGCTGGCGCTCGCCGGCAACCTGTGCGTCCTTGTGGCTATCCAGACGAGCAAACACAGTCAGTCGCGGATGTACTATTTTATGAAACACTTGAGCATTGCTGACCTGGTGGTGGCGGTTTTTCAAGTTCTCCCCCAACTTATCTGGGACATCACCTTTCGCTTTTATGGACCAGACTTTTTATGCCGCCTGGTGAAGTACCTACAGGTGTTTGGCATGTTTGCATCCACTTACATGCTCGTGCTGATGTCTATCGACAGATGTTTGGCCATATGGCAGCCTCTGCGATCCCTGCGCCGTCGAAAGGACCGTTTTTTCGTGCTGGCCTCTTGGATTATAAGCCTGCTCTTCAGTTTGCCACAGGTGTACATCTTCTCCCTCAGAGAGGTGGGCGACGGGGTTTTTGACTGCTGGGGGGATTTTGTTCAGCCCTGGGGCGCAAAGGCTTACGTTACATGGATTAGTCTCACAATCTACATCATTCCTGTAGCCATTTTAAGCGTTTGTTATGGACTTATAAGTTATAAAATATGGCAAAACTTTAAGCTGAAGACCCGGCGCGACCAGTGCCTGTCCTTGACCCCGCGGCCAGCCAAGGGCACCGTGCTCTCCCGCGTCAGCAGCGTCAAGCTGATCTCCAAAGCTAAAATCAGGACGGTGAAAATGACGTTTGTGATCGTCCTGGCTTATATCATATGCTGGACGCCGTTTTTCTTCGTTCAGATGTGGTCCGCCTGGGATCCAATGGCTCCAAGAGAAGGTAATACGGGATGTTGTTAGTTAAAGATTTGTAGATGAATATGCCATGAAATGTGTATAATACAAGTGCATAAACATTTTTAATGAAATGTATTGTTGTATCACTAGTAAAATACCACATACAATGTCCCCAAATTATTACAAACTTTAAAGAAAATGTTAAGAAATATATCACACTTTTCAAGCAAAATATTTCACAAAAGAATTTTATTGTTACTTGGGTTGATATTTGGCTATCTAATGACAAATATAAATATCACAGTCATGGGAAACCTGGAAATGATAGAGAATTTGTTCCTCAAAAATAATTTTTAAAAATGCTCAGGTATTATAAACAACTGTGATGAAGGCAGGCCCTGATCATACCCTCAAACAGTAATAAAAACAATTTATGCCCATTTAATCTGCAGGTTACGTAACTTTCTGGTCTGTGAGTTTAAAAGAGCATAAGAAATCTATTATATGGCAATAAAACAAGATGTTTCATGTACAGAAGAGTCTTGTGTAATATATAAGTAGATCCAGCCGTAGATAAAATTGTACCTAAATAATTGTATGCTCTCCATTATTTGATGTTCCTCTATAGTCATCTCCTTTTAACTTTATATACATTGTGCTCTAAAACCCACATATTGCTGCATAAACCCAAAAACATTTCTCAGAGTAAAATACAGACAGAGACAGACGAAGAGAGAATCTGAATAGCAGTTCAGACACCCTCAGGTAGTTTTGGTAAAGTAAATGTAGCATGACATCAAACGGTTCCCCTTTATCCTGTCTTGATCATAAGGACTGTCATTTCCGTGTAATTTCATAACATAATTTGTGAGGAGGTCCTGTGCTGTTATCACACCCACAAGGCCCAAATGAAGACAACTGCAAATCCATCTGCTACAGATTTCCTTTCCCACCCCTGCTTATTATTACTCCTCCACAAAAGCGGTGCAATTAAGGTTACTTCATCAAGATAAATGGGTGGGCCGAGACCACACTGAAAATTTTAATTCAACATTTATTTTGAACTTAAAACCTAGAAAAAAAAGTTTTTGGGAAAAAAAAAAAAATGAAAACAAAGAAACCATATTTATAATTGTTTTATTTATTTTATTTTATTTTTTAGGAATGGATGATAGAAATGCACAATAGATGCACAATTTTCACTAGTGGTCTTAGACTTTTTATTTACAAGTAAATAGTACAGATATTTCAAACCCTGTTTAATCAAACAAATGAGAGACTTCTCACAGTCTGGACTTTAACCTTATGAAAAATATTATATAATGACTATCATAGCTGAAACACAATGATGTAATATATTAGAGCAATAAGTTTGAAATAATCAAATTCAATATAATTGGAGTTTCAGCAATAAGGCATTGAAAGGACAGTAGAGATCAAATTAGATATTTTAAATCTTATGTCAAGCAGTTCATTCAAAAATGAACATTTTATAATTTCTTATGTCTTTTAAAATCTGTACTTTTTTCTGTGGAAAACGAAAGTATTTTTATTAAGAATCTGCATGCAACTCTTTTCCCTAATGAGAGGTCATGACCATGGTTTCAAGCTGCAAAATGGACCAATTTTCATTTTTGTGAACAATTCTTTTAGTATACCAAGGTGCACATCATCAGTCCATCATGTAACCTTATTTCATACTTATTTTAGAGACAGAGATTGCTCTTAGAGACAGCTCTAGCTCTCTTCATTAAGGTTTTTATTTTTGGAAAATGACTCAGTCTGCACATCTTGACCTGACAGGAACTCGCATCCTGCTGTCTCTCTTTCAATGAGGATTTTCAGAACATCAACTGTGTAACGAATACATAGATTTAAATGACCATAGTTAATGTTGCCTAAACATTTCAATTTACTGGCCAATTGTATTATGAAACTATATGAAGAATTATTGTAGGATCATGTTTTTTTAAATCCCTCTTGAGAAAGATTTATCTAAGAAACTGTATTAAAAGGTTTACTCTTTAGACATCTTTTTTAAAATTATTTTTTAACATAATAGTGACATAATAGTAAACATAATAGTAATAGACCTGCCTAAAGAAGTAAAATCAATCTATATATCTATCTGTCTATCTGTCTGTCTGTCTATCTATCTATCTATCTGTCTGTCTGTCTATCTATCTATCTATCTATCTATCTATCTATCTATCTATCTATCTATCTATCTATCTATCTATCTATCTATCTATCTAGGCATAGTGTGGAAAGTGCATAGATATATAATCATCATGTTAGTCACAAAACCTGCATGTCATTAACTTTTTTTATGTCTTGTCTCTAATAGCTATGGCTTTCATTATTGCGATGCTTCTGGCCAGTCTCAACAGCTGCTGTAACCCCTGGATCTACATGTTTTTCGCTGGTCATCTGTTCCGGGATCTCATGCAGCGCTGTCTTATGGCCTCACACTGCGGCTGTAAGAGGCAATGGAGATCTAAGAGCCATTCAGGCACGGGTGCAATGAGGAGCACCAACAGCCAGAAGAGTGTGACGCAGTCCTCTACTACATGAGAGAAAGTTGGAATATATGCAGTTCGTATTACCATCATGGACAGAACTATAAGATAACATAAGCTAAGGAATCATTTCATATGATTTTTACAGGTGTGGTGCAGACCTCAGACACATTAGCCATGGATAATCTCCAATCCTCTTCAGTTTACAATGTGTATCTTTACAAAAGTAATGCTTGACCTGTAGCTGTCTTTGATACAGGAGGTATTTAAATCCATCTCTTCTCCAAACCTCTTATTCTCTGCAGGGACGTGGGAGTCATTTATATGTGTATGCTTAAAGGAATAGTTCACCCAAAAAGGAAAATCTGCTGAAAATTTACTCCCCTTAGGCCATCCAAGATGTAGATGAGTTTGTTTCTTCATCGGAACAGATTTGGAGAAATTTAGCATTACATCACTTGCTTACCAATGGGTGAATGGGTGCCGTCAGAATAAGAGTCCAAATAGCTGATAAAACATCACAATAATCCACAAGTAATCCACACGACTCCAGTCCACTCATCAACATCTTTGATCATCTGAGGGAGAGAAAACTTTGTGCAAATTTTCATTTTTGGTTGAAGTATTCCTTTTAAAGTATTCACCCTCACATTATTCCAAACTTGCATGCTGTAATACTTCAGTCTAAAACAAAAGCAGAAAATACAAATTTTCTCACAATGGCAGAATTTTTATTTTTATTTTTTGGGATGAACTGAAGTCTGTATGTATAAATAAAAGTGGAGGTAATGGAGGGATGCTGGATGGAGAATCGCCACAGAAATAAGGATTGTATGACACTTGTGTGAGATGTGTTTCTCCTGCCAAATTTTAAAACTCCATCAAATTGTTTGAAATCTGATTAAAAAAAGTCAGTTATAATTTCAGGCTTTATGTTTTCAGGTCAAGCATTCAGGAAAAAAATGTAGAGAACATCTGAATAACCAAAAAGCCCCTGGTCATTTCAGAATTTTAACAGGGAGATCAGATAAATACACTGTAATGAAATACAGCATAGTCAACAAATCATATGTCTTAACTTTTACCAAGTTAGCACCTTTTATCCTAGTGTCATATGAAGTTACGAACCACACTTTATACAGTAACAAATATAAATTCAGAATTAGCACTTTTTCATGATGTATGTGAATGTCTCTGTGTGTGTGTGAGAAAGAGAGAGAGAGAGAGGGAAGAAATAACTTTTCTTTTTTTTAGGAGGAACAGTTCAGCCAAAAGTGAAAATTCTGTGATAATTTACTCATTTTCATGTTCTTCCAAACCCATTTGATTTTCATGCCATTTGAGGATCACATATCAATGGGATTAAAGGTTTGAAAGCATAACTTGGTGTTATATTCTTTTGCAGCCATGCACAGGGACTACAGGAGTTACATTAAATAACAGTTTAAAAGCTACTGAATGGCTTTAGAAGACGTTTGAGTTTCCTGTAGTGTTGTGCTTGATTGGGCTTTTATGGTGCTTTCATGAAGCCTGACAACAATGTGCTTTCTTCATAGAAGAAGAGTAGCTCAGAGATTAGTTAGCCGGAAGTCATACTGATTTGGATTTGAGGGTGAGTAAATGATGAGGACATTTTCATTTTTTTTGTGACTTTTCAGTGGTTTTGACGTTCCAGCGGTGTTCCTTAATCAGTATTTTATAGAAATATACTGTAAATATTGTTCACACAGCAGCTCAATAAGGCTGTGATTCACTTGAATGTAATCTTATTTATTAAACTTCTTTGTGTTCTAACACATGCATTAGACTGTGGTTGTGGATATGAATGAACATGATCAATAGCTGGTGGAGAATTTATTTACAGGATATAGCTTTTTTGTAACTGGTTTTGAAGTTGAACACACACGGATAAAACAATCAATTTCAAATTTCAAAACCAGACAGGGCTAGCAGCGAAGAAGACATCCAAGTTTTCTTTATTACTAATGCGAAGATGTGAGCTCACATAAATAAGAGTCAATTATTCTCAGGATGAATCCAATCATTTATTTTTCAAGAACGGAAGAATACTACATCTTTTCAATTTTTAAAAGAAATGGCGTTGCCAAATATGCAATTAAAACTGGAATGAAACAGGTCACATCACGCATTTGGATTTGGACAAAATGAAAATCTGTCTCGGAATAGCCTATTGTTTGGTCCATGAACAGAGAGACGTCACATTTACAGACTCGTCAGTCATATCTTCAACGTCTAACTGGGAACAGAAGCACATTAAAACCTAATTATATGCAAATGTACAAAAAGTTTAATCGAGTTCCTTCGATTAAAAAAAATACTAACGGCGAAAATCAGATTAAGCAATAATATAAATTATTTGACAGATATTAGCCTCTTCAGCCAAATTATAAATCTGTCACAGTATATATGATTTTAAATCTCAAAAAAAAAAAAAAAAAAATCCCAGTAGTAGGCCTACTGTCTAAAAACCTCGTTGGATACAAATGGATACACACTGACACCTAGTGTTTCATTACACAGCAAAAGAGTGCTATTATGTGTTCTTCAGTTATTCCCCTGAATGTTACAAACACCATCTTCGTGATTTCCTCTAAAACGAAAACTGACACCCTAGTGTTTGAATAAAGACTCAATATTTGAAGGAAGTCTAACCAGCTAAAAAAATTGTTCCAGTTCCTAATTAACATGGTGTTACATTTTTTTTATTATTATTATTTTAGATTTATACTTAAAATTTTATATACAGTTTTCTGAAGAAAAAAAAAATTATGTTCAATGTTGAGAACACTTGTGGTTCTTAATATTTTTGTGGAAACCATGATGTTTTAAAGGATTCTTTGCTGAATAGAAAGATCAAAAGAACAGCATTTATTTAAAACTTAACTCTTTTGTAGCATTATAAATTTACTGTCACTTTTTATAACTTCAATGCATCCTTGTCAAATAAAACATAATTAAATTTATGTATAATTAAATTAGAAATAATTTATAATTTAATTAAAAAAATTACAGGCCCCAAACTTTTGAAAGTATTTATCATTTACAAATATCATTGGACTACAGTCTTCTTATAAGCACTATCAAACACTTTTCTTGACTGTGACATATTGGCGTTGACATCTCTTTTTTGTGTTCTGAAGATAAACAAATGTCTTATGGGTTTGGTGAGTAATTAATGACAGAATTTTTTATTTTTTGGGTGAACTATCCCTTTAAATCTGCTCATAAGGTTGAACTCTCTATTCAGCCTCTTTCATAATCAGACCTTGTTTCATAACATGATCAATTAGAGCAGCTTTCATCTCATTTGAGCCTCTTCAGCATTGCTCCCTCTCAACACTCGTCTTCCATCCTTCCTTTCTGCTCACCTCTCCTCTTGCTCTTTCAATGCCTACCACTCTTTTTCACTCCTCTTCCTACATCTCTATTTCTCTTCCTTCATCTCTTTTCCCTCCTCCGCTCTTCCCCTCTGCGCTTCACCTCATCCTCCTATTCCCTGTCCCTTTCCACTACCCACTCCACTCTTGAAATATCAGAGTTGCCCCCTCAAAGTTTTAAAAACACACAATATAATATATTTTAATATTGCAAAGACTCACAGTGAAAGAGAGCAAGTCAGGCCTGTCTTCACCACACAAAATTGATGCTTCATAGGTTCACAGTTGTCAAATTATGGCACGTTGCTGACTCTGAATTACAAGTTTGGTTCTAAGAAGTGAAACAGAGTGACAAGATTTGACTGGGTTCATGGTTAAAGTGAGGGTTGTGATACTCTATAATCATATGCTTCAGTTGCTGTTTACTGGCAGTTTCACTGATAACTTCAAATTTAACACTTCTTTTACAGTAATGGATGTCACACATGCAATTCACAAATCCATAATAACAGACAGCCTACGATAAAAGAGTTAAAATAGTAAACAGATTATTAGATAAAAAAAAAAAAAAAAAACACACAAAACATTGGCTTTTTAAATAAACTTATAGACACTGCGTTTATGTCTCACAATATCTCGCACATGTCTGTTATGCTTCAACCACTCAAACTCGTGTAAACGGTGTGTAACAGCATTTCCTACAACAGTGTGTGGTCACAACAGAGTTCTTGTTCTGTTCTTGACAGCAGCGCGTCTTCCTCCCACCGCTTCCGTCAGTTACAGCGCGTCATGACTGTAGCACCAAAGTTTGCGTTGGCGGGCGGCTCAACAATCGAGCATGATTTTTAATCTCCCGTGTGTTATTTTTAGTCATGCGATGGACATCCTTTAAGATGTAAGTGTGAGCGGGATGCAGGACAGTAGAGCGGTGAATTATGCCGTTGCCATAAGAGAGGACTGATCGAGGCACTTTTAAAGGTAGGCTATGGATGCGCAATGGAAACCTCCATCCTTAAGATTGTTTAATCATTTTAAACTTGCGTATTGCTTTGTGTAAGGCACTTTCGACTATGTGCAGACTATAATACGCGACATCTTTTATAAATGAAAGCGATATGGCAAATGTGGCGTTATTGATGCTTGCGCGTAATTTCCTTTATAATGCAATCTGTTTTCGTAATGGATGGATGGAGGGTGATGGAGGGTTTGAGGGTATAACGCTTTAATTTAGGCTCAAGGAGTCAAAAGGCTGGATGGGTTTAAAAAGTAATAGGCTACTTTTTACATAGCCTACAGATGCATTTCAAATGAGCTTTTAAACATTTTGGTTAGTACAAAAGTTAGCCAGACGCTCGTGAACAGTAATCCGTTACGATGTAAATGAAACCGTTGCAACGGTACAGCGCTCGAGCAATCTTAGATTAACATTTCCCACAATTTACATTTGAGAGAGCTTTCCATATTTGTTTTCAGTTTCATTTTTGTAGTCTATTATGCTGGTCACGTTTAACTTTTTTCACCTTCCGTAAAAAAAAACACTGGTTGTAATGTAATCTGGATTAGGTAATCAGATTCCAAAAATTAAGTACTTGTAATTAGAGTAAATTACATTTTAAAATACTCGTAACCAGACTACAGTTATTTTTTATGGATTACATGATTACATATTCACACACTAGAAATAAATTATTCATCATTTATTGATTCTCTCTTATTCCTCCTTTTTATCTTTTAAATGCTCCTTTCTAAAATAGTCTACAGTATATACACTCAGAAAGTCTTCCAGTTTTGTGGACATTCACAAAGAGATCGGTCATTAGTCAGGTGGAGACAGAGGATTTGACCAATGATTTACAAAAATCATTTCAGGTTTAAGAAGTGTTTCAACATTGCATCAACTATTGATGAACACATTCATTTTTATTTGAATTATCACTCAGTAGGTTATTTAACCATGCATTATTATGTATTATTGAAAGGCTTTTGTCTTTCAAACTCATTAAAATGCAGACATTGCAGACTAATTTGCAGACATTCTCAAACTTTTTGTCATCCAAACCTCTTTCACCTAATTATATTTACTTTAAAGAGGTGATCAATCAGCAATTCTGTAAAAGACAATATCTCCCTTTGCATTGAACTTTGAGCGTCATAACTTCGCAGATGTTTTTTATGCTCAAACCTCAACATTACACACTAAAGTTAAAAAAGTGAAATCATAATCAAGGACCCTTTTAAGTATCCCTGAGATTTAAAAATAAATATTTTAATAATTAAGTATTTGCATGTTCATGGTTCTCTGACATTGGTTAATGGTCTTATGGTGTGCAGGTAAACAAAATATTTCATCTTTAGTAAGTGTATGATTTATTTTAATTTTACATTATGCCAATTATGATTTAATTACTTGTTAGCCTTTCATTAAACTCATAAACCCCCTGCAGTTCCTTTACAAACCCCAGTTTGGGAAACCTTGATGTAACATAATGTTTAATGCACTTCATGTTGTTTATTACACTGAAAGGAATATATTTTCTCACTCTTTGTATTTTTACATCATTATGGTACAATATTATCCTGTATAAATCAATGTGATAAATGAGTTTGGTCAAAAGTAATAAATAAATTGGGATACGCTGGTATAGGCTAATTGTAGGCCTATGTGTTTTATATAAGACAAAAATGTGTTTTGTTTAAAATTATTTCTGACAGTTGACAAGTATCTTATTTTCATGTCGCTCATCTGAGAAGGTTAACATACAGTAGCAACAGCGTTTGAGGACTATTACTCAGGATTTTCATTAGAAGCACTGGCCAAACATAAATGGTGCTACTATCATTTTTATTATAGTTTTACATATCTCAAATATGTCACATTGACACTGAAGGTCAATAAAAAAATAAAAAATAAAAATAAAAAAAATAATACAATTTCCCTGAAAATTTCCTCTCTGCAAGTCAATTTACAGTTTTCACACTGACCACTTAAACATGAGAAATCACCCACAGAGGAGTGAAAATACTATAACACATGACCACAACCCTCCTGATGTGACTATAGAAGTTGTTAGTTTCTGTACAAAAATAGTTCTGAGGTAGCTATGAAAGTAAAATGCCACATATGGCTTCATTTGATTTGCCATTATGCATTTTAAATGACAGTACTGGTGTGAATCAGAAGGTTCTAACTCATTAGGCATTAAGTTATTATAATCATTAGCATCATGAGTTTCTATAAAGAACTATTTTGATATACAGTATAACAAAATCGGCACAAAAGAGGTCTACATTTACCAGAATTTACATTTGAGAGTGATTTTAATATTTGTTTCCTTTTAATTTTGTAGTCTATCATGCTGCATACAGTATACTTAGCTTTTTTATGCAATACTGTTTGTCAATCAGTCTCCGGTTTAGGTTAAATAATCTTGCAAAGCGTTTTCTTGTGCTAGGTGGCCACAGAGATGGAGAGTCCTTCTAAGATCGAAAGGAGACAAGCGTGGGCAAGCAGTCGCCACAAGTTTACCGTAAAAGATGCAGAACACCGCAGCCCAACAGCAAAACATCAGTCTCATTTCTCTCTTCAAGATGATGTCTTTGTGGATGGTGAGCATCAGGTTAATGTTTAACGTTCAGCTGTGTCAATAGGTTGATAATATGGAAAGAAGCTGCATATCTCGTTTCCTATTAAGGAATTGAAGCTACAGTACATAATGCCACCAGGATCATTTATGGGTTCACTTTTAAATGCTTTAGTTAAATTGTTTTGTTATTTGGGAAATATTTAGCTTGAAAGCTGCACTGGTGTAATCTTTGTTTAAATAAAACCCCACTTGGTTTAATACTATTTTATCTAACAGAATAAGATTTGTGCATTTTTATAACCCAAATACTTTTTGGGAGCACTGTATGCTTTATTTTGTAATTTTGTTTTAAGCAAAACACAATCAAGATTAAAAAAAATGTTGGACAATAGTTTGGAATAAAGGGGAAAAAAAGTGTATTACACCTTAATCAGGTCACTTTTAAATTTAGCTCACTTTATTATAACTGCGACTGTCAGAGATAAATGACACACCACAAACAGTGCACGGTTACCACCAGATAAACTCTATTTCCAAAACAGAAAGCTCATTTACACCTCTCTCTCTCTCTCTCTATCACTCACACACACCCATTCTCAAATAGACAGGCTAAGATCACAATGTGCGTCTTTATTTTGTTTCCACAGGATGCTCTGCTGGAAAGATTGAAACCTGGCTTCAAGGTTGTGGGTGAGTGTTTGTGTGAATGCTTTCTATAAAAGACAGGCATTGTGTGTCAGTTGTAATACAATAACAGCAAGTGAGTGGAAAACCACAAATGTTCTTGGGTTTATTTGTTGAAGGTCATGCAGGTTAAAAATACATCAATCTCTGAGGGTCAAGGACCATGTTTTCACAAAGTACCTTCACATGAAAGCTTTCAGTGCAAAAAAAATAAAATAAAATAAAAAATAAAAAAAATTGAGCTACGTTGTTTCGCTCTATTTATAGATTGTTCTGAGGAAGATTCTGTTTTCAAATTGTCCTTTTCTGGATCAGGAAATAGCAGACAAATCTTGTCATTTTTGTTATTGTTTCTCACCGTGCAGGCTTTGCAAGTTCCTACAAGTGCTACACTCTTAAAAATAAAGGTGCTTCAAAAGGTTCTTCACAGCAATGCCATAGAAGAACCATTTTTGGTTCCACAAAGAACCATTCAGTCAAAGGTTCTTTAAAGAACCATCTCTTGCTTGCTTTTTTATAATCTGAAGAACCTTATTCGCCAGAAAGAACCTTTTGTGAAACAGAAAGGTTCTTCAGATGTTAAAGGTTCTTTATGGAACCATTTAGACAAAATGGTTCTTCTGTGGCATCGTGAAGCACCTTTATTTTTAAGAGTGTAGAGAAGTCATAAAGTGTTTTCAAACGGGTTTCGAAGAATTAAGATCAACACATTTTACAGTACCTTTCAAATAACTTTTGAAAATCAAATATGGAATTGTTTTTTGGAAATATATTCTGCAAAGCCTGTAAATGACATATCTAATCGCATTCATAGCAGCGGTAGTCAGATGCCAGACCGAACAGAATCAACAGTGCGTGTAAAGCGTGCAATATTCTAGCTTCTTAAGACCGTCTTTGACAAGCTGCAAGATATCTTTCTGACATTTGTTTAATAAGGGCTACCAGTACATACTGCCACAAGAATTGAAAGATGTGTTGTGTGCATGTGTGTCTCTATTTTTATCGCAGTATTTTACTGCATGCCCGCATCCCGCCCACAGACCTTTGCTGATTCACATTTGATAGAAGTGAATTTTTCATGTTTTTCCTTTTTCTTTTTCCTTTTCTTCATCTTCTCTGTAGGAATGAAGCCAGTCCTGCCAAAAGCAGTCACCTAACAATAGGTAGGTTGAGGGCAAAACAAGGTTTTGGATTACGATTAAGTTCAAGTTTTCTTTGAAAAAGAAGATTTTGAGTTGAAGCATAAAACCTGTGCAACCAAGAGTAGAATTACAAAATATGTCATTTTTACATATGCAATTGTGTAGGCCTACATATGGAATTCTTTGGGCTGTATGTATGTATATACACTATATTGCCAAAAGTATTGGATCACCCCCTTCTAATGAACAGGTTTGACTACTTTAGTAATTTCCATGAGTACAAATCTTAATGTTTAAGCATATAATGATATTGTAGGTAATTGTGTGTGCTTCTAATTTTAAAGCAACAGTTTGTACAGGACCCTTTTCTGTTCTAACATGACAATGCCTCTGTGTATAAGGCAAGGTTCAAAAAGAAATGATTGATTTAGTCAGTGTGGAAGAACTTGACTGGTCTGCAGAAAGCCAAGTCCTAATCCAAGCTGAACACCTCTGGTGTCACTTTAAATGCAGATCTATATATATATATATATATATATATATATATATATATATATATATTCATTCATGTTATTCATATATATAATATGAATAACATGAATGAATAACAGCCATTAGAACTGCGCAAAACTCTCATTTTGGAGACCTTGTTAAGCCTCTGTGCAGGTTTAACAGTGAGTGTTTAATGGCTAGAATATCCAATGGACCTTTGCTGTGTGTCTACATCCTGATAAAACTGTAAAATGTAAATCTACAGGCCCTTTGAGGACAGGTACCAGCTTTGAGGATGATCTGAGTCTGGGTGCAGAAGGTGAGTAGAAGCAACACAATTGTAACTGTAACTAAGCAATAATGGTGGTGTGGTGACAGCTGTTTAAAAATTGTTCAAGAACATGCGTATCACCTTCAACAAACAGTTCTTATTTGTAGAATCTAAAAGTGTCTGCTGAATGACTAATAGTTTCACATAGACTTTATTTTGATTGCAACCCCCAGGTGTTATATTCCATATCTGCAGAACATATTGGATAACTGATAATTAAAGCCTATTTTGTGCTAGACCCTTGTGCCACTGTAATGAATTTTGAATAATTATTGGTTATTTATGATGACAGACCTTTCTTGAGTGACATCCTCGTGCTTGTCAGTAAGGATCTCATAATCAGTATGATGGCGGTGATTATATACTGTATGTAGCAGCACTGGATTTATGTTTGAGAGCGAACCTCCCCTCACTCCCCTATCATCTTTAGCACTGCATATCATATTGAGCCACTCTTGCATCCGGAAACACACATGCGCAATGTTAGATTACAGATACACATATTAAGCAACTAATAAGGCCAGATTAAGCAAGTAATAAATAAATGGGGTTTTAAAACAGTGATAAGGTAAATAAGATATTTATTTTTATGTATGTATATATTTGTGACCCTGGACCACAAAACCAGTCTTAAGTCACTGGGGTATATTTGTAGCAATAGCCAAAAATACATTGTATGGGTCAAAATTATTGATTTTTCTTTTATGCCAAAAATCATTAGGACATTAAGTAAAGATCATGTTCCATGAAGATATTTTGTAAATTTCCTACTGTAAATATAAGAACTTCATTTGGACAACTTTAAAGGCGATTTTCGCAGTGTTTTGATTTTTTTGCACCCTCAGATTCCAAATATTGTCTGATCCTAACAAAGCATACATCAATGGAAAGCATATTTATTCAGCTTTCAGATAGTGTATAAATCTCAATTTGGAAAAATTGACCCTTATGACTGGTTTTGTGGTCCAGGGTCACATTTATTTATAAATTTTTTTAAAAGGAGTGTTTATTGTAAGGTATAGTACTGTTCAAAAGTTTGGGGTCTATAAGATTTTGATAAGATATGCTCATTAAGGCAGCATTTATTACAATTTCAAATAGCTAATTTCTATTTTAATATATTTCAAAATGTAATTAATTTATGTGATGACAAAGTTGAATTTTTAGCAGCCATTACTCCAGTCTTCAGTGTCACATGATCCTTCAGAAATTATTCTAATATGTTGATTTGGCACTCAAGAATCATTTATCAATAATGAAAACAGTTGTGCTTCCTAATATTTTTACGGAGATCATGATTTTTAGGATTCTTTGATGAATAGAAAGTTACAAAGAACAGCATTTATTTGGCATTGATTTTTTTGTGGCAAAAAACATCAGTAGCAGTATGTAAACATCAGTAGCATTCATTTATAACTGAATTCTTTATTTCACAGCTACTGCATTATATGCTGCATCAGGTGCACCACAGTTTAGGTGAGAAATAGGTTGATTTTGTTGTACCATTGAGTTACTCATTTATGCTTCTAACCCTAACCCTACCATAATCCCTCTTTTCATTGTATTTGTACATCAGCAGCACACCTCAACAGAAGCTCAACCTGCCATTATTCAGCATGGGCCAAAGCGTTGCATCCAGTGCCTTCTCAACCACTACCAACAGGACTGCTTCCAGGTAAGAGCATGGGTTAGGCAGAATACACTGGACCAAATAGCACTACATTTAACTGGCCTGCTGGATGAAGGTTCCCTGCTTAGTGCCTGGCAGGAAATAGCCAAAACACTGCATTCCTGCATTATGCATTTTGCTATCATGCTCAAGATGGATTTGTGCTTCTGAAATCAAACTGTAAATGGTTTTGGCAGACCTAAGCAAGGTGGTTGGCTGGCTGCAAATGTAGAGTGATGCATAATAAAGTAGTAAATTTATGCGACCTGCATGACAATAAGACCCTGTAATATAAATAACCTGTAGGTGGAATATGTGGCCCGTAGGCCAACACCCAAACTGCTTTTTTTTTTCTTACATTGTTCAGTTCCTTGGACTGACATACTACACCCATGTTGGTATTTGAAAGCATGAAATTATGCCAAAAATTCATTCAACAAATAAACATGAAAGGTATGAAGAACTAAGGTCTTTGTGAATGACAGGCGCTGGAATTCCATGGGCATAGATTCCGTCCACATCTACCTGAATTCACTCTATACTTTTGTTTGGTTTCTTAGTTATTTTTCACTCTTCATAACATCTCAAAAATCCCCCAGTGTGTCTGAGGTCCTCCAAATGCGTGCTGAAGATGCAGAAGAGACCCTTTTCCAGCTGGGTTTCGGTTGCGAGGAACCACAGGTCACTGCCCGTATCCCAGTCCGCTTCTTCAATTTCCCATCCCAGCTCAGAGGCATCAACTTCCGCCTCTTTCTTGAATCCCAGCTCTCCAGGATACGCCAGGAAGACCCCTGTCTTTCATTAGCAAGTAAGGAATCTAGAGTTTCAGAATGTTGCTGGTACTACACCTGTTGAAACATTGTCACATTCTCTCACCTTCATCTCTGTTTTTTGCGCAGGTCGTTTCCGACAAGTAGAGGCATTAACGGCAATGGCCAATGCCTTCTATTCGCTGTACTCCCATGTGTCCCGAACGCCTCTTCAGAAGCTTGCGCCGCCCCAGTTAACCTTCACCTCCCCAATTGTGGAGAGGACCATGTCTCGAACCAGTGTCCGCAGTGAACCGCGCTCCCCTGTTGAAAGACTAAAAGACACTATCTCCAAAATGTGTTTATACACGGGATCCCGTGGCTCGGACTCCACGTCTCCAAGCAATTCACCTCGCAAGCGTAAATGCAGTCTGTCAGGTGTAGTTGAGAAAAGTGCAGAAAATGACAATGAAGAGTTATGTCTTCAAATGGAAGTAGATGATTTGGAACAAGATTTGGACTGGTTTACAGAGAGCAAGAAAGAACTAGAGGAGGAGATGTATGGGGAAGACACCGAAAGGACTGATTCCTTGGAGCATATACCTTGTCAGTCACTATCCGAGACGACAAATGAAAATGTACACAACCTCAGGCATGCATTAGCAGAGTGTACACCTTGCCTAGAGCCAAAAATGGACATGGACGTGAAGTCCAAAGGTTGTAACCTGCGTTCTGTGCTCTCAAATAGCTCCAGCGTTACTGTGGAACCTGTTCCTATCATTGCCCATGATATCATATGCCCTCAGGTTGTTGAATATGTGAATCAGGCACCTTATCGCTGCATACACACAAATAGTATGGATATCAAAAACTCACCATTTGCACATCAGACAACTAATAAACCTTCTGAAAGACAATCTAATGTAAAGAATTTACCCAAGTCAGATCAGTTATGTCAGATCACAGTCACTGGATGGGAGGACGATACCACCCTCTCCAGCAGAGACAAACAGGAGCAGAGTTCATCCAACATCAAGAGGTTTCTAAGTCCGATAAAACCACTAAACCTGAGCAAACAAGGCAACTCCTTCGAGCTGGAAGAGGTATGCTATCTCATCATTTTAATGCATTTCATGTCAAGAGCAGTTGCCCACACAGATTCTCCCATTAGACGTCATTAACAGAGTATTATCTGACTCTTTATTGCTGAATCCACCTCCAGACTTCCTCTTTGTGATTTATAATACCGCAAGCTTTCGTGCTGTTACTTTTTACACAAATATAGTTGCTCATAATTTGGGTTAGGGATTTGAACAAACCCTAAACCTTGAAGGGACAGCTGACCCAAAATGAGAATTCTGTCATCATTTACTCACCCTCATATAGTTCCAGAGCTTCTGTAGAACATAAAAGAAAATATTTTGAAAATTGTCTGACAAACAGTGAAAAATATGAAAGTGGGTCCCCACTGGGCTTCAATGTATGTAAAACAAACAAACAAACAAACAAACAAACAAACATTTAAATCATTCTTAAAAATATCTTTTGTGTACTGGAAAAAAAGTCATACAGGTTGACATGAGGGTGAGAAAATGATGATGGAAGTTTCACATTTGGGTGAGGTTCCATTTGAGCCAAAAATGAACTGACTGCTTTGTGCTTTGCCAACTTGATCAGATAATTTGGTATATGCTGATGTATATGTCCCCTGTTCATACAATATTGTTCTGTTGTGCTTACTGAGAGCGGTAAAGTTAGTTTTAGGTTCGATATTTGCTGCACATTTGCCTAGGCTGCTTAAGGGACCATCTGTAAATTCCACTCACAGTGCAAAAACATAAACGAGGTTATAGTAAACAGCTAGTGGGAAGACTGACTATATGTGACTATATTTTGCCATATCGCTCTTTTTATACACATACAGTACTCAATTATTTTAGGGAAGAAAAGCTGTTATTCAACTAGATGTTATTGTCTAATTCCAGTTGCTTTAGTAGGCTATATTCCTGGTGATATTTTGCCAATATATTATCATTTTAAGAAAAATTACTGTAATTCATCAAAAGTTTTTTTTTTTTTTAACATTTCAAATGTTGTAGTACACAGTGAACGGACTGACTTACTACAGGTGAGATTTTGCCAATACTTCCCTTCATATATGTACAGTACAGTAGTATTTTAGAAAAAAATTACTGTAAATCACCAGAAAGTTACTTATGTTCCAAAGGTTGTAGTACATTTCTAGTGACCAGACTTACTTACTACAGGTGAGATTTTACCATAACGTCCCTTTATATATGTACAGTACAATATTATTTTAGAAAAAAAAAAATTACTCTAAATCACCAGAAAGTTATTTATCATGTTCCAAAGTTTGTAGTACATTACTAATGACGCGACTGACTTATTACAGGTGAGATTTTGCCAATACCTCCATTTATACAAGTACAGTGCACTATTATTTTTAGAAAACAATTACTGTAATTCACCAAAATGTTTTCACGTTTCAAAAGTGACCAGTATTATTTTTAGAAAACTTGCTGTACTTAACTAAAAGGTTTTCAATGGTTGTGGTACATTACTAGTGACCAGATTGACTTACTACAGGTGAGATTTTGCAAATACTTCCCTTTATATATGTACAGTACAGTATTATTTAAGAAAAAAAAAATATTGTAATTCACCAAAAGAGATTTTCATGTTCCAATGGTTGTATTACGTTTCAAGTGACCAGTCTGACTTACTATAGCTAAGATTTTGCCTATATGTAATTTCATATATGAATAATAATATGTTTATTAGCATAGTAGTCCACTGCACATTTGTTTATTTTCCTTTTAACGCCATTCCAGCATCTATGGCTATATTTACGGCTATACACACTAGTCGGGATAGATAGATAGATAGATAGATAGATAGATAGATAGATAGATAGATAGAAAAATTGTGTACTAATATATATATATATATATGAAGGGAAGTATTGCAAAATGCAAAAATCTCACCTGTAGTAAAGTTTTTTTTTTTTTTTCTTCTAAACATAACACTGTACATATATAAAGGGCGGTATTGGCAAATCACATGTAAGTCAGTATTTTCATTAGTAATGTGCTACAACCTTTGGAAAAAATTTTTCTCAATAATAGTTTACTGTACTTGTATAAATGGATGTTTTCTAAAAATAATACTGTATTCTACATTTATGAAGGGAGGTATTGGCAAAATATCACTAGGAATATAGCCTACTATAGCAACTGGAATTTGAAAATATCATCTAGGTGAATTACTGCTTTTTCCCTAAAACAAGTATTGTACGTGTATAAAGTGAGATATTTGTCAAAAGCACATATAGTCAGTAAAGCACATATAGTCAGTCTGCCCACTAGCCGTTTACTATAACCTTTGTAAAAAAATTATCATTTGAATGAACAATTGGATTTTATGTTTTCGCACTGTGAGTGGAATTTGCAGATGGTCCCTTAAGCAGCCAAGGCAAATATGCAGCTAATTTAGAACCTAAAACTTCACTGTGCTCAGTAAGCGCGACAGAACAGAACATGAGTAAAGACAACAATAAGGACAACAGAGCAATACAACATAAACAGAGAACATATACTAATTTATCTGAACAAGTACGCAATGACTATAGACAAGGACATGTGTAGTACAAAGCACAAAGCAGTTGGTTCATTTTTGGCACAAATGGAACCTCATACAGCCCCAGAGGTGAACTGTCCCTTTAAGCATTCCACTGTGTGGCATGTACTGTATCTCAGCCATGTTTGTTTCGGACATGAATGATGCCTCAAACTTCCAATTTTCCCCTAATCAATGAATGACAGCAGTATCATAGAAACTTTGACTTGGCTAGTAAGCAACATGCTAAAAACCACAAAGAACACATTAGCAAATGCATAGCAAACTAGCATTGAAGCAGCATGTTTTGTAAAAGAAAACAGCACTCTGGCAATGTAAGAATCTAGTTTTCTATACTGTGGCATTGTTTTGTGACATGACCATGCAGTATCGTGTTTCAATTCAGGTTCACAGTGCAGAGGAAGAGGAAGCCACTTCATCAGAATTCTGCTCCACAGTCACATTGTCTGTTTCGACGCATCACCACAAACGTAAGTAACATGAGTAGTCCTCATCATGATTAGAACTTGTGAAGCAAATTTAACCACTAATTTGTGATCAGTTTATTAAAATAAATTCAGCTGAACAGCTGATAATCAGCAAAATCAGCTTTACAAGTTAACAGAAAGCAGCATGTGTTAATGTGGTGATAAAGGGAGGTGTTTTGCTGACTTGTTAAAAACACATCGTACGCGGTAAATTAGGTCCGGCTGATCTTGTGTGCCTTATCACATTTCAGGGAAACGACCTAACAGGAAGTCACAAGAAAATCTGCACACTATCTTTTTTTTTTTTTTTTTTGGTTCACAGAAACAGTTGAAAGTGAATTGTGTGCTTTGACTATCTAAAATCATCAGCTATTTTACGCACTGTTTCTCTTTCCCAGTGTTGCCACTGCGAGGGGACAGTTTTCAGTCAGACAGCAGTGGATATGCTGATGAGGATGTGCACCATTCCCTCTTAACCCCAGAGAAAACATAACATCAAATCTCAGGCTAATGAAGCACAAACTGCGTCTACATATATCCTTCAAGTCAACTTGAAATGGTGTTTGCCATCTAAGTGGATCTGTCCAATCAGGAATTACTTTACCTTTGGAATAGCTTGCACAGATAAGTCATGCACAATAAGACCAGGAGCATGTATGATCGTTGCTTTCTTGTTACTCTAATGTGAAAACCAGCAGCCTAGAATGATGCATATAATCTAGTTTTCTCATTTTGTGCACTTTTTGGTCTTCTTGTTCAGATGGATAATCTGCTGTACATATTGCCTTTATTTGTCATTCCACAATGATAATAAATAATTTATTTGAACTATTTAGTTTTGGTAGACTGGTTTAGGAACTTGTCTGATAATGCCAAACCAAGTACGTGAACACAAAGCAAGCTCTGTTTCGGCCTTTGTTAGAAAGCAATTCATGCCACAATGCAAATACATGCTGTATTAGCATAAACATTCTTCTTCAGATCAACTACTGACATTAAAAGCTAACTCTGTTGCCCTCTTGAGGAAGGTTAAGTAAGTACAACAGGACCACATTTTTGCAATACATGCAAACAGGATGAATAGAATTAGCCAAGGATGAATAGAATTTACTAAATAACAAATGACTAAATGCCAAAAGCAGAAGATAATGTCAATTTCAAGTTTATTGTTCAAGATAAAATATTCAATAGATTACAGATTCACAAATTTGGTACAAATTACATCAGTAGTCACACAGTCACATACTACTGTTGTTGGTCGTATACTATTATATTGAATATGAACATTTCAGTCTTTGCCAGTCCACATGTAATGATGAAGCTTGTGAGGCAGAAACACTTACACAGAGGTAGATATTTACCACAAACTGTCAGGCCCATGTTAAAAATGATATTATCAATTTCAAAGGTTGAGAAAAAAGACTTTATTTTACAAATATGTTCTATGAAGCAAAATAAATGTTAACAAATAACTTCTATTGCTAAAATATTAATGAAAATAAAATGTAAAAAAGTGAAATATTTACAGGGGTCCTATTATGCTTTTTCACTTTTTGAATTTTAGTCAGTGTGTAGTGTGTATGTTTGGGCATAAAAAAGATCTACAAAGTTATAAATCTCAAAGTCCACTCCAAAGAGAGATATTTTGTTTTTAAAAAATCCCTTTTCAAGAACTACAACGAATGGCTCGTTTGGACTACAAAGTTGATTTCCTCAATTTGTAACATCACAAATTGGCCCATTAGAATATCATTGAAATAAATCCCGCCTCCTGAAATTCGAATGCACGTTTCAAAATCGAAACCCGGTGCGGGTGTTTTTATATCACTGTATTTCTGATGGAAACTGACTGTCTTCAGAAAATTTTGGATGTCATTTTCATTTCATCTTGCATATAATGTCTGATAAAGCAGCGTTTGTGAGCGGAGCTCTGCTTTGTGTACAGCGTTACTGGGGAAACCTCGCTCTCTCCCGCTCCAACAGCGCCTCCCACTGGCAGAGAATTAATTTGCTTTTAGTCATTCTGCCTAGCTGTTCGCCAATCACAACGCACTGGGACAGTTAACCAGTCACAACACATTTTGTTTTTCGGAAGGCGGGCCTTCATCAAACCCGGAACTAATCGAGCCGTCTGTGCCAGGCTGGGGAGAATGCTATTGTAATAATGTAAATTATGTGAAAAATAATGCGTTTTTTCGAACCACCAAACATGAGAGCATGTTCTAGTACACCCCTAAAACGAAATCAAGACTTTGTAAAAGAGCATAATAGGACCCCTTTAAAAAGTCATGTTGTCTGTTCTAGGTTCAACAATGAACAATTCTTCTTTAAAAGACCAAAACTTCCAGGCAAAGTTCAGTTATTTCTGAAGAACTACATATGACTTTTTCAAAATGAACTGTAGAGATAAATTCGCTTACATTGAACACCTGTGAACCTTTGTCCTCAGGTTTCAAATTAATAGTGTCCCCTGCCTTTGTTTGGAGTCACTGAGGAGCAAGGGCACACGCTTTTGGTGTCATATTCAAGGTGAAAACTAGGCAATCAGTACGTTCTCCAGCTGATTTCACAGCTTCTAGCCGTAAGGACTCAAACAAAAGGGCCTTGCAGGCCATTACAGTGCACCTACTGCGTCAAACAAACAAGCCCCTCAGATTACACAACTGGGGGCAGAAGAGGTAAGCTTCACCTGATTTTCCTATTTTCCTCTGGGTAGCAAAAAGAAAACAAAAATGTTACAGGAGAGCTCTTACTGTGGTTTATTTCCCCCCTGCCATGATCTTGAGGTACTGAAGGGCATTGTGGGCAGCACTGGCACGTGCTGCATCCAGGCTAGAGGCGAATCCGTGGCAGACAGTAATGGGCTGCGTGGACAACTCCACCAGACACTGGTAAAGGCCACTCAAACTGCGCTCCTCTGAATGAACAAAGTCCAAAAAATATTTTGTTTCTAAGAAAGCACTACTAGTTTTGCTTATTCCCCTAGACAGAGTAGTTAGTGTTCTCAATATCTGTTCTTTTAAAGCACTTAAATGACTTTAATGGGCTTGTTAGACTAGCCTTGTATCTCACCTATGTCCAGATAGCTGACGTCAAAGCGCTGTTCCTCAGAGAGCTCACGAAGGAGAGAACAGAAATTGGAGTCATTGGAATCAGGCTGGCCCAGAGGATGACAGCGCAACTGTAGGATCTTCTCCCCGGCCGAGTTCCGCAGAGAGTCCCAAGTGCAGCCGAGACCTTTTGACTTCCCTCCCTCTAGTCTGCCACCTATTTGCTGTTGCAAAAAGATACATTTTCATAAAACCACCCTAAAATTGCATTTACAGCTTAGTAAACACTGCACGTCTTACCATATTGAAGGTGTCATCTTCTGCTTCGGCCTCATGGCTGCTGCGCATGTCCATTGGTACATCATGGATACGAGAGAGCATCTTTGCTGCTGCATTTCTTTTAGCAAGCTTTTTTGATGTGCCACTACCTTAAGAACAAGATTAAAGACATTCACTAATTTGAATGGACTGCATCACTATAGAAAAAATAAAAGGTTGTACCTATCTCAACAAATCTCTCCACCCTGCAGGTCATTGTAAACTCTTTGCGGTGTGCAGGTCCAGATTCTTGAGTGACTGTGTACTCAGGTAAACGCCAGCCTTTCTGCACTACTAGTTCCTGTGGAAATCATATTTTTAAGCACAATAAATATAAGTTTCAAGATATTTGCATCAGCAATATATTTGTTAAGTGATAACAATACCAATACCAATATATATGCTTTTTTTTTCTCTGCCAGGTTAAAAATAACTATTCTCTAATGCAATCTCTAACATGACAAACTTTAAAAAAAGAAAAAAATATATACGTGTGTATATATTTCAAACTGTATATACACAGTTCAAACTAGAAGAAATAAGCCTCAACACCATCTGCTTCCAATATTGGCCTACACAGATTGATGCGTATGATTAAAAAAAAAATGCTAATATCAGTTGATATTATTCATGCTTAATTGCCACATCAAAAAGCAGCACAAACAGACTGCTCTTTTCTTAGGCTTGTAATCTATGAAGTATGAAGCATACGCTACATCTGCAGTTTACAGGTGCATCTCAATAAATTAGAATGTCGTGGAAAAGAACAATTATTTCAGTAATTCAACTCAAATTGTGAAACTCGTGTATTAAATAAATTCAATGCACACAGACTGAAGTAGTTTAAGTCTTTGGTTCTTTTAATTGTGATGATTTTGGCTCACATTTAACAAAAACACACCAATTCACTCTCTCAACAAATTAGAATACTTCATAAGACCAATAAAAAAAAACATTTTTAGTGAATTGTTGGCCTTCTGGAAAGTATGTTCATTTACTGTATATGTAGTCAATACTTGGTAGGGGCTCCTTTTGCTTTAATTACTGCCTCAATTCGGCGTGGCATGGAGGTGATCAGTTTGTGGCACTGCTGAGGTGGTATGGAAGCCCAGGTTTCTTTGACAGTGGCCTTCAGCTCATCTGCATTTTTTGGTCTCTTGTTTCTCATTTTCCTCTTGACAATACCCCATAGATTATCTATGGGGTTCAGGTCTGGTGAGTTTGCTGGCCAGTCAAGCACACCAACACCATGGTCATTTAACCAACTTTTGGTGCTTTTGGTTGTCTGTGGTTCAGGAGTGGCTTAACAAGAGGAATACGACAACTGTAGCCAAATTCCTTGACACGTCTGTGTGTGGTGGCTCTTGATGCCTTGACCCCAGCCTCAGTCCATTCCTTGTGAAGTTCACCCAAATTCTTGAATCGATTTTGCTTGACAATCCTCTCAAGGCTGCGGTTCTCTCGGTTGGTTGTGCATCTTTATCGTCCACACTTTTTCCTTCCACTCAACTTTCTGTTAACATGCTTGGATACAGCACTCTGTGAACAGCCAGCTTCTTTGGCAATGAATGTTTGTGGCTTACCCTCCTTGTGAAGGGTGTCAATGATTGTCTTCTGGACAACTGTCAGATCAGCAGTCTTCCCCATGATTGTGTAGCCTAGTGAACAAAACTGAGAAACCATTTTGAAGGCTCAGGAAACCTTTGCAGGTGTTTTGAGTTGATTAGCTGATTGGCATGTCACCATATTCTAATTTGTTGAGATAGTGAATTGGTGGGTTTTTGTTAAATGTGAGCCAAAATCATCACAATTAAAAGAACCAAAGACTTAAAATACTTCAGTCTGTGTGCACTGAATTTATTTAATACACGAGTTTCACAATTTGAGTTGAATTACTGAAAAAATTGAACTTTTCCACGACATTCTAATTTATTGAGATGCACCTGTAATGACTGCCTAGAATCTTTGTCTGAAGGCTGTAATAGACTACACGACTTTTTGAAAAGCCCGAGCCAGTCTGCAGGTTTTAGGCAGTTTGAGTTGACAGATTTCACAGAAAATCATGTAGTGTATGATGGGCACAGACTGATATTTTTAGTTTCAGCATTTGATTACATGTTTTAGGAGGATATTGATTTGATATTTTGACTATTGTTTTATTCATTATATGTCACCTAGAAATGAGGCACATGTTTCTGCACATGTAGTGTAATCTATTCCAGCCTTGAGTTATGGCCTCTTCACCTGCAAAGCTCCAACTGGATTGCACTCAGCTTGCTGTGTTGAACTGGATGATTTCATCTCTGACTGAGGGCTAAAACACATTTGGAAGAAAAAAAAAAAACACACACGATATAAAGACAGAGACCTCTGTTAATTCTTCAGTTTTGAGAAAATTGATCTTTGTGTAATGTATTTTTAAAATGGACACACAATCAGATATTTACCATTCTCCCTCCATATCAATCCCAACAAACCCTTCTCCCTCCATCCCATTTCCTCCGATCCCTCCCAGCATTCCTCCTTTCAGCATTTTCAGGGCAGCTTCGGCGGCTTTGTGCTTGGCAGCTTTCTTGCTGGGGCCCTGGCCAGTGCAGTTGATGTCTCCCACAGACACACGGAAGGTGAAGTTGGGCTGGTGGGCCTGACCCTCAGCCTTCAGCAGGTCGTACACTGGAGTCTTGCCTATCCTCGTTCCATATTCCTGCAGCAGACTGATGGGCGTCTTCCCGGGGTTCACAGCCAGCATTTGCTCAATACTGTGAATAGAGAAGCCACAGTGAGAAGGATTAGATGTTGCAGTCTAATCAGACTCTATATGACAGGATGCATGCTCTGTATACATATAATGCATGCATTGCCACCTTGTGTTAAAAAATAACAGCACAAGCTCAAGTAAACGTCATTTATCAAGCCATGCTTTCAACAACGAGATTAAGATCCAAAGTCATTTTCAAGGAATTTTGCATCATCTTTTTTTTTTTGTCTTAAAACCTAATGAGCTGCATGTATGATGAATGTTTGATGTAAATCATTATACAGTGATACCGATGATATCAATTTAGACCGTTCGAACTTTCGATTCGAATCAAAAGGTATTCAAATGTTTCATTTGGACAATGATTCTAACGTTCGATTCAGGCAGTAACGTTACTCGAAACCTTCCATTTAAACAGTGATTCAAATGTCAGATGATTTGATAGTTTTGACAGTGATTCGAAAGATCGGTTTTAGTGATTCCATCACTCGATTATGGTAATGTTCGAATCTTCTAACGTTAAGTAGAGCTATGCAAACATTCGTGTGCAGGAAACACTGGGTCGGTTTGTGTTGTCATTTCAAAAACGAAATGTATTTGTAAAATATAAATGTAACTGTAACAATTCTGTTTCGTCGTGGTCATTTAACGAGCTAACAGCCGGTCTGTGGTTCATTTTTACCTGGTATACCCAGAGTTTCTCTTGCCGTTATCCGGGCTTTTCTCGTCGTTCATTCCCCAATAACAGATAGAGAGCTGACTTGTTTCGGACTGCAGAAACCCCCCAAGGTGACTGTAACCCCCCCGATTTCATTAATAGGTTTGACTGAGGCACAAGGAGACAGAACACCCCTCTCTCTCACACACACCATCCCGCATCACACAACACAACCGGACTGAATTATGAAGCGGACCTAAAGAGCGGTCATTGGCTTTCATAATAAAAGTCTCGACATTGACAAATGCCAAAAAGCCTGTAAAAAAACTTGTTCGGGTCATATTTATCATAATAATAATAATTAATTAATTAATCAATCATAAAAAAATAATATACTGATATTCACAAATGACCAATGAGGATAATCAGAATTACAAGTAAGCACATTTAAAAGTAAAACATCCAAAACAGGTTTCGTCAAGGAACCTCCTGTTGTCATGACAACATTATACTTAATGCAAAATATCTAAAAATGGGCTAAAAAAAAAAAAGTTTAAGCAAAATCTCTCTTTTCTCAGTAAACAGATTTTTAAAGTCTTCTGCCCTTTCATATTATTCTTGATTCTTATAGTTTATTCTCTTTTATCACTTCTTTTCTGGTTAATTCTTGTCATAACAGCACAAAGAGAAAAGCAGTACATAATCAAATTTAATTAGCAACATTGCTTGCCTTAGAACAGCACTATTGGGACTTGTTTTCAGTATAAACTGTGGTCTGGTTGAGAAGGGCACAAGGTACACATCTCATCTTTCAGGCATTTGATGAGCTCAAATAAGCACTATAGTTACAAATGGGACACACATGTCCCCAGTGTCCAGGACCAGCGGCACATTCCTGAACCCCTGACCTAAGAGCTGCAAATATACACACACACACAGCACGTGTCCCATTTCTACAGACAACTAAACACCAGATGAGAGAGAGACTGGGACAGGGAAATAGTAAAAAAGATAAAAAGCTGTTTTATTCAAGTGACACTCCTGAGGTTAGTTAGCTGGCAAACTGCTGTATGACAAATGCTGCAATTCTTTAAACGTGTAACCTAGTACAACAATATTAACACTCTCTACATTTCAATGTAAACAAAGCACTTCAAGATTTTAAGAGATATCACTAGAAAAACAAATTCATCATTGGATTTGAAAAACTCACTGCTAGGTTCAAAGTTCACGTTCGGGTATACAAAGTAAGACCGATGAACATTTCAACAAATGTGAAATACTATGCATCACATAATTCATTGGGGATCATTTCAAGTCCTCAGAAAAAGTCTTTTATTTTGAACCGTCATCCTCTGGGGAATTTAACTTTCATTGGTAGGAATGTCTTTTTCATCTAGCTCTTCCTCAATCTCCTCAGCAGGTTCTTCTTCATCAGAGTCTTGCACATTTTCTTCAAATTCTTCCAAGTCTTTCTGCTTCTCAGTTTCTTCTAGTGGCTCCTGCGACGTTTGCTCCTGACTGAAATCTTCAACTACCTGATCTTCAGATAAGTTCTCAACAGCCTCTGCTACACTTGTGTCAGTTCCTGTTTCTTCCTCGGAAGTTGGGTCTTCCTCGGCAAGAACAGCTTCTTCTTCTTGGTCTGGAATCTCCTCAGTTATTTCATCCCCCTCAGTTACTGCTTGCTCTTCAATAACATCTCCATCATTGACCTGAATTTCCTCAGTTATCGCATCCTCCTCAGTTACTACTTGCTTCTCAATAGATTCTTCTTCCCCAAGGACCTGAACCTCCTCAGCTGATACTTCCTTGTCAGATACCTGTAGCTCCTCAGGAATTTCATCCTGTTGAGTTACTGCTTCATCAATAATATCCTGGTGGAATAGAACCTCATCAGCTTGTTCATTCTCCTCAGTTACTGCTTGCTCTTCAGCACCATCTTCTTTGATTTCAGCTTCCTCAGGAATTTTATTCTCATCGGCTTGCTTTTCAACAGGTTCTTCCCCATGAACCTGAACATCCTCAGCTGGCTCGTCCTCCTCAGGTACCACTCGCTCCCCTTCTTCAACATAAACCTCCTCTACCATTTCCTCCTCGGTAACAGCTTGTTCCTTTGTTTCAACTTCATCCTCGATTGGAACTTCCTCCTGAGTTGCTGCTTGCTCCACTTGCTGCTCTTCTACTGGAATATTTTCCTCTGAACTCAACTGGTGGCTTTCAGATAACATCTGAAACACATAAAGAACATTAGGATGCAACATGCCAAAATGATCATATATGGAAAAGATGAAACAGTTAGGACTATACCTGACTCTGGACGATCTCAATTTGGGCAGCAAGGTGAGAGTGAAGGCTATGTGTACTCTTTTGATGGTCCTCCAGACTCCTACGGACTGCCATAAGCTGCTCCTCAAGAACTTGGGATCTTCTTGCCTGTTCCATCTCCAGGAGGTCCCTAGCAGAGAGAGCAAATAAAGATGAATTAGGAATAATCTGTATCAGTAACAACACCAAACTGCTAAAAACCAGAAATGCTAGAGAGAATCCCATAATCTATGATCCCACAAAGCCCCTTAGGTTACTCACCTGATTTCAATCACCTCCTGTCTGTTTCTTTCAAGAGCCTTCTTGTTGCGGATATAGGATTCCTTCAGGCTTGAAAGTTCCATTCTTTGTTCCTCCAACTCAGATGTGAGACCCTCTATAGTGGACATCTGCTCATCAAGACGTGATTTGGTGACCAAAACAGTGTCTGTGAGCCCAGAAATGGTAACAGCTACCTCAGAGTTTGCAGTAAGAATAGAATTAAGTCTCTGCTTAAGTGTTTCAATCTCTTCAGTCTTATTCTTGACCACTGCATTCAACTTTGCAGTGGAAACAGATTCCTGCTGCAGTTCGGAAAGTTTGCCATTCATCTCAGACTGAAGAGACCAGAATTGGTTTTGAAGATCAGTAGATCTGATTTTTTCTGAAGTGGCCAGTGCAATGTCTGCCTTGTTTTGGGCCTGTGTGTAGGCTTCTTCCAGTGCTTGTAGACGCTCTTCAAAAACACCAACATTGGCAATCTAGATACATAAACAAAATATTTTCATTCCAATGAAGTTCAATAACTCATCTGACCAATATGCAGCATTTCGCCAATTCAGACATTTATTGAACCTAACCACTTTTATGTCCATCCACAATTGCAATTCGCATCCAAGAATTCATCAATCATACATTAAATCTACATTGTTGTCGTAATTAATTAATCATTTCACTCAAGGCCACTGTGAATATTTCAGGATTTTAAAAATACACCAAATGTATAAGTTTGTTCATAACATGCTCTCGTCAGTGGTGTTGGCAGCTAGTTACACTAGCAATGAGTTCTATGATTCAATTGATTCAGAAGAGGAAAGTATTATAAAAACAATGATGGCATTGATCATTGTATTAGGTAGTTCCCAAAGAAATGTCATTAAAATGCATAAATTAATGTTATCATAATTTGATTATAATCTTAACAGGGTGATTGATTGCGATTTCACTTTTTTAACATTAGTGTGTAATGTTGCTGTTTGAGCATAATATCTGCTCAATGCAATGCAAACGAAGATATCGCCTTTTAAAATTCTGTCAGTTTAATGCCTACAAAAACGGCTTGTAGGGACTACGAGTTACTTCCCAGGTTTGTGATGTTACAAACCCTGATAAACCCCGCTCCCGAAAACATGCAACAAAGGGGGCGAAGCCATGTTGCACCGTTCTTAATCCTGCCGAGTGTCAACCACCCCTTTAATATTTTAAATCTGAACAGACCAACACCAATGGCATTTTAAAACATCATGGTTTTGCAATGAAATTTAAACAGCAAAAGCATGTTTACCCAACAACACCATGTGGTTACGATTAACCCCTCACAGCAAATAACCTGGAAAGATTTCCTAGAGTGTTTTCCACAAAGGGCCTATTGAGTTTAAGTTGCTGTAAAACCACTTACATTTAAAATAGTGACACTTCTTTTAATTCAAATTCAAATAACATTTTATGAATTTAGAGTACTACTTATGCTAAAGGATTTAAGATTTTACAATAACATTATTTATGCTATATTTTTGACAATGAGAAATTTAACCCAAAGTTAATGGCATGGTGGTGTACTTTTTTTTATCGGATGTAGTTGACAAGACTATTATTAATGTGAATGACAACATTTAATACTACAGTTCTACAAATCACCATCAGTGAAAGGAAAATTGTTTGACATTTTTAAATGAAAGGGTTACTTTAATACATTACATTCTGATCACTAATGCAGTGCTGACTGCCTTTCAAATGAAAGAGTCATTGACGTGTTTATTTTATTTATATCTTTACTTTTCCATCTTGGAAAACACGTTTTCCATGTTACTTTTCCTTTAAACAAGCCTGCCTGGCAAAAGGAAACACGATCCTCCTCCGAACAGACTATTAATGGCCTGGGAGCAACATGACACAATTCAGCGAAAGGAATATTCAAAGGGCACATGAGGCATACATTCAGACCCGTTAGCATTATGTATTTTTACAATCAAATTACAAATAATTCAATGTTCAACATATTATATAAAGTTGAGCAAGTAAGTGCTCAGTACACAATGTTCCAATGCGCACACAGCGTTTTCCTGTGCGTAAAAGTAATGAACTGGATTATTTTATTTAAAAGTTAACTTGTAACAATAAAAATGCAATTTTTATAACTTGTTATTTATGCTATCTAGAGTATCTCAAAATCAAATACCTGTGCATTACCCATTCCCAACTGCTGTTGGAACTTGGTTATCCTAAGTTGCATTGCATTGACTGTCTCTGTTAGACTGTCGATGGTTTGCTGCTGCTGGCTGCAGAACCAGACTGCCGTTGATCCCCCGAATGCGAAAATAAAGAAAACAATGGCAGGGACTGCATATTCTTTAAATCCCCTCGGTGGTGTTACAGATGGCGTCTCCAAGAGCAGCAAACTGTCGTCCTGTTTAATGGTGCTTTTTCCTTTGCGCTTGGTCATCTTGGCTTCGGATGATCTGCACTGTATACCGCAACACTCCCCCTTTCTCTGATTTACTCAGTGATTTAGTTAACGCTCTACCAGACCTCAACGCGGTAATGGGCCACAACGACGGGGAACAATCAAAAGTGAACTTTCAAGCACGAGGAGTGTGAGTAGGGGGCGTTGTGCACTGGAGGCGGTCTCACTTTCATGGCACTGTGCACGTACAAACTTACCTAACGTTTCAGAGTTTTCGCATCATTTTCCAAAAAAATAATAAAAAAAATAAATAAATAAAAAATAATATTAATAATAATTACAAAAAAAAAAAAAAAACCGAGGAGGATACAAAAACCTGATTTTTTTTTTGAATACTTGTAACATAAAATGTATATACTCTGTCTATCCTGATACTGATAGTAAAATGAATCATATTTTCATATATGCATATCTATCTATCTATCTATCTATCTATCTGATACTGATCCATAGATCTGGTCAGTAGGCCTCTATATTATAAAATAATTTGCTTAAATATTAAGAACATTGTGCAGTTTAATTTTATTTCTCTTACTCTGTTTTGCAGACTCTCTAAAACTTTCAGACTGGTTGATGATGAAGTCTCTCTAGATTTTCAGCAGACATATGAAGAATTTGGGTAGGCCATTCAAAGATGAGAATTACATTGCACTATTTATTTGGCTCCAGGAGTCTTGGTGGGTCCAAATTTCTTTCATTTTACAATGATGGATGTTATGAATCTTTGCATCTGGCTATCAATAGACTTTTATTGAATGTAAACATAACTAATGGCTGGATTTTCTTTGCCTGACATCTAGACTGCTGTGACTTTATACACTGTAGATTGTCACAGATGGCTTCTAGTTTTTGAGACATCTCAAAGTAACCTGATGCTTCTAAAGGAATGAAACATGATTCTTCTTGGCCGATACATAGATAGACAGACATACAGACAGATCATTCAATACATAGATGTTGAGATATCTTTTTATTTTCTTTCTTATTTCTTAATTTCTTTTTCTTTTTATTTAAGATCACATCAATTATATGTCACTTTCAAGAAATATGATCACAAATGGTGTTGTCTAAAGTCGTCCTTTCTTTACTCTGTAAGACAAGAAAACAGAAAAGTAGTAGTTGTTGCTTAAAAGATAAAATCATATGAAATATAAACCTCATATCTAAAACATTAACCAAAATAGGTTAATTAATTTTACAACAGAATACATACCTTTGACTATAAGTTTGGTGGAGCACTCATCATGACCAAGAGGGCTTTCAGCTGCAACCTTGTACTCTCCCATGTCTTTGGCTCCAACCCTCAGGATGAGCAGTGAACAAATACCACACACGTTTGTGATGTAGTAGTTGGGGTTTGTGTTAAGGCTGACATTATTATGGTACCAGGTAATATGTGGGGTTGGGTTGCCCGTCACAGCACAGCTCATGTAGCACTCATAACCTGGCGGAGCAGCATGAAGTTTTAAAGGGACAATAAATTTGGGGGCTGCCTGGAAGTCGAGGGTCTTTGATACAGGCATGCTATATGTGAATTTTTCTGAAAGAGATGAAAAATTGCGAAAAAAAAAAAGATTATTTAGTTGTAGTAATGTACATTTTTGGTCACCTCACATTATGCATCAGAATTATCTGTTTGTGCATCTGAGTTATAATGCCCAAGTGAAGGGACAATATAAGCTGGAGGGCTGTGAGCAATTTATGAAGCACATGAAGTGCAGACCATCACTGGCCAAACAATTATCCATAGCTACTGTAATAGGCCACCTTGTACTGCAGCTGTCAACCTTATAGGAACAACATTTTCAGAACAAGGAGGAGATAGTTTAGTGGCAATGAGTCAGGGACAGCATCACAAATCCCAGAAGTATAAACCTGGATAAGGGTGACCCATAAATAGAGTTTCATAGATCTTCTATCATCACTGCACCCTTGAGCAAGACACTTATCTCTGGCTTCTCCAAGGGACTCACTGCAATTAGTGTTCTGTAAACTGCTTTGGGAAAAGGTGTCTGTTAAATGGCAAGTAGCCTAGACCATGGCACCGCTGGTTGTAATGCAGCCGAGACCATTGATTGTCCAAACGTAATTTGTTTTCAGGCTTATTTATTTGGGTATAGTTGGTGCATAATGAGACTATGGATTATTTTTCATCACTAACAAGATTTTAGATTGAAATTTATATGAATATATTTTACATTTAAATGTCCCTGAGACAATGCAGTCAAAAAGGTACAGTTCGATCAAAAATGAAAAATCCACCGTCATTGACTTGTTCCAAACTTGTATGAGTTTCTTCCCTCTGTTGAACACAAAAGAAGATATTTCAAAGAATGTTGGTAACCAAACAGTTGATGGTAGCCATTGATTTCCATAGTATTTTTTTTTCCCATACTATGAAAGTCAATGGCTACCAGCAGTTTTACCAACATATCTTCTTTTGAGTTCAACAGAAGAAAGAAACTACAGGTTTGAACAACCTGAGGGTGAGTAAATGATAACAGAATTTAAATTTTTAGGTGAACTATCCATTTAAAATCTGTAGTAAAAATAAAACAATTAGTGCGGTTTAAAATAGATTTAAAAATTATTTCATGACATCTGCTCTTTTTAATATATATATATATATATATATATATATATATATGATTTTTAAAATATATTTTAAATAAACCAAACAAAAAACTCAACACATCATCAACAAACCTCTTTTTTTGATGGTTCCCCAAACTGGAGACACTGAGGGCTCTGAGAGGCCTATATCATTCTTGGCAAACACTCTGAAATTGTACTCTCTTCCAGGCAAGATGTTAATGACTGTGAATTTGTTGTTGAACAAGTGGTCAACCACTGTACGCCATGTTTGTTTGACAGAGTCCCGCTTCATCACCATGTAATGCAGATGGTTGTCTCGTTTCTCATCGGGAGAAGGAGTCCATGACAGGGTCACAGTGCCCTGGACATGCTGTTCCAGTTCTACAGGACCTGGAGGCTTGGGATCATCTGGACATGAAAAATAAACAGGTACGTATATAGAATCACTATATTATCTAAAATCATTCTGTAGAGTTAGAACCATACCATGGGTTTTGATATTCAGATAAAAATTAAATGTATTTTTTTTTCATTTATCTTATATATTGTTACCATTAAAAAATATAAAATACTATTTAGAAATATTACTAAAATGTGTCCTTAACATTAGGTAAGAATTTTAAGGAGTTTGGTTACCAGTGACTCTTATTTCAATAGTGAAGGTGTCCTGGCCCACCATATTCTTCATATTGACAGTATAAATGCCAGTGTCAGACAGCTCTGATGTGTAAATTAATAGCTGAGAACCTTTTTCAAAATCAGTGATTGTGACATGTTTGGCTACAGGAGCACCATCCTTTAGCCATGTTATGTCTGGTAAAGGAGAAGCCTGTGGATAAAATAAAATAAATGCTCAGTCCTGATATATTATACAAAAAAGTGTTAATATTTTGTCACGTGTGAATATGCTTTTGGTAAAATAAAATATATTCTGATACTCTACCTCGAAACTGATGCTGACACGAACAGTGTTTCCAGCTTTAACAACCATGAAACTTTTCATTTTTTTGTCAATGAACTTTGGCTTTACTGAAAAAAAGTCAGATTAACTTATCTTTGTGTGAAACTTAAAGCTAAATGTCAAAGATATAAAAAAAAAAAACATGAATCTTTACCTGGAGGAGGCATGGCAATGATGTAATTGTCAAAGCTCTGTGGAAGCCCCTCTCCTCCTTCATTGACAGCGATCACTCTAACCCAATACATGGCCATTGACTTCAATCCCACAGAAGTGAAGGAAGTCTGAATCACTGCGTTTGTATTGCAACGGCTCCACTCAAGTTGGTCTGTGGGTCTGATTTCCACAAAATAGCCTTTTGCTTCGTCTTCCTCACCTTTGACTTCTTTAGGTTTAGTCCAGGAAAGAGATAGACTGGTGTAGCTCGATCCAGTTATTTTGAGGTCTTTGACCTTACCAGGAGGCTCTGGGGAAAATAACATCACAAATATCTACTTAAAAATTATGGATATTTTTGTACTCTATCTGGCAAGTCAGTATAGAGTGGTATTGAGTATAAATTTGTTGAGCATGTCTTACTTTTGGGGTCCCTTGCAATTGCACATTCAGACGGCCCACTTGGTTCCCCAGGCCCACATGTGTTAATAGCGCTCACTCTGAACTCATACTCCACACCTTCGATTACATCTTTTACTGCATATTTTTTGTCTAAATATGAAATGAAAGCATTAAAATTGTGCTGTATTTTAATTAAGAGAAAAATAGGCTACTTTAATTAAAATTCAATTAAATTAATATTTTATTTAAATTATATGTAAATTAATTTTCAATACCTCTGATTGGATCATCTTTTGGGTTTGCATGACTCCAAAAATTGCTACCTTTTTTGCGTTTTTCCACATTATATCCAATGATACTGCCCCCTCCAGTGCTGGAGGGAGAAAGCCAGGCCAAGATAATGCAGTCTTTAAAGGCACTGACTATTTTAGGAGGAGCAGGAGAGCCAGGGAATGCTGGGGGAAAAAAGAACACATTTTATTACGTTTAAAACACACTCCTGTTTTCTAAAGACTAACAACTGATAATTTACTACATCAGAATACAGAAAGAAATAAGGAATCTCACCCAAAGTGCCAGCAGCAATATCATTAGTTGCCAAGACCTCACTGAAGCCCTCCAAGTTTTTTGCCCGGATTCTGTAGCAGTACTTTCTGCCACGATCTATGTTTGTGTCTCTGTAGGTAGGCTGTCCAGGAATGTCTCCAATTTTAGTCCAGGTGTTCCGTCCCAGCTGCTGTCGCTCCAGGTTGTAATTAATCACTGGACAGCCACCATCATCCTTTGGGGGTCTCCATTTAAACTCAATGGCAGACAAGGAGCTTTCTACAATTTCTACAGGTCCTTGTGGTGGAGTTGGCCTGTCTGGAAGAACAAAAAAATATAGAGCAGGCCTACTGATATGTCACAATGGTAGAACAGTTAATTAGTCATCTAACAACAAATTAGTTGAGGTCAGTTAGTCTCAGATTTTTTCTTCTTTTTATAGTTTTCGTATTTTTAGTGATGATTCTTTAATTAGCATGTAAACAGCTATAGCATTGTAAGAGATGTATGCTACAACTATAAATAAAATACAGACAGATGGCTTTGACTGCTGCATGTGGATGTATGTAGATTTAATATTCTTCTAAAATATGCTTTCACAGATATTTTTTTTGCAGTTGTTTGCAATACATACCAAGTACTGTAAGTTTTGAAGTTGCCTCTACAGTGGCAAATTCATTCTTGATTTTGATTTTTATCTCTCCAGTGTCTTTGCGCTGACACTTAGTCAGAAGTAGACGGCTATGGGCTGAAGACTTTTCGATCCTGACACCGTGACCCTCCAGCAACTCTTCTTCCTCTTTAAACCACTGAATCTTAATTGGTTCTTTTCCTGAAAATGGTAGTTTAAAGGAAGCATTTTCTCCTGCTTTGACAATAACACGCTCTGAGAATTTACTCAAGGCATCTGCATCAATTTTGGGTGGATCTGAAGAAATGAGAGGAAAGAGAATTTGTAATCGCTTTCCTATAAACCAGGGCTGGGTGGTAGATGTGTTGTTTATTCACAGGCAAGAATAAACATCCACACCGCATGTCTCTTTTATGAGACGGATGTTAATACATTACATTTTACAGAAAGCATCATATTTTGAAGTGAAGCATCAAAAGAAAATGTCATATAAAGTGCATTTCTAATTCAACCTGTGAGAGGTTATTATCACCTGATGAGAGGTTATTATCACCTGATAGCTTTTCCTGATACCTTTGGCCTACCATAGAGCTTACACTAGCAAATAATGTAAGTAATCGATTACAAAATTAAATACATTTTACTACCAAATTTATGTTGATATGCAAAGAGAAAAGCAGAAAACACACCTACCCTTAACATTTAATGCAGCCTCTGATTTACGTCCTTCTGCCTCAAACTTATATTTTCCAGCATCTCTTTCTTGGCAGTCATTGATGATTAGTTTGTGGTGAGCCCCATCTTTGACAATTGTAATTCCATCCTTAGACTCCAACTGATGTGAAAGAAAAAATGCATTTAATTTTTGCAATGCATGATCTATCCACTACCGGTCAAAAGTTAAGATATTTTTTATGTTTTGAAACAGTCTTTGATCCTTACTAGGGTTGAATTTATTTGAACACATGAACAGTAAAAACAGTGATATTGTGAAATATTATTACAATTTCAAATCTACTGAATATGATTTATAAAATGTGATTAATTCCTGTGATGGCAAAGCTGAATTTTCAACAGCCATTACTCCAGACTTCATTTGAAAATTCAGTTTTGCCATCACAGGAATAATTACATTTTAAAATATATTACAATAGATAACATTATATTTACTATATTTGGTTGAGAAATATGGATAAATATAATACATTTTTTTGTACATTATAACCTTTTTTCCATCTTTGTACCATAATCCATTGCTATCTTCACAGCTAAGTTTGCAGGACAACTCTGCTGATTCTCCAACATTGGCTGCAGTATCTGACAACCCGTTCAGGAAGTGGACTCCATGGTCTGGATAAAAGTGCACAGGAAATATGTCGGATTACATCATCTCAGCACTGAGAAACTGGGGACTGTATATTAATGTTTCAGACATGAACGCATACCTATGATGTTGTTAGGAATCAGCTCACCGACTCTTGTACGCTTCTTGCGCTTATCACCTGACCCACTGTCTCCACCTGATCCATCTAAATCCAATCCATCACCTTTTCCATGATTTCCACTCCCATCTCCTAACCCATTTACCAAGGTACCATCTCCTCCTTTTCCGTTCTTCCCCGTTCCATCACCCTCACTTCCATCTCCCAGGCTAGATCCTCCAATGCCTTTTCCTGCTGCCGTAGCTCCCATCCTTTCAGCAGCTTCTCTCTCGGCCTTGGCCTTCCTGGCTGCCTCATCTCTTTCACCATGGGCTTTACGGGCTGCCTCATCTCTTTCAGCTTGGGCCCTCCTGTCCGCCTCATCTTGTTCTTCCCGAGCTTTTCTGGCTGCCTCATCTTGCTCGGCCTTTGCCCTCTTGGCTGCCTCATCTCGTTCTGCCTGTGCCCTCCTAGCCACCTCATCTTGTTCGGCCTGAGCCTTTCTGGCTGCCTCATCTTTTTCAGCCTGGGCCTTCCTTGCCGCCTCATCTCTTTCAGCCTGGGCCTTCCTCGCTGCCTCATCTTTTTCAGCCTGGGCCTTCCTCGCTGCCTCATCTTTTTCAGCCTGGGCCTTCCTCGCTGCCTCATCTTTTTCAGCCTGGGCCTTCCTCGCTGCCTTATCTTTTTCAGCCTGGGCCTTCCTCGCTGCCTCATCTTTTTCAGCCTGGGCCTTCCTCGCTGCCTTATCTTTTTCAGCCTTGGCCTTCCTCGCTGCCTCATCTTTTTCAGCTTGGGCCTTCCGCGCTGCATTATCTTTTTCAGCCTGCGCCTTCCTCACCGCCTCATCTCTTTCAGCCTGGGCCTTCCTGGCTGCTTCATCTTTTTCAGCCTGTGCCCTCCTGGCCGCCTCGTCCTTTTCCCTCTGCAGTCTGGCTTTCTCTTCTGCTAAACGTCTGGCTAGTTCATCTGCACCATCATCTTTCCCGCGGGCACTGGGATCATCTGAAAACAGTATCAGTTACAGTATATACTTTAAGTGATATACAGTGATCAGACAAAATTCAGAATTGTAAAATTGTCAACAAAGTGGACATGAACAGGGAACATTTTGGGTGTTCGATTTAAAATGTCCGTCTTGTAAGCCTGCTTGATGTTGGCTCTATTTTGAACATAGTGTGGTAAATCTTTGGCGAAATTAAGTGTTGTTTGGTCCATATTTGTATACTAGTGGTCAAAAGTTTGGAATAATTAAGATGTTTTCAAAAGAAATGTCTTATGTTCATTAATGCTGCATTTATTTGATGAGAATACAATATAAACTGTAATATTGTGAACTACTTTTACAATTTAAAAGAACTGCATTCTATTTTAATATATTTTAAAATCTAATTCATTCCTTTGATAGAAGAGCTGAATTTTCAGCAGCCATTGATCCATTCTTCAGTGTCACTTGATGATTCTAATATGCTGATTTGCTGCTCAAGAATTTCTTTTTATTATTTCAAGAATTTCTTATTATTAGTGTTTAAAACCACTTTTACTGCTTAATATTTTCATGGGAACCGTGATATGCTAACATTCATATGATTAACATAAAAGATATTAAAATAGAAAAAAGTTATTTTAAATTGGATTAATATTTCACAATACTGTTTGTAATGTATTTTTGATCAAATACATGCAGCCTTGGCCTTCCAAAAACATTAAAAAAATCTTAATCATTCCAAACTTTTGACCGGTAGTGTATATGCATTTAAAGTGCATGCAAACACAATTCAACTAAGAGAGAAAATAAAGCAAATTACCTTCCACATCCAGAGTCCCCTGGCTTGACCTGAGCCCAGCAATAGCCGTATAGACTCCCTTGTCCTCATTTGTACAGTTTTTCACTGCTAGTATGTGGACTTGCTTGTCTTCTGACACTGTGATGTCATATTTTTCCCCATGCTCAACAGAGATGTCATTGGCATACCAGGTGATTTGGGGTACAGGGTCCGATAAGGCACATTCAAACATCGCATCCTGCCCCTCAGTCACTTTAGTGTTTTTCAGTGTGGTATTAAACTCCACATCAGGCACTGGAGGCACAAAACAATTCTTGAACATTTATGGATAACAAGTAAAAATGAAATGAAAAATCACATTTTCACTGCACAAATTCACTAGCCTGTTCTTTAACCTTCAAATATTGCATGTTGCCTAATAACAATACTGTAACATTTAATATAATAAGTAGTTATTTCTAATATTTTAAACAAACAAATATAAAAAGCATTGATATACTTACACGCTAGGGAAGTTGAGAATACGTTCACCTCCTCTACATCCACTTGATATAACCCAGCATCTTCTGGGCCAACATCCCTAATGCTGAACAAGTATGTTTCACCAAATTTCTGCATATTATGTTTTGTGGCCTCATCAGTTCCATCTCCATAGTCAAGCATTTCCCCATCCTGGTAATAGTAAATTGAAGTGCATTACTCTCAATTTGAGAGTCTCAAAGCAGTATTGTTGATGACACTGAGTCAGTTTAAGTGAGGGCACTTACTTTGAAGAGAAGGATTTTGCTGTTAGGATCCTTTAACTTCATGTCGAGTTCAAATTCCGCTGCGCCATCTGTTTTTACCTCGATCTGTTTCAAGCTGTGGATTTTCTCAACATACTTGAAGAAAGAAAAATCAAGAGTGGAGATTTTTCATATTATATGTGCATAAAAACAGTGGTGCACAAATTAGTATGATACTGAAAGCAAACAAGACCTTGGACTGTTCTGCCTCTCTTTCCTTTTTCTTCTGGTTAAGTTTTCTAAGCATCCACCTGAAGTCAGTGACTCCAAATTCCTGACAAATCCGTTCATAATCTTTCCTGGGTGCACTCAGCAACACCTCCCAGAACCTTGGATTGATTTCTCCTTCTTTCCATTGTTTTTCTTTTCTCTTCACAACCCTAAATGTATTTAGTATGATTACAGATCAGACTGGTTGTTTTGGCTACTTAGAAATGGCCTATCATTATGGTTTTCTATGTTTTTATACAAGTAAATACTAATATATAAAAGTTAAATATACGGTAAAAGCAAATATATGATGCAGTGATACGTTACGTTTTCTTCAGCATTTTTCTGAACTCATCAGGGTTACTTTTGGGGGCTGAAAAATTAGACATTTTAAGTTTCGACACTCTGAACTCTCTTTAACAATCAAAAAATTTTCCAATACAGTTTATTTCATTTGAAGTGTCATTAGATTTGAGTTACATAAATACCTGGCGCTCTTTTCTTGAATCCAACTGAAAAGAAGAGAAACATTGATTTAGGCCTATATGTGATATAGCATTTTTATTTTAATCAAATCAGTAATAGAAAACTAACAGATCAATATATTAAAATGAACTATATGCATTTCCTACCCTCAATGACATTCAGTGCAGCAGTACAAATCGCCTTTCCAAATGGATTTATAGCAAAACATTTGTATGTGTCTGCTTGATCTGAATCTACATTTGGTATCTGTAGAATGGAAATAAAAAGCCATATCAAATGTTGTTAAGGAAAAACAAAACACAGGTGAATTATAAATAAATTACATAAAATAATATAAAAAAATTATGTATTTATTATTTTATATATAATAATTTATTTATAATTTATATTACCAATATACCAATATTTATTAATATGGTTTAAACGTAGAATGAAAATGAAACTGCTGATAACATGGTTCTTTACACTGTTGAAAATTGCATTCACCTCCAGAATATATTCTTCATTCTTCTCATCAAACCATGAAACATATTTTGTTGAATTAGAGATATCTCCCTTGTTACGTGCCCATGAAACTTCTGGTACTGGATATCCACTCACAACAGCTTTGAAAAAGGCCATTTTGCCTGAAGATTAAACAGAATAGGTTGTGATTATGATCAAGGATAGATAGATGTTTTTCCATTTAAATGAAATTATATTGTTGAAATTCTATGATCAATCCAAATGATCCATATAAAAAAGTAAGAAAACTATTACCTTCCTGTATAGTCAAGGCTATGGGTTTTCGAATGAAATCAGGAGTAGTAGATCCAGGTGGCAGTTCTTCAACATACTGTGTGACCATAACACCAGGCACTCTGGATCTCTTCCTAATTGCCACTGAAATATCAAAACAGTGTTTTCAAAAACTCATCATGTTTTCCTGAAACTATACAGAAAAAAAGGCCATCAAATATGAAATGGCATATTTATGTCTCATGTTCTTCAGAGATTGAAGCTGTGGATTTGTTGTTGACCACATGATGGCGATGTTTAAACACAGCATTGCCCTTGATCATAAACACTTCCATCTACTAAAATACTTGATTAAGAATAAGGTCATGGGTGATGAAACAAAGCAACACTAAAATAAATGATTCAGATGGTTTTAAGAATTTTGTCATTTGGCATACCATTATTGTCATGATTTTAACTTACCGCCTGTTCCTTCTGCTGGCTTTGGCATCTTCACAATGCTAGATTGTATCTTCACAATGCTGTATCTAAAATCGAGAAGAGAGGGCAAAAATCATTATATTGCACATGTAATCAGTTACTATTGTTGTTATTAAAACAATTTATAGGGTGAATGCAGGTTAAAGTGGGACAAATATGCTTAATCTTCTTTCATTATTCTTTCATTACAAAAACAACCTTTATTTAATCCTAAACTAAGATGGCATGACACAAAAGCGCTTCTTTATTTCTGATATCATTTTACGGGGCGTGTCATACAAAATTAGGACAGAAGTGAGCACCAGTAGCACTGTTCCAATTTGCCTGTAGTATATTACAAGTGAATGCCAGTGACAAATTAGTATAAAGTGTCACCATAGCAAACAGATATGATTAACTCTAAGAGGTGCATTTATTTTTCTTGTTACACAGAAAGACTTTTCTTATTGTCACTGAGAACATTATAAGGTCTTATCCCTGATAAAGGGCTGATATGTGTGAATAAGGAATATGAAATACTATCTGCCAGCCATCTGTCCCATACCACCTTGTGAACATCCCTTCATGAGATAATACAATTTAAGCAATATAGAAATATGTTTCATAATCACATGGGAAGTGCTATATACAGGTGGATCTCAATAAATTAGAATGTCGTGGAAAAGTTCATTTATTTCAGTAATTCAACTCAAATTGTGAAACTCGTGTATTAAATAAATTCAATGCACACAGACTGAAGTAGTTTAAGTCTTTGGTTCTTTTAATTGTGATGAGTTTGGCTCACATTTAACAAAAACCCAACAATCTCAACAAATTAGAATATGGTGACATGCCAATCAGCTAATCAACTCAAAACACCTGCAAAGGTTTCCTGAGCCTTCAAAATGGTCTCTCAGTTTAGTTCACTAGGCTACACAATCATGGGGAAGACTGCTGATCTGACAGTTGTCCAGAAGACAATCACTGACACCCTTCACAAGGAGGGTAAGCCACAAACATTCATTGCGAAAGAAGCTGGCTGTTCACAGAGTGCTGTATCCAAGCATGTTAACAGAAAGTTGAGTGGAAGGAAAAAGTGTGGAAGAAAAAGATGCACAACCAACGGAGAGCCGCAGCCTTGAGAGGATTGTCAAGCAAAATCGATTCAAGAATTTGGGTGAACTTCACAAGGAATGGACTGAGGCTGGGGTCAAGGCATCAAGAGCCACCACACACAGACGTGTAAAGGAATTTGGCTACAGTTGTCGTATTCCTCTTGTTAAGCCAGTCCTGAACCACAGACAACGTCAGAGGCGTCTTACCTGGGCTAAGGAGAAGAAGAACTAGACTATTGCCCAGTGGTCCAAAGTCCTCTTTTCAGATGAGAGCAAGTTTTGTATTTCATTTGGAAACCAAGGTCCTAGAGTCTGGAGGAAGGGTGGAGAAGCTCATAGCCCAAGTTGCTTGAAGTCCAGTGTTAAGTTTCCACAGTCTGTGATGATTTGGGGTGCAATGTCATCTGCTGGTGTTGGTCCATTGTGTTTTTTGAAAACCAAAGTCACTGCACCCGTTTACCAAGAAATTTTGGAGCACTTCCTGCTTCCTTCTGCTGACCAGCTTTTTAAAGATGCTGATTTCATTTTCCAGCAGGATTTGGCACCTGCTCACACTGCCAAAAGCACCAAAAGTTGGTTAAATGACCATGGTGTTGGTGTGCTTGACTGGCCAGCAAACTCACCAGACCTGAACCCCATAGAGAATCAAGAGAAATTTCAAGAGAAAGAAAAATCAGGAATTTGAAATTCCTGATGAAGGTCATGCAACCGAAACGTCGTTAATAAATATTTGATATATTTTTGGCATAGATAGTGTGCGGGATTTGTTTTTGATTTTTAGTATTGTCAAGAGGAAAATGAGAAACAAGAGACCAAAAAATGCAGATGAGCTGAAGGCCACTGTCAAAGAAACCTGGGCTTCCATACCACCTCAGCAGTGCCACAAACTGATCACCTCCATGCCACGCCAAATTGAGGCAGTAATTAAAGCAAAAGGAGCCCCTACCAAGTATTGAGTATATATATAGTAAATGAACATACTTTCCAGAAGGCCAACAATTCACTAAAAATGTTTTTTTTTTATTGGTCTTATGAAGTATTCTAATTTGTTGAGATAGTGAATTGGTGGGTTTTTGTTAAATGTGAGACAAAATCATCACAATTAAAAGAACCAAAGACTTAAACTACTTCAGTCTGTGTGCATTGAATTTATTTAATACACGAGTTTCACAATTTGAGTTGAATTACTGAAATAAATGAACTTTTCCACAACATTATAATTTATTGAGATGCACCTGTACATGTATATAGAATACCATTTTACTGTGTTGATGCCTACTGTCTAGTCAGTAACCAAAAACTATGCCAGAAACTGAATCAATGAACCAATAAAGATATATTAGGAGGTGATTTTATACATTTTGCACGTAAAGTAACACAAGACTAACATAAAATCTTTTTAACGCCATGATAAGGTACATGATCCTTACCAATCATTTTACAAGCATTTTACCCCTGCTTTTGATAGGTCACATACCTCATAAATTTATCAGAGATGTGCTACCAGAGCAATTATGCTTTAGCTTAGGAGAGAAAATCATATTTAATTATTATAATAAAAGAATATGAGGAGAACTGCTGTATAACTATTTATGTGAAAAATAAAGCACTTTCACTGATAACCCACGCAACAAACAAGCAGAATACTATTGTTAAAGCATCAGTGTGTTTTAGTAGAGCAATACAGACCCTTTGCTACATTAAGTAAGTTATAAAACTATTTTATTCAGTCTGACTTTGGCAATTACATGTAAGAAAGCACTTTAATGTTGTTTGATAGCATCTAAAATGCTTTAGTGCAATCTGAGCATCACAACATACCGTCTGGAATCCTATCTATTTAATATGCATCAAGAATCAGATCTGTGGCTGGGTATCTTCTCATATAGGCTACAAGTCAAACCTGAAATCTGATTGCCTTCAGATTGCCTTCAGATTGCTTTCTATGTAATTTACTAATAAAGATTAATGTGTAATATTGTATATTTCAGTGTTCTCGTCTGGAAAAAATGAAGTAAAAGAAGAAAGAAGGAGAAGCAACTCACCTTCACGTGTAGCTAACTTGCTCTGTCAACACAACTGTGTTCGACTCCCACAATTTATTGCAGTCTCTCCATTTTGTTCAGCAATAAAACAGTAGTGGGCCAAATTGAAACCTCTCAAGCACTGCAGTCTTATTAGCTGTCACATTAAATCTGTTATTTGGGTGAGGTTTACAGCGGCAAGGGGACAGAGGCCCTGTCCGTGGTTCATGGTCAAACTTATTCTCTAAATAGTGAGAGTGACATTCAAGTTGCTTTTGGTGACTGTTCATTTGCCATTGCCAAGGACAAGCTGTAACGTCACCTTTGCCAGAAAACAGGATCTCATTTATGCTTTATTGCACTATTTGATCTAGTCAAATGATCTACACTATTTCACTCCGTCTATTTAATGACCTTACATCAGGATGTGTAAAATAAGATTTAAGATAAGTTATGTTGAAAGGCTCCACAATAACAGCACTCATCTCAACAGTTCAATATATTTTGTCTGGTAATGTTCCTTCAGATTTGAGAGACTGTGATAAATTCTCATGTTAATGAGATGTGCTATTTATAATTCAGCGATGCACAAATAAAAATATATTGATATTATGACTTATGCGCTGGTTATGCAGTCCCAGAGAGTGCCATTTCACATGCACAGGAGCTGACCGCACTTTACATACCCACACAACTTAGCAACTCTCACAAACTAGTGGTCACATTATCTGGGCCCGATAAAATACACATATAATCTTATGACTTTAAACTTTGCCCCATACCAACAGAGTGCTGCAGGGATGGCAGCGAGTTTTAGCACATCCGGTTCCATTGTGCCAAAGTCAATGGGTTTTTGGTCAAATGGCAGAAATAAGGTCAAGCTCAAGAAATGTTAAAGTTTTATTCTACAACGTAGGAAACATTAATAATACCCTCTCATAATTCTTTTAAAACCTTTTCCTTGAAAAATGCTTATATGTTTATATTGCGTTTATAACTTACATTTAGCATTTTACTTGTGGCTATTGTATTTAGGCTTCAAAATTCATAAAAGTGTGCTCATTTGTGTAGATTATCATGATGAAACGTATAAGAATCATACACTAGAGCTTAAGCTCTATATTTTCTTCAATAATGAAAAGCCAATGGATTTCATTTTTTTCAGGGAACGGGTGATGTTAACTTCCGGGTTGGTCAACAAAAATAAGTCAAAACGCTGCATCATAGGCTACAGTATAAACAATATACACAAAAATCTTTAAAAGCAAAGTTTTCCCCATAATTTTCCTCCAGTTATCATAGACCTCATGCGCGATACTTGAGATACAACTGCTGGTGTGGAACATGGTGTGGAAGGTCAGAAGCGCAGTAAATCCAAAAGGCCAAAAGCATGCATAGGTGTTGTCTTGACTGTAGGATTTTGAGAATGCTCCGTACGTGTGCGAGGGATATCGGTATCATGGAGTACAAGAAGTGTTGCCGCTTTTATAGAAGTGATAACAAGGCAGTGTTGATTTCAGGTGAGCGTTTATCACAAGCAGACAGCCTGTCAGTAGCAATTCTTGCTGTTGTAGCGAGACTGTGGCAAAGATGATACTATCGCTCGGTCACAACACATTGTTATCTGAAATCTGTTCTGAAAGAAGAAGAAGAAAAAAAGTCCTTGAAGCAGTCAGCTATAAATCTGAGTCAGCCCATTGGTGTGGTAGCATGTAAATGTAAGCCAGTATATAAACATAGCATGTTGTAGGCCTATTTGTTATTGTTCATTTAATGTATTCATTGAATTGTTCTTGAAAAATCTTGGAGTACTGAAATTAATAGGTTATATTTTCAATTTGGTAAAATTCACATTTTGTGTTATGCACTACATACTCACTTTTTGATAGTGGTTTCAGTTTCAGGGATGCCTGACATTGGAGTTGGTTTTGTGTGGAACCATGCTGAGACTGGAACTATTCAGGTTGCAATCTGAAACAGTAGGCTACTATCCATGTTCTCACGCTATCACAGACATGGATATCATGTCACTGTACTTCTGAGGGCTGCATATCTTGTTGGAATATTCTAAACTGTAATTTCAATGAGAAGGGAATGTGTGTGAGAATAAATGTCTGTGAAACTTTTTCAACCATGTCCAAGAAGAATGTCCTGAAGCGTTCACTAGTTCATGACTGGATCATTGGGGATGACATTTGAAGTCTCAAAGAATAATGTGCTAGAAAGTATGCTTGTCAGAAAATGTTTATTTGCATATTGTGAAGTCATATACACTTAAATGCTTTCCAACTTCTTTTGTTTTTAGTAGTAGGCTACATATCCCTTGGTCTACTAGCAAATTCTATGTGTTCTCAATTGCAACCATAGCTACGTTCATTTATATGCATGCACTGTCCTAGCTTAAAATTTATGCAGGAAATTAGTTGTGGCAGAAGCAGAGCAAAAACTAGCACGTCCAGGGGAGTACAGATCAATCTGAAATACACAGTAGAAAAAAGGAGAAAGAATAAAATTAATGACCAACTATTTTATACAAACATGATATTTAAGAGTTTTTTGTTATTGTGGTAAACGTTAGTATCTTTGTAAAAGCTGAATGGAAAAATGTGATTGTAAAAGTAATTTGATTTTGATTTACATATGTAATGCACTGGCCAGGGCTTTTCGTCTACTTTTTCAGAAAGCCAAATTATCCAAATGTCAGTTAATTTGAGTAATTGTCAGATCTTAGCACTTTCATTTTCATGACAGAAACATACTTTATACTGGTCTCATTCTAGGTACTCGGGCATAATTTTGTGTGTTATTAAATTTCAAAATAAGCCATGTTGCAATTGATAATGTAATGCAAGTACACACAGTATTCAGAGCTTTGTCAAAAGGACAGTATAGAGGACGTTTGTGTAATCTGTCATATACAATTAGTTTTAGTTTTTTTATTTTTAATTGCTGACTGCTGAGTGCTTCTGAACTCACCATAGAGATTTGCACAGAAAGTGCTCTAATGCATCAAGCGGTGCAGCTAATTTGTCTAAATCAATCTGTGACCGCATAAAAATGATTGACGGTCCATATTTGCCCCGCAGGTCACTTTTTGATGAGCTCTGGCATAGGCTGTAGCCCATTTGCATTACGTAACCATGTTGAAAATTATTAGCAACGTGACTGTTCACAAAGGACAAACCATCATGTAAATCAGGTGACTGTGGTAAACACTTCTCAAGCCTTGAAATGAACACTGCAGCTGTCATACCTTTCACTTTTAATGTAGAAGAACATTCTGCCCTGCCAAATGGGTTGACTGCCACCACTTTGTACTCGCCACTATCTTCAGGCCGAACTCTGAGGATGTACATAGAGCAGACACCAGATGCGTTTGTGATGTAGTAATTGTTGTCGGAGTTGATGCAAATCCCATTATGGTACCATGCAATGTATGGGCTGGGGCAGCCGCGGACAGCGCAGGTCATGTAGCACTGGTATCCTTTTGGTGGAGTGTGGAGTTTCAGTGGAACCAGAATGGATGGTGGCCTTTCCAAAGTGACCACGGCTGACACATTTGAGAGCATTGAAACTAGTTGGTAGGAAGGAAAGAAAAAAAAGCCCTAAGTACTTAGCATTGTGCAAAACAATAAGCTAAACTAGTAGTGGTCCTGCCACCCACCTTTATTGTTGTTTACGCCCCATGTTGGTGATGCTGAAGGATCAGAAACTCCCATATCATTTTTTGCATAGACTCTGAAGTGATATTCTTGACCTGGTTGAATGCTGGTAGTGTAGGTAGTACAGAGAAGGTGGTCGGCTATTCTGCGCCAAATGCGTATGTTGGAGTTATATTCTTCCACCATGTAGTGCAGTCGGTCATCTTTGTTGTGGTCTGGAGAAGGACTCCATGTGATAATGACTTTGCCATAAACCACCTGTTCTAGCTCCACTGGGCCTGGGGGCTTGGGTTCATCTGTAGCCACATAAAGTAGGATTATTTTATAGGAATAGAAATATGAGTTTCACTTATGAGTAACTCTTTGTTTCTTTGACATGTTCTTTTCTGGTTTGTTGTCTCTGAAGGTTTGGTCTCACCTAGGCTTAAAGCATGAAAAATTACTTTGAACAATGAATATTTAAAATGAATATTTGCAACAAATTGTATGCAGCACAGCACTAAACTTGTTTACATTGTGTGATCACAGCTATATCATTTACATCAAATGTAGCTTACCTGTTACTCTGACCTCTATGTCAAAGCTGGCTTGCCCACTTGAGTTTTTAGCCACAATGGTGTAGACTCCTGAATCTGAGTACTTTGAGGAGGGTATGACAAGCGTGCAAGTGCCATCAGCATGAATGATCTTGTTCCAGGGAGATACAGGTTCCCCATTCTTAAGCCAGGTAATGTCTGGCGGTGGAGAGGCCTGTGTGCCGAATATCAATTTCTTTCTTTTTGAAGAAGGTAAATAACTAAAGTGTGGATATGTAGATGTGGATATTTACCTCATAATTAATTTTGATTCTGATAGAATTTCCTGATCTCACAACCATAAAGTCTTCAGGATCTTTGAAATGTGGCTGCACTGAAAATGATTGTTCGAAATCAGTAAAGATGTTAGAACTTAAATTGATTTCTTAATCATGTGACTGTGACTTACTGTTGGGGTTTTTAGCGCAGACCATCATAGAAGGAGCACTGGGTTCTCCAGGCCCAGACATATTAATGGCTGTTACTCTGAACTCATATTCTGACCCCTCTGACACATCCTTCACTGCATACTTCAGATCTGTAAGAGGTAGAGACCACTTACAATGTATGTATTTTGAGGTTAGATGCTTGCTAATGGTTATTTATTGATTTGTCATAGCAGTTGTTTTTCAGACTCAACATTTAGTGGAGCTGGAAGTCAGTGCCTTTCATTCAGTGTGGCGCTTTGAAATAAAAAATACCTTGGATAGGGTCCTTAACTGGGTTCAGAGTCACCCACTGGTTTGTATCTTTCTTGCGTTTCTCTAGCTGGTAGCCCAAGATTTTATTTCCTCCATCTTTCTCTGGTGGGGTCCATGTTAGGTTTATACAGTTTTTGAACGCACTGACCACCTTCGGTGTGCCTGGTGGACCAGGAAACACTGCCAACACATAGGTGATATAAATATTAGATGACTTCAGTATTTCTTATATGAAAAATGTAGCAGTAAGGACTTAAGGAGTTTACTTAAAGAACCAGCCATGATTTTTTCAGTCTCCATCGCTTCACTGACGCCCTCAAGATTCTCAGCATAGATGCGATAGATGTACCTCTTGCCAAGAGACACGTTTCTGTCTCTGAAGGTTAGATGGTTTGCTGAAATATCCCCAACCCTTTTCCAGGTATTCTGCCCGACCTGTTGACGCTCAATTATGTAGTTGGTCACATCTGATCCACCATCATCTTTCGGAGGATTCCATTTCAGTTCAAGGACTGAGGATGTGCTTTCATTCACTTCTAGTGGGCCTTGTGGTGGACCTGGCCTGTCTGTCAGGGGAACAGATGTGTGTTACTTAAAATATAGTCTGTTTGTTTTAGTAACAGTTTAATTGCAGATATAATGTACTCACCTAGTACTATAAGGCTTGACAAAGCCTCAATAGAACCAAAAGGATTTTTGAGCTGGATTTTGATTTGACCAGTATCTGATCGCAGGCAATCTTTTATTTGAAGGCGACTGTGGTTTGATTCCTTCACCACTTTCACCGAACCACCATCAAGAAGCTCTGAGCCATTTTTAAACCATTTAATCTCCAGTGAAGCTTGTGGAGGAAATGACATCTTAAAAGATGCACTCTGGCCTGCTTTCACAATCACAGGGTTGGAGAACTTTTGCAAAGCATCAGGGTCGAATTCTGGAAGATCTGGGAAAAATAGAAGCAATATACAGCAGAAAAGATTATTGTAATTGCCAAACTGACAGTAATTTCCTCATGCTAGCCAAATGTAAAAATGAAAATTTAACATGATTACCTCCAACTCTCACCATGGCCTCTGTCTTGCAACCATTCACCTCAAAATGATATAGTCCTGCATCAGAATCCTTGCAATTCTGGATAATGAGCTTATGTGTACAACCAACCTTAGAGATTACCACTCCATCATTGGAAGTCAGCTGTTGAAAAAGATTTATATGAATATTAAACTCTGTATTTGTCAGTGAAAAGTGACCAGTCAGTGACATATTGTTACGATACACAAACATACCTTATTTCCATCTTTATACCACACACCATCAATTTTGTCAGTATTTAGTTTACACACTAGCTCTGCAGGTTTTCCATGGAGAGCATTTTTGTCTGTTAAGCCACTTGCAAAGTGCACTTTATCATCTGGAACGAATGCATTTGAATGAATTATAATAACTTGTCTAAAATTAAGTGGTAAGTTGTTCATAGAAATTAAATAATAAGCAATGTAAAATGCTGACAAAGTTTTTTACAATTTTGTCATTAGCATACCTGTACCATCTCCACCAGATCCAACCACAGCTGACTGGCCTCCCAGTCCGTCTGCTCCCAAACCCATTCCAGAATCCTTTCCACTCTTCCCATTTCCATCTTTACCATCTCCTCCTTGTCTGTATTTCCCTGTCGCATCTCCTCCAAGTCTGTTCCCTCCACTTCCGTCAAGTCCTCCAAAGCCACCTTGTCCATACTTCCCTGTCGCATCTCCTCCACATCCATCTCTTCCATCTCCGCCAAATCCTCCATGGCCATCTGCTCCATCACCACGACCATCCACTGCACCACCACAGCCATCAGCTCCATCACCTCTCCTATCTGTACTCTTGCCTCTCCTGGCTACTTCGTCTTTTTCTCTTTGCAGTCTGGCCTGTTCATCTGCCAGACGTCTTGCAAGATCATCTGCTCCCTCACTTGCACCACCTCGACCTTTTCCCTTGGCGTTAGGGTCCTCTGATGTGGCATAGAGCATAACAAACAATAATAGATTATTGGCCTGTTTGATGTACATGGCAGTGTAAAAGTATGCTGAAAGATGATGTTTCTTTGTTCTTCTTGAAGACTTACCATCAACAGCAAGGGTGGCCCTGGATGATTTAATCCCAGCAATAGCCGTGTACATGCCCTTGTCCTCTTTTCTGCAGTTCTTTACTACCAATCTGTGGGTGAGCTTGTCTTCAGAGACTGTGATATTGTACTTGTCTCCATGCTCAACAGAGATGTCATTGACACACCAAGTGATATGAGGTACAGGGCCAGAAAAAACGCCCTCAAACACTGCATCCTGCCCCTCAACCACTTTAGCATCTTTTAGCATACCATCAAATTCCACATCAGGAACTGTAGGGAAATGATTAAAAAATGGATGTAGAGATGTGCTTTACAGTATTTTATTTGAAATGCTAAAAATGAAATGATTTCTTACTTGCTAAGGTCGTTGAGATAATGTTGACATCTTCAACATCCACTTGGTATAGTCCGCCATCATTTAAGCCAAGATTGTTTATGCTAAACTTGTATTTATCATCAGTCTTCTTCATATTGTGTTTGGAGGAATCATCAGTGCCATCGCCATAATCAAGCATTTCACCATCCTGGAAAGAGTGAAGGGTTTTAAATATGCTTTTTATTGATTTATTTATTTATTTTTTGTCCTAGATGACATTGTTTTTATTTATTTATTTATTTTTTAATCAGTGTAAAAACCATTTGAACTTACTTTGTAGAGATAAATTTTACTGTTTGCATCCTTAAGCTTCATATCAAACTCAAACTCAGCTCTGCCACTTGTCTTCACTTCAATCTGTTTCATATTTTCAACATTTTCAACCACCTATAAGACATAAAAAATGGGAGTTAAGAAGTAAATTTAAAACTTTACTGAATATCCTTTTACACTTGAAATTATTAGAGAAATTGGATGTTGCAATTGCAGAAGGGTGTCTCAAGGCAGAGTCTCAACTCAGAATGATTGGAAATTGACTGACAAATCTAGTGAGACACCAGTATGAGATGATTAAATTGCTGACAAATACCTTTGCTTGTTCATCCTCCTTCTCCTTTTTCTTCAGGTTAAGCTGTTTAAGCATCCACCGATAGTCAGTGACTCCAAATTCATGACAGATGCGCTCATAATCAGACTTTTTGGCACTTAGCATCACTTCCCAGAATTTTGGATCAATCTCTCCTTCTTTCTTGGGTTTTTCTTTTCTCTTCTTGACAATTCTAGACAGAAAGTTTTTCATTTTGATGAAAGAAAAAAGTAACTTTCATATACAAGAGACATTTCTTAAACACTTGATTCCCTGACAATTGAGAAGTTAAACAATTACGTGGTTTTCCTAAGCATTTTCCTGAAGTCCTCAGGATCGTTGGTTTGGTCAACTTATCAAACAAAACAAAATACACCATACATTATTATGGCATGTAAATAAAATGCCCCTCTTTACATTAATTTATATTTCAGGATTAACACATCCACCTTTTTTTGATGTAACATTTGACTTTTTCTTGAATCCAACTAAAAGACAAAGAAAGGAAATACCATAAGAACATTGCATAAATGTGAGCATGCATTCAGATTATACAACAGATCTAATTGCCTAATTCTGCACATTGAATGCACAGATTTGATTATGGTAATATTCTTGAATATTGTGCTTTTTCAAATAAAAATATATTGCCTACCTGCAAATACACTCAATGTAGCTGTGCACATGGCTTTTCCAAATTGATTTGTTGCGAAACATTTGTACGTATCTGCTTGATCTACTTGCACATTTACTATCTGTTTGAATGCAACAAATTAAACAATAATTTGACTGTAGGAGGATCCATCATCATATATGCTGTACTGTATGATAATGTTGTAATTTCAGATCCAAATGTTTGGCATCGGTATGTTACCTCTAGAACATGTTCTCTACTCCTTTCATCATATCTTTGCTTATATTTTTCTGGATCAGAAGTGTCTCCCTTGTTGCGAGCCCATGTTACAGTTGGTGCTGGATCTCCGCTCACCACCGCTTTGAACATAGCCACTCTGCCTGCAGTTACAGAAAGGCAATCCATTCATCATCTCTGAGGTTTATGCTTCTGAAGGATCTACTACCCCGAAGGTACTACTTTTTCATTATAGCTAAATGACTGCTCAACTAACACATAAATGTTTAATCAAATCCACAGAATAGTCTATTAGACAATATATCAATTATTAGTGTGAATTTATGATGAAGTCTTTTAAATACTGTCAAAGATATATTTGGACTTTTCTTAACAATAGCAACACTTATTAATTATTATTATTATTATTATTATTATTATTATATCGTACCTTCTTGAACTGTCGAGGCAATTGGTTTTCTGGTGAAATCAGGTGTAGTTTTTCCACGTGGCAGTTCCTTGACATACTGGGTGATCATAACACCAGGCACTCTAGATCTCTTCTTGATCTCCACTTTAAAGATATATGCTTTAACCATTAATTTGCATCAGTCATCACAATTATGTGCTTTATTAAACACTGAATGTTTTGTTTTTGTAAATAAGCCACACACATATGCCATATATGTTATTCAAAATAGAACTGGTGTGCAGTCTTTATTGCCTTCACTTGATATTTATTCATGTGACCACATGAGGGCAATGTTTCCTTGGAGGTTTGGACCAAAACAAATAAGGAGGTATCAAAATAAAGGATAAGCTACCAGCACCTACCATAAATGTTTTAGGCATGTCGGTGCATTTATTATGTGTGTGTGTCAAAACTAAAATTCAGAGTGTTCTCTTGACGATTGGCTTTTAAAACTGCAGGTTGATAACTCAGCAGCTGTTGAGATTTTGTAGTACTAGAAGCCTTCAAACACAGTAGGCCTTATTTTTTATTTGGGACATACATTTGTATTTTTAAGTCATGAAATCATGTAAATCATTGCAAATATAATGTTTTGATTCAAATATAACTTACCCTGACCAACAGGAATCTCTTCCACAGGCTGTGGCATCTTCAGAATGTGTTTTAATCTTGTTCCAGTAGTCAAGAAATTAGGCTGCATATGGAAAACAGTATATATATATATATATATATATATATATATATATATATATATATATATATATATATATATATATATATTCTGTTATACATAATCATTACAACAGCTGCTGTAAGTTTGTCTTTTATTTTGTAAAACAACAAGGTTTAAAAATACACTCAATGTGATACAAAGTCTCTATATAACTTGCACATGATCTCATCCACTTGTGGGGAAGTGCTCACAGTACACACACTAACTATAAGTAAATGTTTTGAGAGTAAAGCCAATTATGAGAGTCATATCATTATGAGATTAAAATGTTAATATTATGAGAATAAAGTTGTTAGGAAAGTAACATCAAAGCGATGTGGTTGAGAACAGCAAAGTGGAGCATGAATGTTTGTTTCTTCTGAATAAATTAAATTCTTTGCAACTACTGAAGTGTTCAGATAGTAATAATTACTATGCCGCTGCACCACAAGACTTCTTTGTTTGGTAAATCCTGTAATTCAGTTGCATCCTTTTTAGATTTTTTGTTGTTGCTGCAGTGGCCTATTAATTTTGTGATCACAACTCATCTTGTAATATTGTGATTGTTTTTTTGTTTTTTTTCCCCCTCTAAATATTTCTAGTTTATTCATAAAATATTATGCCTTAAATCTCCTAAATATATGATTCTATTCTCACAACTTTACGACTTTGTTCTCAAAATCGTGCTTTATTTTTATTTTTATGAGGTACTAAAAAATCTGTATTCAGGTCTTGTTATTGTCTATTATTGATAAAGCTGTTGATGTAAAATTCCATAATTTCCATCATTTAGTAATAAAACCTACTGCATTTCTCAAATCATGATTGTCATTTAGGATAGATTAAGTAATGAAACTGCCAAGTCCTAGACCCCAGACAGAGAGTTTGCACCTTATTGCACCTTTATTTAAAGGTGTTCCTCTTTCTTTCCCCTAATGGCCCTAAAGATGATATATCAGGCCGTGACCTTCAAAAAGTTAACCAATAAAGATATATTAAGAATTTGATTTGATACATATCACATGGTGCGTAATACTAGACTGGCAGTAAAAAAACTTATTGGCATTCCTAGATTCACAGGATCCTCAGCAATGCTTTTACAAGGCCAAAGGGGAAAGAAACAGTTATCCAACATTTGACAGATCACACATGAATAAAACTAAATTAAGTTTGCCGTAAACTATTCTTTCTGCCCAGCTTAGAACCAAAAAGATCTGACAATCATCCGGTGCTTAGTAACTGCGTCTTGCTGAGGGAAGAGAAAATTTGAAATGACATTTTTTTTTTTTTTTTTTTTAGTGGCTGAAGCAATAGCTTTCCACTATAAGGCTGGGATGATGATGTTCTGAGGTCCTAACCTTAACTTTTCATTCAGATTGCTCATCTTTCCTGAACATTTGTCAATCGATCTGGCGTCAAGCTGTACAGTCTATCCAAAAGCCTCCCCTTTTCACTTTATTCTCATTTTTTTATCTCCTGTGTACAAAACAAAGTAGAAAATCAAAAGCCAAATGAAATGCATCAAAACAATAAATGCACTCAAGAAGCAAATTTAAGATTGTAAGTGTAGATTTTTGTCCTTCAATTATGTTTATTTTACTTAGACCACTGGCAAATTGTAAAATGACAGCCTCTGTCGCCATTTTCTTTCTTTTTATGTAAATGGAAGTGAATGCCTAACATTACCTCTTTTGTGGAAGAAAGTAAGTCACAGAGGTTTGGAATGACATGAGGATGAGCAAATGAATTCTTAAATTTCATTTTTTTTTTTTTTTTTTTTTGGTTGAACAATATTACAGTATATTGTTGGACTTGTGTTTAAAAATTTTTGATATATTTTCTGAAAGCAAGTCGTATTATCTTTTCTTCTTAAGTAAATGTGTTTTGCTTTGCCAGATTTCACAAGATTTACAAGAGGTTTGGGTGTTTTGATTGGAAAATAAGACAAAAATATTGATTCATTACAAATATTTTTAACGAAAGTTTGGATTTAAAAAAAAAATAGCATGCATTTTCAAATAGAAGTTTGTTTAATTCTGCATAACACATCCTCTGGTTAACAATGACCAACGGTTAAGTCAAGAGATGGCATGGATGAGAGTAATTCTCATAGCAGAGATTAATAATGTATGCCAGTAGATGACCACTTACAGTAGATATTCATGTATCCTAACTCTTTAGAGGAAAGACCACTGCTAGTGTGGTGTAGCATATCACTCTCAGTGGTTTTTCCCTCTGTTTTACATGTGCAGCTGTCTTCCCATTGTGATAATAAAATCATGTGCTCAAAACCATTATTTACGGCCAAATTTGTTTCCATTATTTATTCATAGTTCAAGGACTGATGAAATTCATAACTATGGGTGAGCTGTGAATTTCTTTTAGGAATGGTGAATTATTCCTTATCGTTCCCTGTGCTGCATGTCAAAGAAAATGAAAACTCACCTTTAAAATCTCGCTGCTCCTTCAGCTTCTGCGTCAATGCTGCTTGTTCAGTTAAGAACATTGGTGGACCGAATGGAAACCTTCCATGCAGTTGAATCAATCAGCTGTCACATTAAAGCTTTTATTTGAGAAGCTAGGGTGGGGTGGATGTCCAGCCCATGAAGCAGATATTCATATTCATATATCATTTTCTGATCGTGACTGAATGTGAAGCTAAATTTGATTGTTTTGTGTGATGTCAGGCATTGCAAAAGAAAGTTGTTTATCATGTTATTTTGATGTTCATCTTTTGAATTGAAGCTGATCTCAAAATCTGGCTGAAGAAAGTGTCTACAAACAAGACATTGTTTATTACTGTCATTGTTTAAATGAACTGAATATGAACTACATCCCAGTAGTTTACTTATTTGCAGAAATGTTATGATTACAATCGAAAAACCGAGTGAGTTTAGCGTTAAAGTCATATGTGTCCTAAATGTAGACACTTGCCCTATACAGGCCATGCCATTTACAGTGGGATGACGATCTCTTGTAACATGACCGAACATATTGCATGTTTATTGGACAATTAAAGTGTATATTAAATGGCTCTTAAAATTGAAGCATTAGTTGCTGGTAAGAGTTATTTGAGTGCAATTATTACAGGTGATTTTCGACCATTTCATTTCGATTATGCCTAAAAGCTTTTACAGATATAATATTAGAGGCTTATATTGATATGAACGCGGGCCTTGTAAAAAATATATATTCATGTGGCAGCATATTTCCCTCACAGCCCTGAGGGAAGGTTTCATTTTACATTGACAGGGGTTTACCAAGCTTGACGTGCCCAGACAGCTTGTCTCAAAGACTGGGGCCAGGCAAATTGCAAGGACCTGTGCTTGAGTTAGCCTGGAGACATCTCTGGACTTCAGGAAATTGAGTAAACACAAACGCCACCCTACTACCTGAAACACCTCCTGAAGCCACAAGGTAAGCAGCAAAATGAACGTTTATTCTTCAGCAAAGTCGTCGATAACTTGCATCACCTTTGTACAAAATCTATTGTATTAGGCCCAGGGCAGGTGATCTTTGCACTGGTATAGTAACGTACTTGAACTTTTTATGATATCCAAAATGCCTTGTGTTCCATATCAAAAATCTTTTGTTGAATAAGGGGGAAATGTAGTGTAACAACCTCTTCTAAGATTATCTTATTTTGATGCTTTTTTTTTTTTTTTTTTTGAAAATGACCATCCAGAGAAGTGAGCAGAAAACTGTTTATTTATATTTAATTTTTTCAGTAAACAGAGTTCACATTCAAGTCTTCTAGCTATAACAGCACTAATATGCAGTTAATAATTCAGATTTTATCTAATAAAATATCACGAACGGTGATACACCAATATACCTCTTGGCATTGTAGGGCTTTTTGCAGTGCATATTATTCCTAAGCAGCTCCATGTAAAATTATTCACTATATATTGGTTTGCAGTACACAAGCTAGCTGGTTGTCAGTGTGCTGAATTTCAATCTGTAAATCAATCGAAAAGAGAATAAAGTCAAAATAAAAATGTAATTTATGATGGCATTTCATGGTAGCAGTAACATATTCAAATATGGAAATAATCATTACATACCTCTCACTTTTAGTTTGGTGGAACATTCAGCTTTGCCAAATGAGTTGACTGCCACCACTTTGTACTCGCCACTATGTTCTGGCCCAACTCGGATGATGTACATAGAGCAGACTCCATATGCATTTGTGATGTAGTAGCTGTTGTTGGAGTTGATGCAGGTGTTGTTGAGGTACCACGCAACATGTGGTGTGGGGAAGCCACGGACAGCGCAGGTCATGTACAGCTGAAAGCCCTGTGGTGGATTGTGGACTTTCAGTGGAACCAAGATGGAAGGTGGCCTCTCAAGAGTTATCATAGCTGGTGGGCTTGTGACTAGTGGCACTAGAAATGAGTAAAAGGAATAGTTCAGCCAAAAATGTAATTTCTGTCATTGTTTGCTAATTCTCATGTCATCCCAAACCTGTAAGAGTATTAACAAAAAGGAGAATTGTACTGCTTGCCCTTAATGTACTGCTATGATCAGATCATTGAGTCAGTGTGTTGAACTTTAGTCCAGATCAATCAGATTCATGAATGAATCATTCAGAGTAGTTTTGAAAACCGGATCACCCGAGTCATTGTAAAGATTTAATTCAAAATAATGATTTGTTAATGAACCAGACATCGCTATTTTTTTCATGCACCAATGAAAGTATGAGTCTCACGATTTTGTTATTTTGGTCTGTTTTTTTATGGCTTCAGAATACCTGTAATATCACACATCATCATGAACTACTTGTGTGGTGCTTTTACAGCCTTTTTTCATCTTGAACGCCTCACAGTACACATTCACAACTGCATAAAATGAGCAACCATTAAAAAATCTTGAAAATTTCTTCTTTTGTGTTTTATGGAAGAAAAAAATTGTTCAGGTTTGGAATTACATGAGAGTTAGTAAATAATGACAATTTTCATTTTTCATTTTATGGATAAACGGTTCCTTTCATGCAACAAATTATGATGTACTTTAAAAAGAAATTGAGTAATATGACAATTAAATGAGTGAGCACTTGTTTGTACTCTCCAGCAACCTACCTCTCAGCTCGTTAACACCCCACGTTGGTGATTTAGAGGCATCAGAAAGTCCCATATCATTTTTTGCATAGACTCTGAAGTGGTATTCACGACCAGGGTGGACAGAGGTAGTGTAAGTGTTGCAAAACAGACGGTCAGCAATTGTGCACCAAACACGCGTGTTGGAATCACGTTCTGCCACCATGTAGTGCAGTCGATCATCCTTCTCCTGGTCTGGAGATGGAGTCCATGTGATAATGACTTTACCATAAACAACCTGTTCTAGCACCACTGGGCCTGGAGGCTTTGGTTCATCTGTAGCCAGAAGAAAAATAAAGAAAGCTTTGAAGCTGTAGGGGTTGGCGCATGTGGCAATGAAAGTAATAAACTGGCACATGAAGGATTCAATGGAAATTGTGTACCCCAAAAGACCTTATAGCCAGTAGTGGTGCATATTGTGCACATGTTTTATTTAGCCATTTAAACAGCCTTACAAAAAGTAGACTAATTAAAAATATTTGGTTATATATGAATTTACAGGGGCACTGAGAGTTGCTTGTTGACACAAGGGCACTGCCCCCGCTTAGAGCTACTCCTGCATGCAGCAAGGCCTAATTATTAGTGTGATAAACTGGACAGTGTAGTCACATTCACAGTGGTGATGCACTTTGGTCTGCTTTTTGCTCTCTGCATAATTTATAAAGGCTACTTAAGGCAAGGTTTTGAAACATTGCACATACAGAATATACGAGGAGTTTGTTGATATGGCAGTGATTTAAGATGCTGTAAGTGATCTTACACTCTCAAACTATTTATATATTTGTATTAGCGGTGAGGCTACATAAGGGCCAGGGTGGCACTAGCTCACTCAGATTGACGGCTGTTTCACCCAATCAAATGAATGACAAAATTGTTTTTTTGTAGGAAAGAAGAAAAATCCTGCATACATGACAATAATATATTAACATAAGAACTACTTGGTAACTCGATGGTAAATGCAACAGTTGTCAATCAGAGCAATCAATCCAGTCCAAGTGCACTCCCACTGTAAAATGTCACTGATTGTATTACCCACCATACCTGAGATCCAGTTTCTATTTGTTGAACTTCCCAGTGTTTTCAAATAATGTTGGAAAAGACTGCATTATGATCATCAAGACAGTCGGATCCTGGATGTATATCTTTATTCACAGTCTGCTCTATATCTTTAGCAAAGCAGCATGTCATTCCAGTCGATGAGGATTACCCCAAGATATACATAGTGTTATGTTGTGTTTGGGCTTGTTTAACACCTGCTGTGGTTTGCTAACATTTGGTGAAGCTACAAACCAAAACGTGTATATTGTTTTAATGTACTTTTTGTACATCCATTTTTGTTTGGTCTCTACCTGAAACAATTATATTTGTTGTAATCTGCAATTTGGGACCTTTTTTAACGATATAGGACACGCCATCTTTTATGTATAATGCTCAACAGACAATTTTTTTTTTAAATTTATATATTTTTGACCTTTTTCTCTTTCAGCCAAAAATTGATAATGCCATTTTAGTTGTTGAAATTTTTCACCCCCATTTATGTCCTATGTATTGTAAAATTATGTACTTTAGTTTGAGAGTAGTAGTACTACCATATTTCATCAAGCTCCACTCACTCAAAATTTTTTGGCTTCTCCACTGTTTTTTATATATCTGAATATCTTGCAGTAATGTTCAGATATGTTGTAAAATGCATCCTTTCTTTCTTTCTTTCTTTCTTTCTTTCTTTCTGATAATTGACTTACCTGCCACTCTGACCTCTATGTCAAAGCTGGACTGTCCACTAGAGTTCTTTGCCATGATGGTGTAAACACCTGAGTCTGAATTGTTTGACGAGGGGATGACGAGTGTGGACGAGTCCTCAACATTGATGATGTTGACCCAGGGGGACACAGGTTCATCATTTTTCAGCCATGTGATGTCAGGTTGTGGTGAGCCCTTGACATGAACAGTTTGAAAGGAAATGATAGAATAAAAACCATGACTGATTAAAAATATTGAGCTGAATTGACCCTTTGCTTCAGTAAGCCCGCCTCACCCCTTGGTTATTGATGCTTGCTTAAGGCTGGAATGTACTATATTTTTTTTTGCCAAGATTTTTCCAAAGCCTCTGATTTACAGTTTGAACAAGTCAATACTAGTTGCTGAAATTCCGATCCAGTTTTATCTGCAGTTAAATTATGTGGTAGCATGACTAAATACAGCAGAAACTGCGAGCACTTACCAAGTTATTAACATTAATGTACATTGGGGCAAATGTACATGTTCTTACTAATGTTAGACATGTTCATTTGGGAATGAGGGCTGACACATAGTTTAATCCACAGCATGCACAATAAATCAAAATACCTCATAAGCGACTTTGATTCTAATAGAATTTCCTGCTCTTACAACCATGAAGTCTACAGGATCTTTGAAGCAGGGCCTGACTGAAAATTAATGGATGGAAAGTAGAAAGAAAGACAAAATGTTCAATTCAATTCAAAGTTGTACATTTATATTCTCTTTTAAGAAACTATTATGAACAGAACTTACTGTTGGGGTTTTTAGCACAGACCATCGCAGAGGGAGTGCTGGGTTCTCCAGGCCCAGACATATTAATGGCTGACACTCTGAACTCATACTCTGACCCCTCAGAGACATCCTTCACTGCATACTTCAGAGCTGTGCGAAGCAGATTATTTTAATTGTCATAGTAGCACGTCAAGTAAAGCCAGTGACTTGATAACCAACATGTCTGGAGATGCATAATTAGTCTACTGTTATCTGCTGGTGGAGCCATGACACATTGGGCTGTTGTGCTCATTAAGAAACAGGTTTGAATCTAGCCTTTTTCATGTAGAGATTTTTATTTATTTATTTATTTATTTAGAAAAAATTGTCAGTTTTAATAAAAATGGTATGAGTATTAATAAAAGGAAATCAAAGACATTAATTATAATTATAGGTGAGATTATGTTAATTCCATTAGGAGACGGGATGATTTGATAGCAGTGTATTCTTGGAATAAATGAAGAGTCTGTATACTTCATTTGTGAGGTAAGATCATCAGAACAGAAAGCAACGTGCTTGAATTAAAGGAAAAGTTTCTACTTAATGAGACATTGTTGGTTTATGAGAGACAGCGGTTTGGTTTCTGGTGTGACCAAGCAGCTGGGAAAATATGATGGAAAAAGAGTGGTGGTAAGCTCTTGAAAATGACTGGAGGTTTCTGTGAGAATTCATAAGAGGTGCCTCAGGTAAAGTGCTAGACCATTTAAAGCCTTACCAGGGGCTATTATAGGATTTCAGTGTTAGGGGGTCTGAACCTCTTACCTGGTCGTGAGTTGTTGTGGCTCAGAGAAATATTTCTTGCTTTGAGAGTTGCAGGTTTGAGTCTTGCTCCACTGACTTTGTTTTTTAAAGGCACCCAATAAATTAAAAGATATATCAATAACCGTAACACATTTGGTTTCACATTTAAATCAGAAATATTGTTTTATATGTTATTTATAATATATGGCAGGATCAGCCGGACCACATTAGATTTCACCAACGGACTTAAAGTAACAACGCAGTTTGACATTTTACAGTGTAGATGTACTTTGTTATTATTATTATTATTATTATTATTATCATCATCATTATTATTTTAATAATATTATTATTATTATTATTATTATTATTATTTATTTATTTATTTTTTTACAAATGCTACAGTACTTATGTGAAGATCAAAGACTTTTTAGTCAGAAGTAATATGTTATGGTCATATAAGAAAGTTTAGACCCTCTCATCCAAAGCGGCATTTACTTCTTATAGCTACCCTTGTAGTAATGAATAATCTGAAGTTTTATCTGAATTAAAGGTCATTTAATCATAAAACTATTGTTTCCTAATTACATAGATTAAAAGTACAGAAAAATCATATCCATTTACATTGAACCTTGCATCTGTCTTCAAATGAATGTCCTCTCTCTGGGATTCAAACCCTATAATTCTTGTTTAATTGTAACCTAAAGATACACAGTAATTACAATCAAGGTTTTCCAGTTCACTTACTATACATTCATCTGGTTTATTAGCTGGAAAGTTCATGGCATTGATGTCACTTTAGCTATGTCCACTCTTGATTTTTACTTGAACAACTATATAAAGCTGAATGATAGGGTTTGAGAAGTGTTGAATAGCTTATTAAAGCATGCAACTCTTGTCTAACTGTTGATGAACCAGAAACCCTTTGGTTTTGAAAGTGAAGTTCTCAGTAATTGGAAAAAAAACAAACAAAAAAAAAACAGACTCAATGGAAAAATTTACCTGAGGTGACATTTACAGGTATGTAAAATGATATTACCTTGCTTCTTGCATGTTTTGTTACACTCTCAAAGTGAAATGTCCAGAAAGTGAGTTACCGAGCAAGTTTACTATGTCAGAAAATCCATACATAAGAATCTAGTTATGTGCGTCAAAATGTAGCAGTTTACAAATCATGCACTAAAGTGTTTTGAGATCATAGTATTATGCAATGAACTGTAATTTAAAATCTGCCCCGTGTGATCATTCATGTGAAAAACAATATAATATAATAAGCTTATTTAATCTGGAAACAGCAGTGAATTGTATGCAAGAGTACATTTTTGGAGTTTTACAGACATGTAGGCATTTTTTTTTTTTTTTGAAAATGTTGGGAAAACAGGTACCTGAAATAGGTTCCTTAGCTAGGTTCAGAGTCACCCACTGGTTTGAATCTTTCTTGCGTTTCTCTAGCTGGTAGCCCAGTATTTTGGTTCCTCCATCTTTCTCTGGCGGAGTCCATGTTAGGTTGATGCAGTTTTTGAAAGCGCTGACCACCTTAGGAGGGGTGGGTTGACCAGGGTAAACTGCAACAAAGAAAGTTTTGATACCGTACTTAAGTGGAAAAATGTTTTCCAGTCAGATCATTTGGTTAAGTTTTTATTTATTTATTTATAATATGCATAATTTATGTTCATTAATCATAAGTACTCATGCAGTCTCTCACTCAGAGTTCCAGCCATGATGCCTTCTGTCTCCAGAGGATCACTGATACCCTCAGAGTTCTCAGCATAGATTCTGTATATGTACTTCTTGCCATGGGACACGTTTCTGTCTCGAAAGGACAGGCGGTCGGCTGAACTATCCCACACCTTCTTCCACATACTCTGCCCTACCTGCTGACGCTCGACTAGGTAGTTGGTCACTTCAGAGCCACCGGTATCACTTGGTGGCTTCCATTTTAATTCAATGACAGAAGATGAGCTGTCAATCACTTCTGCTGGGCCTTTTGGCGGACCTGGCTTGTCTGCAGGGGTACAAAGTTGTTTGAAATACTTAATGTGTCAGTTTAATGTTAATGTATGAGTCTGTATGTAAAAGGCAGAAGGTTTATAAATACTTTTCAGAATACATTCAATATAATACTCAGTGGAGTAGAAACATACCGACCACAATAAGCCTAGAGAAGGCCTCTGCAGTACCAAAAGTGTTTTTAAGCTGGATCTTAATTTCCCCAGCGTCAGATTGCAGGCAGTCTTTTATCTGAAGACGGCTCTGGTTTAGCTCCTTTACTACTTTTACGCTGCCACCATCAAAAAGCTCAGTGCCGTCCTTAAACCAGCTGATCTCTGTCGGGTCTTGAGGAGGTAATGGCATTTTAAAGGAAGCAGTCTGGCCAACTTTAACTACCACATTTTTGGAGAACTTGTGTAGGTCATCAGCGTCGAATTTAGGAAGATCTGTAATATTTAAAAATGTTTTCATCACCGATTCAAAATGAACAATTACTCATTGTTTTGACAAACACATATGAGTCTGTTTTCTCTTTATAATATACAAAAACTCATTTGTATGTTATAGTAATATACTGTATCATTGTAAAATGGAAAAGAAATAACAATACCTCCAGCTGCTTTCATGGCGTCAGTCTCGCAGTCCATCACTTCAGCCTGATTCTGTCTTGAGTCTGAATCTTTGCTGCTTTGTATTGCTAACTTTTGTGTACCTCCATCTTTAGATATGCTTGCTTTATCTTTAGAAGGCAACTAGCAAAAGTGATAGATGCAATATAAAGAGCAATAACCAAAGACTTTTTAGAGCAATTGATAAATCAATAGAGTGTATACTACTGTATAATGTCATTAATTCACCTTCTTCCCATCCTTACTGGATTTGCTGGCTTTTAAGTTACCGGCAAGGTCTGCTGATTCCATACCTATAATATGCAGAGCAATGTTAATGTATAATATAATTATTGATATAATAATAATAACAATAACAATAATAATAATAATAATAATAATAATAATTATTATTATTATTATTATTATTATTGTTATTGTTATTAAATGCCTTTTGCACAGCTCATGTTAGCTTCACAAACAAATAATATAAACAAACACAAATGCAGCTGGAATACATTAGAAAACTAAGCTGGATTCCGCCTTAGAGTGAGTGAGTAAGTTCATAAATAAATAAATAAAATGTTATTGTGATTTCTTGTTGATTGCAGCTTTATTTCTTTTAATTGTGAATTTATATCTCACAATTTGACTATTTCACATTTCACAAATGTTCACAATGTTGTTCTTGAAATTGCAACTATATATTAGCAGTTACAAGGACAGTGCATTTTATATAACTATTATTTTATCTCACAAATACCTTTTTTATGTGAGATAAAAAGGAACATCACATCAAAAAATGGTGGTCAGTAAAAGAAGAAAAAGAAATAATATTGTTTCAAGACCACTGATACTTGTAGAAGTTAAAAGATCCTTGTAGTGAATAAGACCGTTATATGAGGATATGAAATGAGGGTGATGTAGGAAGATTGTTTGGTGTGGGTGACACTGATGCATTGCAATCTGTCAGGGATTTTTAAGCTAGAAGTCCAATTAAGAGAGAATTGAAATAGTGGGGGAAAGCGGTTACGAAGGCATGGACTAGAGATTCAGTGTCTTGGGCTTAGAAGTGGGAGGTGAAATGCAATATTGTAGAGGTGGAAGAACGCAGGTTTAGCAAGGAAGTTAATGTGGGCTTGAAATGTTAAAAGATTGTTTATTAGTATCAACAGTAGTTATAATGTTCATTAGTATTAACACCACACGTTGTACTTTCAGGTTGAAGCTCATTGCAAAAATCCATAGTTCCTTGCAATATGCATTTTGATTACATTTTTAGGGACTAAGAATGTGATGCATTTTCAAAAGAAAGGGTTCAAATACTGAAATGATATATAAAATACTGAACTAATAATGAACAATGAAAAATATGTTTGCAAGTTTAAATCCGGCTAGTTAATCACAGAGTTACCAAATGGAAATTTATAAAGACAGTTGGCTAGGTCAATAATATTTGAGTTATAAATCACTTGCATAAACTGCCTAAATTACATCCCTTTGCCAGTAAGGACCATTAATCTTGTCAACTGTTCCCCTCAGTCTGATCATGGGCTGTGTCATTCATACAGTGCCACACTGTGGCTAAACGTGAATATGGCACTGAAATAATGTTAGCGCTACACTTAAATCATATTAATTGAAGTCAATCTACTGATGAGGAAATTAATGGCTTTTGTATTTGAACAGTTAATATTTCTCATGTAGTGTTAAGTACACCATCAAATCTTATACCTCTTGAGTCTCCAGACAGCAGGGCTTCATCCGAACCCGTAGTCACACCTCCACTTTTTGACATTTTCTCACCTGAAAATCCTGACAGTCATTATAAAATGATCATTTGTATGCATGAATATAGACATTCATCTCGATATTACTTCTGGCTTTGGACTCTTATGTCACACTTGAAAATTTATGGATGTCACTGCATGATTAGAAATAGCAATGCAACTGTGGCAGAAGAGAACATTTTCCTTATTTAATGAACTTGTGTGTTTCTCCTACCTTTCCCTGTGTCTTTTCCTCTAGTGTCTGTTACACTCGCCAGCCCAGTGTCTCCAGAGCCATCTCTCCTGACTTCTTCTGCTCTGGAACAATCTCCAGGAGAAGATGCAGAACCACTGCTGTCCACTGCACCTGCTGCCTCTTTCTCAGCGCTGGCTGTTTTGACAGCTGCAATTCTCTCATCTCTTTCCTTCTGTAGCTTGACCTGCTGTTCTGAAGCGATCTTTGTCAGATCAACGCCTGCCCCTCCGGCTTGGGTTGTTTTTCGGGGTTTCTTTTTGCCCTTAGTACCTAGAGTGTTATCAGCTGGTTCATGAAAAAGACAAACAGAACATGACAAAACAAGGAAACAGACAAGAAAATGAAATAAGCACAATATACAAGTCTTATTAGATAAATTGCTGTAATGTGAACTTTAACAGTGTTGGGGAACCTGTGGTTAACAACGCTAAAGTTATATTAAGGAAATTTTATTTATTTATTTTTTTTAAAATCATTCCATGGGCCCCCAAGTTTAATCATCCTTATGCAAGTGACCTCTATCCTAAAATTCAAAATGCAGCTATATTGTTATATATAAAGACCCTATTTACTTTGTATATATTTGTAAAATGTTTTAGAAAATATTTACATTATTACTATAATTGTTTTTCTCTTTCTACTATAGCACTGTATGGTTTGAGGTTTGTTTATTTTAATTTATTTCTTATTTATTTAAAATAATATGTATAATATGTATAATAATAAATAATTAATTATTAAATTATTTTAATAATTTAAAATATTAAAACACAGCTTAAAAAAAACCTGTTTTAAGTGGCATTATTGATTATATATTATCAAATGATATGTCATAATAATAATAATAATAATAATGAGTACATTATTACAAAATTCAACTAACAGAAGAATTTGAAAATTTACACCACAGATTAAAATAAATAAATAAATAAATGGCATGCTTTTGAGAACCCTACTGATGACTCATATGTGACTCATATGAATCAACCGATTGGTTAAAATGAATCAGACTTCCCCATTCAAATCAATAAAGAGAGCATTCTTTGATAGTTTGTGTGGTTTTTGCCTCGTAAGGCTGCACAATAGAATGTGACGTAAAAACCTTGTTTATTTTTGGAAAAATACTGTTTATTTACTGGACAACAATCTTGAAAACATCTGATCTGCTGTAACTCTACTGAAAAATGCAGTTAGGTTAGCAGTGCTGGTGGATTTAACTTGTTCCTCCCCAACACTAATCTTAGTAACTTCTTGTAATCAAATTCAAAGATATTTTGAAAATGTTGAGATCATACTGTACCTTCCACTATCAGCCATGCGTTACTGGACTTGATTCCGGCCACAGCCGCATAGATGCCTTTATCCAACTGCATACAGTCCTTCACCAGCAGCCTGTGGATCAGTTTGTCTTCGGACACAGTGATTTCATATTTGTCTCCCTGTTCTAATCGGTGGTTTTTTCCGACCCACATGATTTTAGAGAAGGGTTTAGAGAGGACACATTCAAAAATGGCATCCTCCCTCTCCATGGCTTTTGCGTCCTTTAACTTGACCAGAAAGTCCACCACTGGAACTACAGGAAAGTGTTATTGGTTACTAACAATAGTAATCTGTTAAATATACTGCATCATAAACTAAGTAAGGTTGACTTTGACTTACTTTTAAATTCAGTGGAGAACACATTGACGTCTTCTACATCTAACTGGTAAAGGCCAGCGTCATCTGGCATAAGGTCCCTAATTGTGAAGATATATTTCTTGCCTACTTGATTCAGGTTGTGTTTCATTTCCATTTCGAGATCTTGACAATATGGAAGCATCTCACCATCCTGAGGGACACACCAAAAGCTCACAGACCAGAAGCTTGCACTGAAACCTGAGCTCTGATGTGTTATAATAACCAGTCAATTTACCTTGTAGATGAAAATTCTGCTGCTGACGTCTAGAAGGTTAAGATCAAGTTCAAAAGAAGCAGATCCATCAGGATTCACATCGATGTGTTTGAGGTTAGAAATGCTCTTGACGAACTGTGAGTAAAAATATCATTACATTATCATTTCACGTTGAAAATGTATCTCAAAAAACAAAGAAACAAATCAAAACCGTACCTCTGCTTGCTCTTGTTCTCTCTCTCTTTTCATCTCATTCAGTTTCTTCAACATCCAGCGGAAGTCAGTCACCCCATATTCTGCACAGATGTGCTCATAATCTGTTTTATCGGCGCTCAGCAAAATCTCCCAGAACTTTGGGTCAATTTCTCCATCTTTCCTTGCTTCGGTTTTAGGACGAACCTTACTGCAGGGTTGAGAGGTAATTCACAGTTGATTAAAGGAAAAGGTATGGCTATAGGATATGGGATATATTTTGGGAAAGGGTTGAGAAGGATATCAAACTTTTAAACCTAATTTCTTACAATATTTTTTTCTACCACTGAACTTTATTAAAGCTTTGGGGGACCATGTCTCCCTATCTCTCCAAAACAGTTCATATCTTAGAATAAAAACAAAGATGCAGTACTGTTAATGCATTAGTCACAGAGATTGCCTAAAATAACTTTGCAGCATAATATATATTGACAGCATAAGATTTACAGCACCTTTTCCTTTTCAGGACAGCCTTGAGCTCATTTGGATCAGTTGCAGCTGAAAAATGCATGAGCGAAAAATCAAACCACTGATTTATAAAGCTGCATACAGCACATAAGATACCACACATGTTATTAATACTCACTGGACTCGTGGTTTGCTTTGTTCTTCTTGAATCCCACTAAATAGAAAATGCCACATTACAGATGTTTGGGGCCATGAATTGCTGTGTTAGGAATGGAAACATCTCAATTTTCATACCTTCAATGACGTTCAGCATAACAGTGACCATAGCCTTTCCAAATTCGTTAGTAGCAAAACATTTGTAGGTGTCTGCTTGGTCTGGAGAAACATTGGGCATCTAAAAAAAAAAAGTGCAAGGAGTCTAACTAGAAATGTACATTTAGGAATATCTTTTGTGGGATGAAACAGAAACTCAGCTCACCTCAATAGTGTGTTCACCAGAACTTGGGTCAAACTTGGTTTGATATTTCTGTGGATCTGAAATATCACCATTGTTTCTGGCCCATGTTACAGTAGGGACGGGATCACCCACGACAATAGCCTTGAAAATAGCCAGTTTACCTGCAAGTTTACAAATATCTCTCGATTTTGTTCACTGAAAATTTTTTATGGCAGATATTGGTTTATGCAATTAATTTGATTAATTAGTTGATATATCATGTAATTAATTAAAGAATGTTGTGTGTGTGTATAAAAACATATGTTTTTATACACACAAGGACAAGAGCAGCATACCTTCTTGAATGGTAAGAGCTATAGGTTTGCGGATAAAATCCGGATGGCTCTTTCCCTCAGGGATTTCTTCAATGAACTGTGTGATCATGACTCCTGGGACTTTGGATTTCTTTTTGATGCCCACTAATGACACAGAATGTGTAAATATTAATACAGTGACTTTTTTTATCAAAAATAATTTGTTTCATTTTCACTAGTATAAAATGTATCTGTAAACCCTGGTTTAATTTATTAGTGATTTCAATAATATTTAACTTGGAATTAATTTATTCAAAAAATAAAAAATAAATAAATAAATATATATATATATATATATATTAATGAAAACATTTGAGACTTTACCTTGACCTGTTGCGGTCTGATCAGACACTTTTGATTTCTTCCACATTTTGATTATGACCTTCTGATTTCTCTGGGCTCGGCTTTAATGCAGTTTTGTCTGCACACAGAAAAATATTACAGGAAAAATGTTTATTTACAGAAAGAATGACATTTGAGTTGTTTGATCATTTAAATTATAGTGGATGATGGTAACTTAATGAGGAAAAAAAAATCAGTTGGTGTTTTTAGTTTGGTGTTATATCTTTTTCATTTCTTTCATTTTCATTTATTTCATGATTGTAAATATTGTACATTAATAACCTGTTGGGGTAATCACCAGGGCTGGTAGTGCTAAATTTAGGGTCATTTATCATACTCAAGCAGTGAAATATTTGTACCTTTGTTTATTTACCAAGCAAGTAAACCATTTCTGATGACGGATGATAAATTGTCTGTAAATTTACATTTCTGAATAACCGCCATGCTCATACTGACCATTGATAGATAGGGATCCGCCTGGTGACAAGAAAAAAAATTGGTCTCTACACTGAAAGTATGCCCTGTAATTTTTGAAACAGTGCCACTGTCATACCAGAAATTGCTTTGCGGGATAATAGCGAGGCTTCGCTGAAGAAATTGTTGAGGCGGAGTCAACGTAAAGGTTGATAGAAGGTTTTTCTTTTTTGCGGAAACCATCAGTCCACAGAATAAGACCACTTGTGGTCACAGGAAATATTATTTTACAACTTGGCATGTTGCACACGTTTTTTTCTCCTTTTCTGAAACTGCACTTGATTTGATAAACGTTAATCAGATCTGACCAAAAACACATTTCGCAAATAATTTTTAACCTACAATGAAGTATTAATACATATTTAATATTATAAATGTCGAGAAGTTGCTGGCCTTGATTCACAAGTTCTTGTGAAATCTATTTAAATCTATGCAAAGTGCCCTCTGTAAGATTTCTAAGTGATTGTATGCCTTTCAAACTTGACCATGTTCATCAAGCAGGTAAACAAGGTGCTAATCTTAATATTATAACCTCACAACATGCCCACTGCCCTCCGTGACTCCGCTAATCAAACGTTCTCAGTCTGTAAATCATTCACCTTGCATTTCTAGAGTCTCTTGAGCTGATGACAATGTTTTTCTGGCACCTTCAATGCAGTTAAAACGCCTGCTGTGCAGATGATTCATTGAAATATCACGCGTCTCTTGAACAGAATCCAAATGCTGTCCGACGGGGCCGATCTCAGCAAGACTCAAGCGCGGTCACGAGTTTGGTCAGGCAGTGTATGGTATGTTCTTTTAACAGTCTTCTCAAAGGGAATGCAAACTATCCCTGTTGATGTCAGACATTTTTTTTTAAACAAGGATTTGAGCCAGGTGACAGAAAGTGACAGTGAGTTAAAGTGGAGCCCCGTCTGTCTACGATCATTTGCCTTGCCGTGTATGATGGGAGAAGTCAGCAGGTGTCACTCATATTTTGGCCTCAAGCATTAAATGGAGATCAACACATATCACTGCGGCATGCAATGCTGACATGTTTTGAGTGATCTCCGGACTCGCTGGGTTCTTCCTTTAAAACACAGGTCAGGAAATAAACAAGACGTTTCCCGTGGAACACATTAAGCAAGGTGGAAATGTCATTTCAGTACTGAGAACTGTCATTATTTATAGAATTTTTCTCATATGCACAGTACACTGTAAAAAAGTGATTATTTTGAGGTTGTAACTTAAGATAAGAGAATGTTTTACATGAAAATACTACTCTTTACTTAAATATTCAGTTTGATTAGGTGTGTACTTACTGTTTATTTGTAATTATTTGTTAAATTTAGTAATTGTTTTAAAATATATACACCAATTTTTTTTCTCAGTGTAGAATGCACTCAAAAAGTTCACGAAAATCCCCTAATTTTTTGTATGTGGCAGGTAAACTGAGTTTATTTCAAGTTGGTCTCGCTCTGAAGGAAATGTGATATTTTTTTTATTTTTTTATTTTTTTTGACAAGGAACTGGCTATTTTTATAATAAATCTCTCAAATTCCTATTTAAAATATCCATTGGCTAAAAATGGTTACATAAGGCATTAATCTACTAGTTTAATTTCAAGAATCTTATATGTTGAACTAGTACTCTAAATCGCCTTTGACCTATCAGGAATATCTAATAAAGATATATTAGGATTTTGATTTATGCATCTTAAGTAATCTGAAATGGCCTGGTGTACATGTGTGTGACATTATAGGGTTCCCCAGACTGGCCTTTTTAGGTTTGTACCAAGTTACATAGTCACTTGATAGGTCACATGTCACATATAAACAAGAACATTTCATCGTAAATGTCATGATGTTCTGATGAATCACTAAGCACCTTGTACATTTCCTCAACAGTGGGGAAAAAAATGATTTAGAGGTGCCCTTTCTTAAGAAAATACATGTTAAAGACACTGACAGCTCTCCAAAATCTCTAAATTCTTCACAGAATCAAAAAGCTCTCACATTATGAAGTGAATTTTGTATTTATTTCACAGCAAGTGAATAATGTTTATCTTGTTAATAAAGTGTTAATCTCTGGTTTATCAAGTATATGTGGTCAGACATTTGGCCCCTGAGTCCACAGGGACGCAGGCGCTGCTCTTTTCTTGGCTCGAGAAGTGTGGTTTAAAGCGATCCTGTGGTACACTGACTGAGATCAGATGCCTGATGCAAAGTGGGGTTAGTTTTTATGGGCCACGTGGACCTCCAACCATGCTAATGTTAAACCCGGACACCTGCCACACATGTTCTTGGCTTTGGCAGGAACATTAAAGCTTTTAAAGCAAAGCTCACTGTATAGAGATCAAGCACCAAAGGTACTAGAACACTTGACAATGGCTGTGTTCCAAAACGTGAGCTGACTATGTAGGCTGTTTCAAAAACATCATTATGGTGCCTAGGATACCTTTTGTTTGGCTAAATTCTAAGGCAATGCATCACATGGACAATCCCATGGTGCACTGCAGTAAACTCAGTGAAAAAAAAAAAAAAACTCTATTGAAGATAATGGACAAAGCAGTTAAATCAAATTAAATATGGACTGGTTTACTCAGTGTTGTGTTTATGGTTATTAACATAACACTATATTGAAATCAACTGTAATTCAAATCTCCCATGCATGTTGTGGGAAGTGCTATTTGTACAATGCTGCCAATGTAGAGCGTTCCAAAATGGTCACTTTTGAGGTTCAATTTAAGTTAGGATGCTGCCTTAAGAGACAGCAAACCGGCTCACTGAGTTTGGGAACAGAGCCAGCATGGCTCAGCTGATTGTGTGTGGATCAAATAGGACTAAAACTTTAAAATGCTTTGGAGGAGGGGAAAATATCTAAAGACTTTGAACTCCAAAATGAGTCAGTTTGGATCCTCTTAGCAACTGAATCCCCTGTCTTTTTTTCTGGATAATACAGAAAGATTGTTATTTTATTTATTTATTAAACTCAAGTCATTTAGCAAGGACATCTGTGTACAACTGCAGCAAGTACAATTCGCATAATAGCCTCTGGCAGCTAATAGGTATTATTATTATTATTTTTTAATTAGACTGTCTTTGTAATTTGTTTAAATGGTTTTCATAATAATTAGGGCTGTCAACTGGATTTAAATTTTAATTGTATTGATTTCATTATTGTATGCTGATTAATTAATTACAGTTAACCAAATATAGTAATATATAAGCATTTGCCCCAAACAATAAAAAGGCATTACTGTGGCAGATAAAATAAATTATTAAACAGATGTTGCAGAAAGTGATATTCCAAAATTATTGCAAATTATTGAGCCATCCACTTGTTATGTGTATAATTATTTGTGCTAAATTAATCCATTAATTCAAAAGCTCTAATAGTATTTAGTCATTTAATGATTATTTAAATGTATTGACCTTTGTGTTTCACATAAATTTAAGTCATTAAACAATGACCATTTGAGGAGTTTATAGGATACAACAATCCAGACAATCCAAAATCAATGTGAATGTACCAGAGCATGTGGAGGAAAATGTTTTAGAGCTTAGTAAAAGGTTAAATACACATCTAGGTGTCTCCTGAGGATGACATATGTCTATGTTTTGTCTGAACAGTACAGCGTGAGTCATCTCGGAGCTAGCAAATCAAAGATTAGTACCAAACAAATCTTTGACACATAAACGGTTGATTAAGATAAACAAACCCGGCGTCGGCAAAATAAAATTGATCTACTACTGTGCAAATCCACTTCATACACATAGTAATACATTTGACTTCACCATGTTTAGATTTAATGTTTTGTTTACTTTGTGATGAAGTTAAAGAAGTTTACTTGTATGCTGATGACTGAGAATGCAAATGGTAAAGTTTAACTGGATTTTGACAGTCAAAGCATGGAGTTTAAATAACCAAAGCAGATTAAGATATTGACCAGATGTCAAAAGCATAATTATTTTTCACAATGTCCAGGGTAACAGTAGATTGGCAATTAACTTACCAAAGCCAAGTGAACTCCTCTCTCTAAGCTCTGCTTAACAGTGTGATAGTCCGGTACGGTGTCTCATAAAGTTAATAAAATCCTTCAAGGAATTTAATAGCAATGTCCCTCTATCACAATCTTAACTACCCAATAGCTGCCAGGGAGAGTCATCAGGCTTGGTGACATGGTTCCCCCTACGGGGAGGGGAGGGAATGATACAGGAGTTTGGCAGCAATGAAATGTTAATTTTATCTTGTGGTAGTTGAAGAAAACACATTCATATTTACCTGAGTGACAGCACAATTAAATATTTCATGCTTAGATTACTAAAAGGGTGATGGTGAATAACTGACCTGTAAGTAACCCTCCTAAGCAAAAACATGTTTTAATCAAAGGCTAAAAGATACCAATTAATGTTTTATTTTCTTCTTGAAATTAAAGATAAAACTGTTTTGGACAGTTAAGCAAACCTTTTAATATCTTTCTATTCTTTTATCTTTCCATATTTTGAGTGAATGACTGTCAAATAGTGAAAAAATGACAACTTAGGACTTGTAGTTGGACTTGTTTGTTGTTAATCTAGTACATATAGTTTCAGTTTTACGTGTGTATATACTGTACATATACACAGTGTTGGGTGTAATGCATTAGTAAGTAATTAATTGCTGTAATTTAATTACTTTTCCCTTGAAAAATTAAAGAATTACTTTCAGTTCCTCTTCAGGAACTCGAACTGCGTCGAAACGCTCTGGGAACGCCTCCAGCGTGACCGCGCTCTGAACACGTGTGAAATCTGTCCAAAGGATGGGCGAGACGTCATGGGCAGGTGACGTCAGAGACCAGGAAGCTTAAAAGCACATGCGGTGTAACCGGCGTCAGCTTTTTGTCATCCAGCAACCGCTACTCTGTGTGTGTCTGTCGATCTCTGTTGTGAGTCTTATTTACTGTTGTTTGTCCATAGTCTAACAAGCACGAATAAGCTCCATGATGAAAAGTGCTGGCAAGTTAAAGCACTTGGGCGAGAGCAGATCACATTACAGGCTGTGTGTTCCTCCCTGCAATCGTTATATCACTGCTGGACACACACACAGCCTGTGTGTGGTCTGCTGGGGAGCGAGTCACGCAGAGTTGGCTCTCGAGGGAGCCGACTGCTCACACTGCGAGCGTCTTTCACTGCGTGCACTTCGCTCCCGGAAGGCTCTCTTTTGCGTGGGAGCCTTCGCTAGCGTTCCCCGCGGTGCCGGTCCTGCGTCCGCCGAGGCGGAGCAGCGGCTGCACTCGTGGGGTTCGCAGATGGATCTGGCGGAGGGAATGGAGACGGGCGAGTCCCTATCTTCTTCCTCACCTGCCAGATCCAGCGGCTGCTCGCTGGGATCGGAAACCCGTTCGGCGGTTTCTTCCCCCTGGCGGCGCGGCTCGACGCTTCACCTGTCTTCCTCCGAGGAGGTGGATGTGGTGAGCGTCGACGAGGTTTCACATCCTCAATCGCCCCAATATGAGGAGCTAGTGGAGGTGGTTACTCGTGCCGTGGCCAAGTTGAATATCGATTGGCCTGCTGAGAAAAAGGCTGAACCGCAGAGAAGCAAATTAGATGAACGCTTCCTGCGAACTAAGCCGCCACCTCCACGTCGGAGCCTACCGTTCTTCCCCGATCTCCACACCGAGGTGTCGAGATCGTGGGCTAGACCCTTTTCTTCCCGCCTCTTCATCCCCGCCTCCTCTTACTACGGTAATGTGGGGGGATTGAATGAGCGTGGGTATAGAGCGATGCCCCGGGTGGAACAGACGCTCGCGAGCTATCTGTCCCCCAGCGCGGCTTCGTCTCTAAAGGCTCCGACCTTGCCCTCCAAGCCGTTGCGCACAACATCAGCGCTGGTGGGCAAGGGGTACGTGGCTGCAGGTCAGGCTGGTGCGTGTCTGCACACCATGGCGGTGTTACAGGCGTACCAAGCCGACCTGCTAAAAGAGCTGGATGAAGGAGAGGAGCTCAGATCTGATGACATCACTGAGCTCCGTAGAACCGCTGATTTGTCTCTCCGCGCTACCAAAGAGACCGCCCGTGCCATCGGCAGGTCTATGGCAGCGCTGGTGGCGGCGAAGAGACATCTCTGGTTGACCCTATCTGACATGAAGGAGAAAGATAGGGTCTTCCTCATGGATGCCCCACTTGCGCCTTCTGGCCTGTTTGGCGATGCCGTCAATTCCGTCGTTGACAGGTACCAGGAGGCCCGTAAACAAGCGGCGGCATTCCAGCGATTCCTCCCTCGCCGATCTCTAGCTCAGGGGGCTGCTGGGCGGGAGCAGCCCTCACCGCGTACCAGCTCCTCATATAGAGAGGCTCAGAGAGAGAGCGTTGCCGCTCGCGCTCCCCCGCGTCGGGACCGAGGTGGCAAACGCTCGGGGTCGGGGACTTCTAAGGCTAAGCCGGATCTGTGGACCGTTCTTCAGTCTAAGAAGTCCTCGACCAAGAAGCCCTGACGGGCGTGGCCCAGGGCTTATGAGGGTAGGCCCCTCTGGGGAAGAGCGGGTTACACCGCATTAGACGGTGTCCGTCTCTCCTCAGTGCCCTCAGGAGATCAGTCTGCTAACCCTGCCAGAGTTCCAGGGCGCAGCGGTCTCCAGTGAGCGCTTCTCTCAGTTTTTTCCGCCCGGAAATGTAGCGGAGCTGAGAAGCTCGCCACCCTTTCAGGGGTCTCTAGAGCAGCTGGTTCGGTCGTCCCCTGCCGGTCCTCCGCTTCAGGGCACCGAGCTAGCAGCTCTGAGTACACCAGAGGCCAGTCTCGAGAGACTGGTTCCCTTAGTAGACTATTTGACAGCGTGGAAACTACTGTCAAATGTGTCTCAATGGGTCCTGCGCACTGTAGAGCGAGGTTATCGCATTCAGTTCGGCGCTCCGCCGCTGCCCTTCAACGGGGTGATTCCCACACTGGTGGGCCCCGAGCAGGCTCTGGTTTTGGAACAAGAAGTAGACACTCTCTTGAGGAAGGAGGCCATCGAGGTGGTCCCTCCTCACGAACGAGAGTCCGGGTTCTACAGCCGGTACTTCGTAGTTCCAAAGAAGGATGGAGGGTTGCGTCCCATTTTAGATCTGCGTCTTTTGAACCGCTCAGTCATGCGACTGAAGTTCAAGATGCTCACACTCAGACAGGTCGTGTCTCAGATCAGGTCCGAGGACTGGTTTGTCACGATCGATCTAAAGGACGCATACTTCCATGTTTCCATCCTTCCCTCTCACAGGAAGTTCCTGAGGTTTGCTTTCAGGGGCAAAGCATACCAATACCGGGTTCTTCCTTTCGGCCTTGCACTCTCACCCCGCACTTTTACGAAGTGTGTGGATGCTGCTCTGGCTCCTCTGCGACTCCAGGGCATCCGCATACTGAACTATATCGATGATTGGTTGATTCTGGCTCAATCGGAGCAGGTGGCGATCCGACATCGAGATGTCGTTCTCGCCCACATGAAAGAGCTGGGGTTAAGACTAAACGCCAAGAAAAGTGTACTTTCTCCATTACAGAGAACCACTTATCTGGGCGTGGTGTGGGATTCGACCACGATGCAGGCACGTATGTCTCCTGCTCGGATCGAGTCGATCTTCACGTCGGTCAAGAGAGTGAGAGAAGGCCGGTCACTCACTGTCAAGCAGTTTCAGAAACTGCTGGGTTTGATGGTAGCTGCGTCCAACGTGATACCTATTGGCCTGCTGTACATGAGACCCCTACAGTGGTGGCTCAAAACCAAGGGGTTCTCCCCGAGGGGAAACCCGCTTCGCATGATCAAGGTCACGCGGCAATGCCTACGTGCCTTAGACATGTGGAGACAACCTTGGTTCTTGTCTCAGGGCCCGGTGTTGGGAGCTCCTTGTCGCCGCGTAATGCTAGCGACGGACGCATCCCTCACCGGTTGGGGAGCGGTCATGAGTGGCCACCCTGCCCATGGTCTGTGGAGCGGCCGCCATCTCACGTGGCACATCAACTGCCTGGAGATGCTGGCCGTGTTTCGAGCGCTGAAACACTTTCTCCCAGACCTAAGAGACCGTCATGTGTTGTTGCGCACCGACAACACAGCGGTGGTCTCTTACATCAACCACCAGGGAGGTCTGCATTCGCGCCCCTTGTACAAGCTGGCGCACCAGATCCTTGTGTGGTCCCAGGACAGACTCCTCTCGCTGAGAGCCGTCTACATTCCTGGGTATCTCAATGTGGGAGCAGACGTCCTGTCGAGACAGGGGCCGAGGCCCGGGGAATGGATGCTTCACCCCTTGGTAGTGAAGCAGATCTGGAGAGTGTTTGGCCAGGCTCAGGTGGACCTCTTTGCGACGCAGGAGACATCACAATGTCCTCTCTGGTTCTCTCTGACTCATCCAGCTCCGCTGGGGCTGGATGCCATGGCACAGGCTTGGCCGAGGCTTCGCCTGTACGCCTTTCCCCCGATCGCTCTGCTCCCGGGAGTTCTGGTGAGAGTGCGCCGGGACGGGGTCAGTCTACTTCTGGTAGCACCGTTCTGGCCGGGCCGAGTATGGTTCTCGGACCTGATTTCCCTCCTCGACGGCTCTCCATGGGAGATTCCCATCAGGAGGGATCTCCTCTCACAGGCAGGGGGCACTATCTTCCACCCTTGCCCGGAGCTGTGGAAGCTGTGGGTGTGGCCACTGAGGGGGCACAGCTCATAGCTTCCGGTCTCTCAACCGGGGTTGTTGAGACCATACTCCAATCCAGAGCTCCCTCTACGAGGAAACTGTACGCCCTGAAGTGGAAGCTTTTCACTTCATGGTGCGGAGACTGCCGGCTCGACCCAGTTAACTGCCCGATTGGTACAGTGCTGGAGTTCCTGCAGGCCCGTTTCTCCGCAGGGTTGACCCACTCCACCTTGAAGGTCTACGTGGCGGCTTTATCGGCCTACCACGCCCCTCTCGGCGGCCAGCCAGTGGGCAGACACCCCCTAGTTACACGTTTCCTCCGCGGTGCGCTGAGGCTGAGGCCTCCAGTACGATCCCGTGTCCCTCCGTGGGACTTGGCTGTGGTGTTAGAGGCTCTCTGCAGGCCCCCATTCGAGCCTATTGAGGAGATCTCTGATCGCCACCTTACTTTGAAGACTCCAAGGCCTTCTTTGCAGGTGTTCCGATGCAGGACATCTGCAATCCCCTGACCTTCGTCAGGTTTTATGGCCTCGATATGCGGGCCACTCCAGGCTCCTCCGTTCTTTCGCCCTCGTTGTGCTCCTAGGGATACACACAGGGCAGGGACTTGGAAGTCTGGCGGCATGGGCACCTCGTTCCCAGAGCGTTTCGACGCAGCTCGAGTTCCTGAAGAGGAACGCCTCTAGGTTACGTATGTAACCCTAGTTCCTCGAGTGAACGAGACGCTGCGTCTCGAAGCCATACTTCCGGCATCCCTGCGAGCGTTTGCTTCATTCCTGGAAGCTGACGCCGGTTCCACCGCACATGCTTTTAAGCTTCCTGGTCTCTGACGTCACCCGCCCGTGATGTCTCGCCCATCCTTTGGACAGATTTCACACGTGTTCAGAGCGCGGTCACGCTGGAGGCGTTCCCAGAGCGTTTCGACGCAGCGTCTCGTTCCCTCGAGGAACTAGGGTTACATACGTAACCTAGAGGCGTTACTTCTAAATGTTCTGTAATTTAATTAAGGTTACTTCTGATGTCATTTCTTTAAATACTACAAGAACAATTCTTCATAAAACAATGGATTAACATTATAATTTAAGATCTAATATGAAAATGTATGTGTTTTTTTTTTTAATGTAACCTTCTCCCTTTAAATTCTTTGCTCAGTTCAAGAATAATTTATGCAATTTTATTTGTGACCCTTGACCACAAAACCAGTTGTAAAGGGTAAATTTTTGGAAATTGAGATTTATACATCACATGAAATCTGAATAAATACGCATTCTACTGATGTATGATTTGTTAAATATGACAATATATGGCTGAGACACAACTATTTGAAAATCTGGAATCTGAGGGTGTAAAAAAAATCAAAATATTGAGAAAATCGCCTTTAAAGTTGTCCAAATGAAGTCCTTAGCAGTGAATATTACTAATCAAACATTAAGTTTTGATATATTTACAGTAGAAATTTACAAAATAGCTTCATGGAATATGATCTTTGCATAATATCCTAATGATTTTTGGCATAAAATAAAAATCAAGAATTTTGACCCATATGCTACACATATAACCCCTCTATGACTGGTTTTGTGGTCTAGGGTCACATATTAAAAGTAATGCAATACTTTTTAGAGAAAGTAATTAGTATACACTGTTGAAGAGCTAAGTAGTAGCTTGAAATTAATTATTTTTTTTTTAGATAGATGCAGCTAAAATACCTATGAAAATCAGTTCCTTCATATTAACAATACATTGCACAATTTTTTATCATCTCTTTGTTGTCTGTATTGTCACAGTACGTAATTATGGAAGTTATATCAGGTGTTTGAATGAAGTTAAATCACTTCTGTGCTCTAACATGGAATATTTATCCCCTAAATGAAACTTTTTTGCTCATTTGCTACATCAAACAATGACTCAGCGATGAGTCAACAGCGATTAAAATAAAGTTGAAACTGTTTCCAGACATGGCAGGGTGGCATAGATGTTTTTCTTCAAACCAGTAATCCTTGATCACATCCTTCAATCACAGACGACTCACTTTAACCAGTCAGGGGTTTCTTAACAGCGGGGTTAGCCGATGTTTTGTGCCCTTCAAGGTCATTGCCGGCAGACTCTTGCTTTAAGTTTGTTTTTAACTGCCACTTTGGAGTCTCTCAGTGCCGGCAATTATAATGGCTGACATCCAAAATGTTCATTTTATAATTTCATGGGAAGGAAGAGGTGCAATAAGTTCTTCTTTAAGTACCTGCAATAAATCAGACTTGCTGATGTCCAAGTTTCAGCAGAGTAGATTATGGTTTACATTTGGATGTAGCATATCAATCACTGCAGAAAATCCGGTATATTAATTTGATTAAGCTGGCCGTAAGATGTCAAGCACTGGGTTCACGAGAGGACATGTGGGATTGGCTGGAAACTCCTTCCAGTGAAACTGAATGTATTTGATTCTTACCACAAGCTAGAGGCTATGAGAAGTAATGACAAGTGTTTTTAAGGTCCCCAGCAAGAACACCAATACATTCTGACCGCTGTCAAGCGGGGATGAACATCGCTTTTGATAAAGGACACCTTGGGGCCAAAATGGAGTCCTCAGGATAATAAGAGATTTTTGCACATCTGTATGTGGTGTGATGCACAGCACAAGGGATAAGAATACAGAAATGACCTGGGAAATGGAATATACGAGGGATGCCTTTTTTAAATCTTTTGTGACATTTTTTGTGCTCTATACTGTTAAAACAGTGAGAAAAAGATCTGCAAACTTGAATACAGAAATAAATGGACAGGATAGGGTGATTATAAAGTCTTCTGCCATTACTGTATGTGCTGATTAAAATGTCAAGCCTGTTTGCATAATATAACATTCCCTAAATCCTCACGGAGGAATGATAGATTTCTGTTAGTTGATGTATTAAGTCGGTGAGATGTGCATATATTTCTTGAGAATTTGAGGATAAATGATGTTTCTCTAAATATTAATATGACTATACATTTAATGTGACTTATTTGGAGCTTAAAAATGGAGCTATCTCTTGAAACCATTTCATAAACACAAGCCGAGGACTCCGACTGGTTTATTAATAAATAGTATTATGGCAGCCGTGAACACTGCTGAGGACAGTGTGTCACCTATTATGTAAATTATAGCTGACCTCTCTATGATGAGTGATCTAAATTAGTCATTTCCAAAATAAAGAGGCAAGCAGTCTGAGGCTCTGATGTTGTGTATTATTCAGTAATACGTTTTGGGAAATTATTGTGTTCCTCACGTTCTGGAAATAGAACTCAATTAATAAAGCCAACTACAAATCAACAAAATGCATCCGCGGTTAAAGAGTATTATTGCACTTCCAAATTTGGTCATTTGTGCTAAATCAGGGACAGGCTGAGATCTGTTCTGGAAGTTCAAACCGAAGTTCCTGTTATATCTGAACCATGGCAGTTAACCCTGTAGGTTGCCTCAAGAAGTCTCAGGTTAATATCAAATTACCCCATCACAGCAAGGCTCAAAATTCATGTCATTGCTAAAAACTGCCCAGCATATATCATTTTTATGCCATCACACTGCTCTGCGAAATAGTGAACTTTGATTAGCCAATTATATTTTTGTATCAATACTGAGTAAAAGTATTAATTTCTTAAAAAAAATAAAAACTGAACAGTAGTGTATGTTGTCACAAAAGATTCATAATTTGGAATAAATTCTCTTCTTTTTTTTTTTTTTTTAACATTTTATTCATCAAAGAATCCTGAAAAAAAATATCACAGGTTCCTAAAAAAAATATTAAGCAGCACAGCTGTTTCCAACATTAACAAATCAGCATATTAGAATGATTTCTGAAGGATCGTGTCACAGTGAAGAATAGTAATGGCTGATGAAAATTCTGCCACCACAGAAATAAATTATGTTAAAGTATATAATAATAATAATAATAATAACAATAATCGTTTAAATAAAAAAATTAAAACATTATTTTAAATTGTAATAATATTTCTTTTTTTTTTTACAGTTTTTTTTGTTCAAATAAATGACAAGCATAAATTAATTATTTTAAAAATTAACATTATAAAAAAATACTAATATATTAAACTGTCCCCACACGACTGTGCTAGTATTTCATATCACTGTGCAGTCTCTTCCTTCTTACATTAATAATTTAAACTCAATTCAATGTTTAATGTCTGTTTATTTATATATTTGGTAAGTAGCCATATAATAATTGATGTAATGTACAGAGAGCCAATCATTATGCTTTCATTATGTGAAAACTGACTGCACATTTTCCCTTACAAGTTTTATAATAATAAAAATTTTAGGAAATGTTCATACTCTTTAATTCTTTAATGCATAATTCAATTGCACTTTTTACCCTGGTTCTTTTGCCAAAATGTTTCATTTGACAATATTAAGTTAGAATTAATTTGTGTTTTCAATATTTTATTTTGTAAAAACGCACACGTTTTGCAAACAGTTCAATTTGTGTTGCAATATATCATGTGTTTAACCAGGCAAACAACTCTAAGCATCAATAAAGCGCACTTGAGTTAATCACTGTTAATTTGCACAGTCAGCTGTCTGGTTTAGCTTTGGTCAGTTCTCTTGCCCATTGGCTACAGTTCTCTGTTGTGTGTTGTTTATCCATTTACAATTTATAGCCAGAACCCACATGACAAAGTTCATTTGTCCTGCAATTATTTTGAAGATTTATTTCCATTTGTTTTTAATAAACACTTTAATATGTGCATATTGTGCATACGCAGTTGGAAGGACAGATATTTTAGGAAGGGTAGTACAAGTTTTAGTGCTTTGTCAAGCCTAGTATGTCTTTGAAAGCATTTATTGCCACGTCAAGCTCCAGATTCAGCAGGATGTAATGCTAGGGACAGCAATACTTTCATTTGACATAATAGAACTAGATTGTGTATGCTCTCTTCTTGTTGCCTGCTGACAGATTTTCACATATATGTGCTTTTAGAGTTTTTCAATCTACAAGCGACCACTCCCTGTCTGCAGAGGCACTGCCATCTGTCCACTTGACTTAGTCCCTCTCTGACCCCAGTACACGCTATCCCAGACATCTGCCACCAGGTTTATATGCATTTCCCATTTACTACCAGCACGCAGTTTTGTCCCTGTAGGGGAAAGTTAATAATGGAAAGCTATAAAGCAAGAACCAAGGCCAGGTCTATGAAAAATAAAACACTTTTATGCCTTTTTTAAATTTATTTCTTGCATTTGCTGACATTTATTTGAAAATGCCTCAGAGTAACATATTTTGTACTGATTTTGGGAATACTTTTACAGTTGGGGAGATTTTAACAATCCTTACTGGTTGGAGGGATTTTTTTTAGGATCATGGTTTATGGCCAACTTCAAATATTTACAATGAAAGTTATTGCACAGCACTGACATTTGCAAGCAGGTTTACTAGCTATTAAGAGCAAATGTTACTTGTTTTCACATTTAAGTGTTTATAACCTTTGCCCTAGTGGGGTCATATACAACATAATAGTATAAGATACATTTGAAGAAATATGGCTTTATACAGTTTTATCAACATTAAATTTGTGGCAATAGATACATTTAATTCACTCTTTTTTTATTAGTGATGGCAGTCAATGATGGCAAATTACAGACATGGAAATACAATGATCAAATGACAAAACAAGCAGCATAAATGCTTTGAAACAAACAAAATATTGTACTTGACTCAAAATGAATTCAGATATGTGCAGCTGACATTAATAAATGTAAAAGCCAAGCTGAGGTTTTCAATTATGTTTACATTTATAAATTGAAGATGAGTCAGAGGAGTCTTCCAGATGTCACACAGATATTTCACTCTGAAAAATGAAAAAGCAGAGATCAAATTATTGCTTAAGGATACAATAATTATAATACTTTTCCCAAGCAGCAGAATGTTTAAATGGTTGATCAAAAAACAAAAAAAACAAAAAAAACAAAAAACAAAACAAAACAAAAAAACATTAAGTAAAGACATTTTTATATTCTTCTATATTTTTATATTCTTTATGGTTTCTATAAATATTAAGCAGCATTGTTTTCAATTTTGATAATAAGGAAAGTTACTTGAGCAGCAAATCAACATATTAAAATGATTTCTGAAGAATCATGTTACACTGAAGACTGCAGTAATGGCTGCTGAAAATTTGGCTTTGCACCACATGAATAAATTACATTTGAAAATATATTCAAATAGAAACCAGTTACAGTAAATTTTAATAACATTTTACAATTTTACTGTTTTATTATATTTTTGATCAAATAAAGGCAGGTAAGCACAAGAGACTACTTTTACAAACATTGTTTTACCAAAAAACTTTTGAACAAAAGTGTATATGTACAGTATATACTGTACATATTTATTTAATTTACATTCATGCAGAAACTTATACAGTACATAGTATCTCAACATTTACACTTACATGTACTGAAAGTCAAACTACAGCTGGTGTTTTCACACATATTCTGACAACATACCTATAAGATTGTCAGCTGTGTGCTGCACTCAGCACGGCCTAAAGAGTTTTCTGCCACTACTTTGTATTCTCCGTTGTCTTTGGCACCGACTCTCAAGATGAGCATGGAACAGACGCCACAGGTGTTAGTGATGTAGTAGTTGGTGTCGGTGTTGAGGCTGATGTTGTTGCGGTACCAGGTGACGTGAGGTATGGGGTCGCCTCTCACCGCACAGCTCATGTAGCACTCGTATTTCTCCGGGGTAGTGTGCGTCTTCAGGGGAACCGTGAAAATGGGAGCAGAGTCAAAGTTGCAAGGTTTGGATGGGGCTAAGTTGAGGCTGAACTTTTCTGCAGGAGATAAGAAAGTGTGTTAAATGGAACAAAGAATTTCAAGGAGCATATTTAATATTCTTTATCGAGAGTGGACCAAGATGTAGAAGTACCAGCCAGCTCACCTTTCTTCCTTTCAACGCCCCATGTCAGGGACTCAGATGGTTCTGAGAGGCCCATGTCATTTTTGGCATACACACGGAAGTTATATTCCCTTCCTGGCATAATGTTGACTGCTGTGAAGTTGTTGTTGAACAAGCGGTCAGCGACTGTATGCCAGGTGCGTTTGATGGAGTCCCGTTTCATCACCATATAGTGCAAGTGATTATCTCGTTTCTCATCAGGAGATGGTTCCCAAGAAACTGTCAATGTGCCAGGGACATTTTCTTCCAGCTGCACTGGGCCAGGTGGCTTTGGATCATCTGCAAACATGTCAGGTACCCACACAATCCACAATTTTCCTCAATATTATCTTAGAGATTTTGCCAAGTAGGATGTGTTCCTTGATAAACAAGTTTTTGGTCCTGGAACAGGTAATAACCACTGAAATCAGTGAAATGGTTGATAAATTGCTGAAGACTCAGCACTAAGTCTAACCCTAAAATCTGAGTGGTTGATGTTGTTCCAGGACGAACTAGTGTGTTTATCTGGAAACACATTCTGCATGCAAAATCACAAATTAGATTTTAGGCTTGATGTGCTTGGCTCTCTCACCCGTCACTCTGATCTCAACACTGAACATCTCCTGACCCACTATGTTCTTGACTATGATGGTGTAGATCCCGCTGTCAGAACGCTCGGCACTGGGAATCAGGAGCTGGGACATCCCATCAGTATTGCTCACGGTTACATGTTTGGACACAGGCATTCCATCTTTCAGCCAGATTATAGTTGGCATTGGGGATGCCTGGATATGAGAGTTAATATTTTATTAAAATAAGTAGATAAGACATCTGAGGATTGGAAAAGGCCTGTTTAGTAAATACTACCATTTCGTTTTATAGCATTGGTATACCTCAAGGTTTATGTTGACCCGAGCTGAATTTTCAGCTCTCACGACCATAAAGCTCTTCATTTTGCGATTGGTGAAATTTGGCCTCACTGAATAAAGAGATTTGAGGAGTAGCAAATAAATTTTGATGACAATAAAAGTTAAGTTGATTACGAAATATTTAAAACAAATACAGCAATATGTCAAAAGTTTGGACACATGCACATTTTAATTAGTATGATTTTCCAAAAATTTAGATTAATAGTAAAGTCTACTATGAAACTCGGGGCTTCTCTCAATCAACTTTATGAAAGGGCATCATAGGATGTTTTAAACATAATTAAAAAGTTCACATGTATACTAATCACTTATTGGCTTATTTTACAAATATAAACAAGTATAAAAATACATCTTCAAATTGCTTTGGAAAAAAGCCTTTGCAAAATGTATAAATGTAATTTAAACTTTAAATTTGGTGATGTGTGTCCAAACTTTTGACTGCCAGTGTACACATTATAAAAATATATTTATATTATACCAGGTGGAGGCATGGCAATGATGTAGTTGTCCAGATCTCGAGGTTCCCCATCACCTCCTTCATTGGTTGCCACCACTCGGACCCAGTACATAGCCATAGACTTGAGACCAAGAATTGTATAGGAAGTAGTAATGAGTGGGTTTGAGTTGCATCGACCCCATTCTGTGTTCTCAGCTGGCCTTAATTCCACAAAATAACCTTTAGCTTCATCCTGGACACCTTCCTCCTCCTTCGGTTTAGTCCAGCTCAAAGACAAAGAGGTATAGGTGGAATCTGTGACTTTCAGGTCAGTGACTTTACCAGGGGGTTCTGAAATCCCAAATCGAAGCACAAAAAGGTCAAGGTAGTTCAGTTGTTGAATTATTATTTTTTTCTTGTTTTTTTGTGCTTTATTCCAGCAGATTACATCTGGCATCTTGTATCATAAAAATGATTATAAAATGTGTTAATGTGATAAATATTTGAGTGTTGTTGACTTACTTTTTGGATCTCTGGCTATCACAAATTCAGAGGGTGCACTTGGTTCTCCAGCACCAGAGAAGTTGATGGCTGACACACGGAATTCATATTCCATTCCTTCAACAACATCTTTCACATCATACTGTTTGCCTAGGAGATGACAATGAGTTAAATAGGTGTAAGGAAAAGCCTAGCATGTTTTAAAGAACTCACTAAAAGGCAGCTCAAAAAGTATATTAGAACTATGAGAGCTACGAAACGTAAAGAAAACCTTTGATTGGCTCATCAGGGAGGTTCACTTGACCCCATATGTTGCTGCCCCGTTTGCGTTTCTCCATATTGTAGCCAACAATATTGGTTCCACCGGTGTTGGTGGGAGGTGACCATGCCAAAGTAATGCAGTTCTTGAAGGCACTGACCACTTTGGGTGTAGATGGTGGTCCAGGATATGCTGGAAAAAATCACAATGGTTTATATGATAATGAGTGTTTGCTTTGGGGGCAGTCGTGGACTAATGGATAGAGAGTCGGACTTGTAACCCAAAGGTTGCCGGGTTCCAGTATCAGGTCCGGCAGGAATTGTAGTTGGGGGGAGTGAATAACCAGCGCTCTCTTCCACCCTCAGTACCACGACTGAGGTGAGACCCTTGAGCAAGGCACCAAACCCCCAACTGCTCCCCTGGCGCCGCAGCAATATGGCTGCCCACTGCTCCGAGCGTGTGTTCACGGTGTGTGTGTGTGTGTTCACTACTGTGTGTGTGTGCACTTGGATGGGTTAAATGCAGAGCACAAATTCCGAGTATGGGTCACCATACTTGGCCACACTTCACTTCACTTCACTTACATTATCAGTAACATCGAAATGCTATTTAAGATCTAAACCTATGTAACCTCACCTTTGGTGCCAGCCTGGATGTCATTTGTCTCAAAAACATCACTGATGCCCTCTGCAGTCACGGCCCTGATGCGATAGCAGTACCTTCTTCCATGGTCCACGTCAGTGTCCTTGTAATGGGGCTCTCCAGGGATATTTCCAATCTTCGTCCAGGTGTTGCGTCCAATCTGGTTGCGCTCAATATTGTAATTTTTTATAGGAGAACCACCATCGTCCTTTGGGGACCTCCACTTGAACTCCACACAAGATGCTGAGGCTTCTAATACTTCAACAGGTCCCATTGGGTTGGTGGGTTTGTCTGAATTATAAGAAAGATATATTGGGTTCTTGATGGTCTTTGTATAATGTGATGTATATAAATGTCTTGTGGCTTATGAATTGGATTATGTTTGTAAATTCCATTGGGGACAGGTTATATATATATATTTCTCTTTACTATCTATTTAATTACATGTGAATGTTACATGGCTTTTCATGTACTAACCTAGAACGATGAGTCTCGAAAGGGCCTCAATGGTTCCAAACTCATTTTTGAGCTTCAGCTTTATTTCTCCACTGTCTTTGCGTTGACATTTCACAAATAGAAGGCGACTGTGACTACCTGACTTCTCAATCCTGATGTGATTATCCTCAAGCATCTCTTCACCCTCATTGTACCACTGCACTTTCATTGGCTCACGACCTACAAAGTCCAATTTGAAAGTTGCATTTTGGCCAACCTTGATTATCACAGGCTCTGAGAATTTAGCCAAGTCATCTTGATTCATCCTTGGTGGGTCTGAAACACAATATACAATAGATTTTATTGACTGATTTTCTGACTTGTCAGAAAATGCAACTCTCTATTTTGTTCATATAATGTTAATTACCTTCCACGACCAACATCGCCTCAGTTTTACGTCCATCAGCCTCAAAGCGATACTTTCCACTGTCGTCCTCTGTGCAGTTTGACACAATTAATTTATGGACTGCTCCATCTTTGACGATCTTTAGATCATCTGTGGCTGTTATCTATAAAGATGAAATTAATATTATTTATTTATTCAGGTATTATTAATTATTACACTGGGACTTTGAGCATCAAAAACCTGTGCTTACCTCTTTTCCATCCTTATACCAAATGCCATCACACTTTTCACTGCTGAGTTTGCACACCATTTCAGCTGACTGACCAATGATGGCATGAACATCTGACAGTCCACTGGTGAAGTGAACTCCTGGATCTGAACAACAGGTACATTGACAACAGTTTAAAGGTTATATTAAACTTAAACTTATATCATCAGAAAAATTATGCATTGGAAAGATCTACAGAAAATATGGCTGGGGGAAAAAGGTCCCATATGCATTTTTTTTTCTGCTTATGCAGATGGAACACTGTCTTAAAATACTCTGAAAGTGTTTCCAGCATTACTATTCAGCGCGAAAAATACTGCGTGACCAGAGAAGTCTCTAGCAAATAACTCTTTCTATTTAGTGAGCTAAAAAACATACAGCATGACTATTGAAGCCTAATCTTCAAGCTATTGATATATTTAAGCTGGTTATTTTTAGTGAATCATAAACATACTGCATGACAGACTGAGTTTTATTGTGTAGTTAAACATACACAGAGTCAGAAGAATCAGCTAATGGAAGCGGTAAATAAGTACAGTAATCTTACCGATAATGGTGTCTGGGACCAAGGGCCCAGTTCTCACTCTCTTCCTTGGCTCCTCACTGGGTGTCTCTTCCTCTGGTGGTGGTGGTGATGGAGCAGCAGTTTCCTCTGGTTCTGGCTGTTCCTCCTCCACCTCTGGCTCAGGTTCTGGCTCTTCTGCCACGCCTTCAGAGTCTGTCTTGGGTTCTGGTTTAGGCTTGGGTTTGGGTTTGGGTTTAGGTTTAGCCTTTGGTTTTGGCGGTTCTGGTGCAGCAGTTCCTTCCTCTGCTGGTTTCTCTTCTTCTACTGGTTTCTCTTCTTCTGCTGGTTTCTCTTCTTCTGCTGGTTTCTCTTCTTCTGCTGGTCTCTCTTCTTCTTTGGCAGTGGCCTCTTCAGCCTGAATCTGTTTCAGCTGCTCCATCTTCTCCTCATGCTCCTTCTGCAGCTTCTCCTGCTGCTCTGCCGCGATCCTGACCAGGTCTGCGCCTCCACCTCCTGCTTGAGTGGTTTTGCGTGCTCCCTTCTTGCCCCTCTGGTTTGGATCTGGGTCAGCTGTTCCAAGGGCAGACCAACATAGGAATGAGGTGTTAATATTCTGGTCACTGAGTGGAAAACTTGCTGGATGTCTACATGACATTTCACACGTACGTCCTTCTCTCAGTGATATAATAGACATAAATGGCCATTTGAATAATGCAAGCAATCAGTTTTCTTCTGTGCTACTTATTCACTTAGATTTAAAACATTTAATTGAAATTGTCAATTTTTCAGTTTCAGATTGAATTACTTAGTGCTTGTCAGGTCGGTCCATACTGAAACTGTGTAATTGCAGCAATCAGTGTTCATTTAATTGTTCATTCATTAGAATAATTTGAACTTTTGGTTGTGGACAAAAGATCCTAATTTTGAATTTATGAATCAAATCTGCTCTGAATCAATGAAGCGATCATTTAAATGTGTTAGTTTCAACAATGTCAGTTTATGAATATTTCTCACATGGCTTTTACTGTATATGTGAGGATCAGCACACTTTAACATGTTTATCAATTGATCTACTAAATGTGGGTGATGTCTGAATTTGATCGTACCCTCCACTATCAGCCAGGCGTTACAAGACTTCATTCCAGCCACAGCTGCATAGATGCCTTTGTCCACTTGCATACAGTCCTTCACCACCAGTCTATGGATTAGCATGTCCTCAGAGACAGAGATGTCATACTTTTCACCCTGTTCTAGGGCGACGTTCTTGCCTAGCCAAGAGATCTTAGGGAGTGGAGCAGATAAGACACACTCAAACACGGCATCCTCTCTTTCCACAGCCTTCACTTCCTGAATCTTTACCAAGAAGTCTACCGCTGGAACTGTAGAGGTAGAGACAAGAACAAAATCATGCTTTAACATAAAACTGTACTGTATGTGATAACATATAAATTATTTTTATTCAAGTCAAAGAAATATTTTAATAGTACTAAATAAATAACAACTTTCAATTGTTTTCCTTCAATTAAAGACAATTCATTCAGAAATGAAAATTCATGTTCACACTCATGTTGTTCTATCTCATTGCATTTTCTCGTCTGTGAAACACAAAAGAAGACATTTTGCATGAATCTCCATGCCAAGAACAGAAATTTAAATTACTGTTGGCTTGTAATGTTCCCTTTATTTGAATGTTTTGAATTTGAATCCAAGTGCAGATGAGATTTGAAAGCTAATGTGGTGACATCAGTGTATTATTATTTAAGTTTCAGGTTGTTCTACAAATAAATCATATGTCTTATATTTCTTACATGTCTTATATGTCATATTTCGCTATCCACTTTAATTGAATGGAATGCAATAATTTTCCAAATTATTGTGTTTCACAGAAGAAAGAAATTCCTAAAGATGATGGAAAAATATGAAGTTGAGTAAATGCTGACAGAATTTTTGTCAGTCCTTTTAATTTAATAACATTTAATGAATAGATAGAGTTTAAAGCTCACTTTTAAAGTCAGTGGAGAAGACATTGACCCCCTCAATATCGACTTGATACAATCCAGCATCTTCTGCATTCAGACCATGTATGCTAAAGATGAATTTCCTGCCGACTTGACGCAGAGAATGCTTCTCATCTGTATCAAAGGTAAATGGAACCATAACACCATCCTGTGACAAAAAAATGTGGATATGTTTTGTAAATTAATTTAGTTTTATTTTTCAACTGCAAAATGATGTCATCAAAAATATGGGTATTGCTTAACCTTGAAGAGGAAGATTTTGGCATTGGGATCTTTGAGATCCATCTCAAATTCAAATTCGGCACATCCAGGCGTCTTGATTTCAATATGTCTCAGGTTGCTCAGGTGTTCTATGTACTATTGGAGGAAAAGCAAGTTAAAAATATACTTTTGAAACTTTGAAAAGACACCTCAGAGGCTAGATTTACAGAGGCATTTAGCACATGCACTTCTTGAGCAAAAATAGTAATAGAGACCAGTGAGGTATTTCACACATCACATTCATTTCCAGTGCCGGTGTATTTATATGTTGAAAACTATGACATTTATTATTTAGTTTGATGGATTTGGTTAAGCCTTACCAAGTACAGTTTAGTACAGTAATGATTTTTCACTGTTTATTTGAAATGCACCTGCGACTGCTGCTCCTCTATTTCCTTTTTCTTCTCGTTCAGTTTCTTCAACATCCAGCGGAAGTCAGTCACACCGTATTCAGCGCAGATGCGCTCGTAATCTTTCTTATCAGCGCTCAGCAACAGTTCCCAAAATTTCTCATCAACTTCTCCGTCTTTCCTCTCCTCCTTTTTTTCGGCTCTGCAAAAGCACAATACACCATGAACACCCCTTCCCAGGACATCCAGGGTCAGGCTGGATACATGCAGCTGCTTTTGCATTTCAAAAAACAGATAAACAGGCCATTCAGAATGCAAGTTGTGCTAGAACCATCATTGGTATGATCAGCAAGAACTTACCGGGTCCTCAGGGTCCTTTTTAAATCGGCTGCTGCTTTCTCTCGTTGCTCTGAAAATAAATATAATCGTGCTATTCATCTTTATTCTGCAGGAGAGGTTGCATTTAAAATATTTTGTTGTTTATTGCTGTAGTGATTCACTCAGGACTTGAATGCAAACAGACCTAATCGTGCTTCCTGCATTGCTTTGCTCTTCTTGAACCCAACTGAAAAAAAAAAAAAAAAATAGTTTTTTTTTTTTTCAAGCACAGCCGAGTCAGATAATTGATTCACTTGTTCTATTTGTACTTTCTGCTTACCACAAATTTGTAGAGGTTTTGCACTGACCTTCAATCACGTTGAGTGTGACTGTGACTATAGCACGTCCATATTCATTACTTGCATAACATTTGTATGTGTCTGCTTGATCAACTCCAACATTGGGCATCTATTGGGCAACACAATTAGTTTTTTATTGATACGGTACAGTAATACTTTATTACTATTAATACTAGAACAATAGCAGATGCAAGTAAGTGCTGTTCCTTTAAAAAATTAAAATTATGTTAGAATTAGAAACAATACAGGAATAAAAGTAGATATTTAATGAAAAATTAATGCTATTAAACAAGTTACAGACAATACGGCACCTGTAATTGATGTTCTCCTAAGACTGGATCAAACGAAACAACATATCTTTCAGGATCAGATAGATCTCCATTGTTTCGAGCCCATGTCACAGTTGGTGTTGGATCTCCTGTGATGATAGCTTTGAAAACTGCAAGCTTTCCTGTGAGGAGGGTTTAACAAAGTCAGTTGAGTACTTCTGAAAAACACAGTGATTATGTATTTTCTTTGAGCGTTAAAGATGCTTTGAGCTGCTGTACTGTACCTTCCTGAATAGTCAAGGCGATGGGTTTGCGGGAGAAGTCGGGATGACTTTTTCCTGCTGGGATTTCCTGCACAAACTGTGTGATCATTACCCCTGGGACTTTAGATCGCTTCCTAATGGCCACTGAGGGATGAAAAGAGAATTTTAAAAGCTGTGATACTTTATACATGAAATCAATGGATTTTGAAAAGGTTTTCAGTGATTTAAATTTTTATTTATTTATTTATTTATTTATTTTTTACTGAAAATGTGTGTAGGCCTATAGATGAATATCTACCTTGCCCAGGAGCAGTGGGTTCTTCTTCCTTGCTTTTTGTAAATTTCATCTTGGCATGTGGGATTCAGAGAACTCTGTTCTGTGGGATGAATAACATTAGTTATCAAAAAATTCATTACAGCTATGAAGTTTTAGCTGTTTTGCAGGAATATGTAGTTCACCCAAAATCATTTACAAAATAAAAAAATTCTGTCATTATTTACTCATCCTTATATTGTTCTAAATCTTTATGAGTTTTTCACTATATGGGAAAAAGATATTTTGAAGTGATTTTGCAAAAGGAATCTTTTACTCTATTTTATACTCCGTTAACTTGAGAACTGCTGTTACCGGACCATTAAGTCAGTAAGTTGAACTCAATAATTGGATCAGAGAACAAATTGTTCTTTTGAGCTAGGCTTTTTTCTTTGAACCATTGATTTTGTTCACAAATCGTTCTTAAACAATTCATCCACGAATTGGACTGATTTGTGGAATCACTGAACCTCACTGTGTCTATGGTGCTCAAGTTCAGCTCATTGGAATTCAAGATTATCAGTAAATAATAAATTTAGTTTTGATCTCCTTATGAATTGCATGGATTTCTTTTGTGAAATGAATTTTGTGAATTTCTGAGTTACACAGGGAAAAAAGTTTTGAAGGGTCTAATAATGTAAATAATGACAGATGTTTCATTTTTGTATTTTATTTTTATTTATAAAGCACATTTCAATACAACCGAGGTTGCCCAAAGTGCTGTACATCAATAGAAAATAAAATAATAAAAATGGCCAAAGGAATCAACCTCAAATTTTTTGTATTATTTATTTTCATTTTCATTTTTTGAAATTTAAAATGTGATTTCTAGACGTGAATTCAATTCTTACCTAGTGTTCTTCGGTGTATTTGATGATGCTGATGCAGTTAATCTTTCAAGTTTTGATTTTTGTGAAATTAAGGCAAAGTTCAAGAATTTGTTGCATTTGAAAGAAGTGCTATACATGGTTGTGATGAGGAAGCATAATGAATTTTTGACTCTGATCATGTCTGTTCCCTGAGGCAGGGAGCATGGAGCTTAGCAGCAGGGCTAAGCTAAGCGCTTCTGTCAGCTTTTCTCTACAGCAACATGAACATTCCAGCTGTCTAGAATGTAATTCATGGGCCAGTCACGGAAAGGAAAAAAATATGGCAACAGTGTCACTTACACCGATCCGCAACCTCAGGATTTAAGCAATATGTCTGCTACAGGAATGTAATGCTGACACATTTCGAGTAAACCTCATACCTCCTGAAGTCTCTATTAGATGGGTTTCATAGAATGAAGATAGAGACAATAATTGTGTCTGGAGGTGGTGGCTGTAAATTGTTAGCAAGAAATATGCAGCAATTATGTTTTCTTTGGATTAGAACTAGGGCTTTTATTGAGGCAGGAAGGGTTTCTAAAGCTTCTAAAAGCCTCGTTAATTTTGTTTCTGGTGAACTGATGAGTAGTTGCGACCTTACAGGACTTGTGGCCATGTATATTGTATGAAAGACCTAAATTGACATGCTTGAATCTAGATTCACAGATCTCAGAAGTGTTTAATCAAATTCAACAAATGCAGCAGTAGCTTAGAATTGATTCACAAAGAACAGTGTCATTGAGAATAGCATGACAAAGATGCGTCGAAATTGCTACATTCTGTAGAGTAGTAATTTAAAACGATGGTAAATTGAGGACTTTGCTTCTCAATTAACACTATAGCATGTGCCCACTGGTGTGAGTCAAGTAACCCTGCATGTTTTTTGTCTGGTATAGGTCACATACCTCATAAAACTATCCATCAAAACACCTCTGACGCACACTCTCATCTTAAATGCAGAGTGCCAACATTTTTCAAGAGCTCTATTTCGCCACAATCTCCTATGATAGTAATAATATTCCCAGATGCATTTCATAACAGCTAGATTGAAAGGTTTCATAAACTATGCCACTGGCTTCCTTTTAATATATATGTGTAGCAGTTGCCAAGGTGATATGTTGCATATATATGTATATGTGTGTGTTAGAAACTATAAGATAGATATGTAATATTTAATATTAATTCTTATGTAATATTTATTACAAACACAGACAAAAACATACGCACAAAGACTTTGTGTGCCAGAAAGAACACACAATCTTATAACTATAAATTAGGTGCTGATTTATAGTGTAAGCAGTACATCAAGATACGTTTATCTGCAGACAGCTTCTTATCAGGGATAACCATATTTGTAGGAGATGAAAAATAGCCATGCCTAGCAACTGAGACATATGATTGATTTATAAATATGCCCAAGGGAGGCCTGGAAAGGGTCTCGTGTCCTAAGATGTCAACCCCCCATTAATGGCAGCAAGGCTTCTCTGTTTTGACAATTTTTATGTCAGATTTTATGACTTATTAAATTATCTTTTCCTTTACCCTGCTTGGCTTGCTCTTAGGATTCCCTGTTGTATTTTACAGTGATAGACCTGCAAATTAACTGCATATTGAGAAGTTATCAATTTACATATTTATGCTTGAGCATTTCTTATTTTCTATGATATAAATGCATACATTTTATGAAATAAAGTATAAAATTGTTAATTTAAATGATCTATATTGTGAATATATGTGTAGTTGACGTTTCCATGTGTCCTATGGTGTGATGGACAAATGTAAAAAAAAGCAAAAAAAAAAAAAATAAATAAATAAATAAAACAACCTCTGACGTTGAAGATAAACCTCTCTCATGCTATTTGCAACTCTAAGAATGAAGATACATTTTTTTCTCATATTATTTGTGTTGTTTTTTTTTCTACATTTTTGCTATGTCACACCATAGGACACAGTCCTATTTTTATTTGTGAACTACCCATATGTTATTTGTTTTTCTCAGTAATCCATAGATTCTGATCTATTTTCATCATTAAATTTTTCCTAAATTGCACTGCAATATAATTGACCAGAAATCTCAGAGTTGCTGGCTGTGGAGTGATGTGGGACCAATAAAAATAACATAATGGCCTAAAATAAACATTGTTTACATTTATAGATCAATGTAAAAGCTGCATGTCACACACATTGCTCCAAACTAAGAAAACAGATGGTGTAGCATCCTTTCATCATTACATGATAATAGGAAACCACTTTGAAAGGAATAGAGAGCATCATGAACATTTTTTTGGCCCAACAGATGTCTCTGTTCATCTTTCTGAGAACTATTCTGGTGGGAATCAAACATTTTCATATCCGTTTGGGTTTAGAAACAACAATCACATAATGAAATGCCATAAAAAACATATTTTACTTATTGGCTATAATAAGCATTTTTTTTTCCTTGCAAAAATGCTCATGTTCATGCTCATGCATTCTAAATATGTTGCATGTCAATTTATTGAAGATGCTGTCCAAATGATCCAATTCCTACATAAATAGCACAAAATCAGTACATGCTTATAGTGAGAGTTGTCTGTTATCCATTGATATGCAGTAATTCAGGGCCATCGAGTTTAACACTTGAGACAACCCCAACCTATACTGACTGGCCAGGTGCATTACTCACGTATAAACCTGGTGTAATGTAGCATAATAGGATAAATACTAAAGATTGCATTGGCTACTTACTTTTTGACTTGTGCCCCGTGCTCTTTGTTCAGCTTTGTGTGCCGACTTCACCTTTGCAACCCAATTTGAGATGGTCCTCAAAGGTGTCCTGTTGCTCCTCAGGGGTGTTGGCTGAGGGATAGGCTTACCCGTGAGTTCTGATCAAAGACATAAGTGTGATGAGGAGCTGTGACTCCTCCCTTAGATATGGGACCAGGCTGGAGAATGAAGCTTAAGAACTATCCACCAAATAAGAAACTCCAGGAGTAAACACACAGTGACAGCGGAGGGAGCAGCTTCCTCCTGATGTGTGAAAGGTAAGCTTTTGCTTCTCAAAATGATGCGAAGGAGCTTTGAACATACCAATATTGATGTTTTATTTAAAAATGGTATATCATTTGTCATTTTAAGTGCGTACCATATTAAAAATTATGTGTGGGTCATAGAAGAATAATCTAGCCTATATTAGCACAATACAACAGTTCTCATTTTAAGTTTTTTAGTTTGTTCATGCTCAATGTAAATATATGCCATTGTTTTGGAAAAAAATTATCCTTAACGATTTATGGGATGCATAAACCTTTAATTGGGCAAGACTGAAAATCCTGTGCTTGTTGGATACGAGTTTGAAGATACATTGGTATGTTCAGGCCAGGGAGTTATGGCCCATATATGGATCAGTAGAGACACAGAGATCATAAATCATCATGATGTAGTGACTCTTAAGTCTGACATCTCCACATGAGTACATACATAACCACGCCACAGGAGCACCATACTGATGTTACATGTGCTGGACCCTGTCAGGTCATTTTAAAAATTTATTGGCAGTAAAATACTCCAAATATAACAAGGACAGCATGTTCAGGCTTTACTTATAAGTGAGACTTTATGGTGTCATCTGTATGCATTCATATGGCACTTCTGTATAATATTTCTCTCGTTTTTTTCTCTTTATGAATGGATGTGTTCAGAAAAACAGCTCTTGAGAATTTTAGGAGCTTAGGATCATGGATTAATAATCGGATCATTGTGCTTTGTGAATTCATACGCAGAGTAATGGATTTGTAATGATAAAGTACAATAACAGTCGATATACAAGTGCACTGTTCAAAGAACCTGAATATTTTATTTCTTTACACCAAACCATTTTTGTTGATAAAGCATATCTGAAGAAGCAAAAGCGTCTTTTGAAAAAAAAAAAGGATGCAAGAAATCAGCACTTTACACTTTTTTTAAACCATACTGTAGTGTAATTGAATTTGTTAAAGTGTGAAAGAGCAGCATACGTACACAAAAGCCAAGAATAAATAAATTAATAAATTAAATACAATACACAAACAATAAAACCGCCCGAACCTGAACTAAGCTGAAGTAAAATCATTGCCAAACAGGATTAAGTAAGCATGGCGTATTAAGCATCAGCCACCCAAGAGGCACAACACAGAGTTTTTTTCTTTACGTTTTCAGGTCGTTGTGCTATTAAACACAGTAAGAAGGTATGTAGTTTTTCGCATGCATTTGATTCTACCGTTTTTGTCTCATAAGGCCACATTGTGGAGCATTTTCATGAGCCATCTTTCTGCAAAAATACTTAATGCTGTAGCTCTACAAAGGGCCTAAAATCCAAAAAAACAACAATTTGACATCCTCCCCACGTCAAGGTTTTATTCTGAAAAACAAAGAAAGAAAAGAAAATATGGTTAAGGTGTTAGATTAAATTTATTTGCAGTGTTATGTATGAAAATGTTCTAAACTTTCAGAATTTACTTTGAGTAACTTTTATGACTTTTTGACATAAAAATGTTTGAAACCAAGTTATTTGAAGGATGTCTGAAGCTGTATTTTGAAATATATTTAGAAACATTATATTGCACATAGCTAGTTAGTGGTGTATTGGTAGAATGCCTTGTAAAATTGGATTGAGAAGCATTTAGATGTTTTCATTTTGTCATTTAATAACTTTTCTGAGTGGCATTTGCTGGGATTCCCAACAACCAAAACCAAAACCAGCACAAAGATTGCTTGTTATTTAGTAAAATGTACAGTAAATGCATTGTTACTGTCAGGTCCAAAAACCACATTAGCTGCCAGTATCTTTAGCATTTTGTCTCTCCAACATGAAAATAGTTTGAAAATGCTGTTGAATACGTAATGTTATCTTGTCAAGGCACTGGAAGTTATTACTGAATATAGTAAAAAAATAAAAAATAAAAGAATACTGGCACATTGGTAAGGCAGAGTTTCATAAAAGATACGGTTTTTAATACTAAAAAAGGTCGGAGGATTTATTTATGGTTTTACATAGTACTTAAGCAGATGATGATGCTTTTGGGAAGCTTGCCAAGAGTTAAAGTACGATTTCTAAAATTGTACTTAGAGCTTTGGGAAACCCCACCGTCATCAGGTGCTTAAGGTTGTAACTTTCATCCAGTGAGGCGAGTTCTTCATGTAGACCCTTACCTCTCACTGTGAGATTGGTGGTGCACTCTGCTCTTCCCAGCGGGCTCTCAGCTATGACTTTATACTCTCCCATGTCTTTGGCTCCAACCCTGAGAATGAGCATGGAGCACACTCCACAGGTGTTAGTGATGTAGTAGTTGGTGTCAGTGTTGAGGCTGACGTTGTTACGGTACCAGGTGACATGGGGTGTGGGGTTGCCCCTCACGGCACAGCTCATGTAGCACTCGTAGCCTTGCGGGGCTGTGTGGATTTTCAGGGGGACCATAAACCTCGGAGGACTCTGCAAGTTGCAGGTCTTAGACTCTGGGATGTTCAGTGTGAATTTTTCTGCAAGAATTGAAGGAGTTTGGTTAAAAAACAATTCATTAAGGCTGTGTACTTGACATGTCAGTGGTGTCCCTGAAGGGTCACCATGTAGTGCATGAGCAAGCAGGGTGTCCACAGTAAACAGACACCCCCTAGTGGCAGGACGTGCATAAAATCAGAGAATGCATATTCCCAAAATCACGATCGCGATCCAAAATTGGATTACAAAATTGGATTACAGTCTGGTTATGATAGCAGGGGAAAAACAATGTTAAATGCAAATAACAGAATGCAACTAACCATATGTTACCATATGTCTAACCATATGTCTAACATATTATCATGATATTATGGTAACACTACATGTTAGTTAATGCATTTTTTTTTTTTTGGTATATAATTATAATAAAATGCAGCGGTTCATTGTTAGTTTGTGTTAGTTTAGGTCCATTAAACAATATTAACAGATACTTTTGATTTAATGTATTAATAAATGTTGAAATTAGCATTAATATGTTTTAGATTTTTTTTTATTGTTAGTTAACTTTAACTTTTTGTAGTTTTGTAAAAAATTGGAACCTAATTGTGAAGTGTTACAAATATTAGTGGTATAATAATTGGCCCAGTATTTTAGTTTTAGTTTGATTTTCAGGGCTTTTTTGTTACATTTATATATAAACATAATACAAAATAGGCTACATAATAACAGTTTTGTTGATGGGTCACCAGTTGATGCACAAATCTGGGTGTTGAAGCAAGAACCAGTTGAAAACCACTGTTTTAATTCATTTACATTGTGTCTAAATAGCTAACTCCACCCATCACTGCTCAGATATTTTTTTTCCTTTAGTACAAATAGGATTCTACTTAGACTCTGTGTGAATAACATCTGTCACAATTTGCACAATCTGTCACACGATGCTATATATCGCTATGCAAACAGTATCCACCATTATACCATATAGTATAAATATCTACCATTCTTACACTTAGTGTAAATAGCTGCTGCCGTTACAATCACCACACCCCTGTATTACAAACCTTTCTTGCATGTGATAAGCCATTTTGGTGACTCCGAAGGGGCAGACAGGCCAATGTCATTTTTGGAGTACACACGGAACTGGTATTCTCTCCCTGGCATGATGTTACAGGCTGTGAAACGGTTGTTGAAGATACGGTCTGCTACAGTGTGCCAGATCCTCTTGCTGGAGTCTCTCTTGGTCACCATGTAATGCAGGCGATCATCGCGTTTCTCATCTGGGGATGGTTCCCAGGAAACTGTCACCGTGCCCGGAACGTTCTCATCCAACTCTATGGGGCCTGGGGGCTTTGGCTCATCTACACCAAAACAATCAGTCGTAGTTCATCAGGACTGGCAGATCAATCCTTTTACACGTACATTCCTCTACATAGCAAGCTTGGTTGAGTATATCCATCTATAAATCTACACTACCATTCAAAAATATTTTTTGAAAGAAATTAGTACTTTTAATCAGCAAGGATGCATCAACTTAATCAAAAGTGACAGTAAGGATTTTTAGTGTTTCAAAATTTTCCTATTTCAGATAAATATTCTTTTAAACTTTCTATTCATCAAAGAATCATAATAAAAATGCATCACAGTCTCTGCAAAAATATTAAGCGGCACAACTGTTTTTAGCATTGATAATAATAAGAACTGTTTTTTTTCGCACCAAATTTGCATATTAGGGTGATTTCTGAAGGATCATGTGATGCTGAAGACTGCTTTGCCATCACGAGAATAAATTACATTATTAATTATATTAAAATAGGAAGAAGTTAACAGAAGCTTAGTGAAACTACTTTCTACTGTCCCAGCTTAACATGTAGAGCCTATAAGTTATTCATAAGATGATTTCATCAAACAGTACAAGAACTTTGGCTCTGTGGTAATACTAAAAAAGCACTGCATTGTTATGCCAACATAGCAACATGGCTTAACCAATAGTGTGAGTTGAGGGCATGGCATCTGTTTTTCAACCAGTGACACACTGGGACTATTTAGAAAAACATGTTTGAACACATTTTTCAATTCTATTTGGTGATGCCATTTAAGATGGCACACTGGTTCCAGATATACACTGGTTCCCTCATTTTACCTGTAACTCTAATCTCAATACTGAAGGTCTCTTGTCCCACAATGTTCTTGACTATGATGGTATAGATTCCTGTATCGGAGCGATCTGCAGATGGGATCAGGATCTGAGAAGCTCCCTCAGTATTGCTTATAGTGGCACGTTTGGACACAGGGATACCATCTTTAAGCCAGATGACATCAGGACACGGGGAAGCCTGTAAAAAAGGTAATATAAGACAAGTATCATACATGTGGCCAATGCAAAATTTAGTTTAAATGAAGGGAGTAGGAATGATCTGAACAGTGTATGGGTAGGGAGCATGATATAGCCTGGCTCATGGATATTAATTAGGGGACATAATATTCAGCAAGTAGTCCCAAATTATTCATATTATTATACATTTTGTTTATAGGCGCCTTACACAACACTCAAGGACACTATGCATCAGTAAAACAACCAATCATCAAACAATAGGGCAAGTCTACTTACAACTAAACATTACATAAAAGCCTGCCTAAATAAACAAGTTTTAAATCTAGATTTAAAAACCACAAGACTTTGACTATTACGAATATCCACCGGTAGTGAATTTCATTGGTACAGAGCAGCATAACCAAAAGCTCGTGACCCCATAGAAGTTGTCAGAATGCTGGAAGTACAAGAGTGAGTGCAGAGGCAGATCGTAAGATACGTGTAGGAGTATTTATACGCAGGAGATCGGATAAGTATGAGGGAGCCAAATATTAAGTGCCTTATAAGTTAAAAGCAAGATTTTAAAGTTTATGTGATATTTAACAGGGAGCCAATGCAGATTTTGTAGCACAGGAGAGATGTGCTTGGATATAAAAGTTTTGGAAATAACTCGTGCAGCTTTATTATGTACTAGCTGAAGTTTGTGTAAAAATTTAGACCAGAGTCCATAAACAAGGAATTACAGTAATAAATTTGTGATGTTACTAAATCGTGTACAAAGATAGCAGTACTCTTTGTTGAGAGTACAGGATGAAGGCGATTAATATTTTGGATATGGAAAAATGGAGAATGAGTAACGTTGTTAATATGAGCTTCAAATGATTAAGTACTGTCCAAGATGACACTCAGACTTTTAACCTGTTTATGATTTGCTGATGCAAGTTGGCATTACATTTTTGATCAAGGAATCAAGGAGGGGGGACAGGATTCCGGACGACAGCAGTTATATTTAATCCCTTCACACCACAGGCGGTATATAATGATTGTCTCCCAAAAAGTGACAAACTTTATGTGATAAAAGTTCTAAACCCCTGGTTTGGTCTCTATAAGTACTGTATGGTTTTAGTATTGCCCATTACCTCAAAGTTGATGTTGAATCGTGCAGAATTTCCAGCTCTGACCACCATGAAGCTCTTGATCTTAGAATCTGTGAATCTCGGTCTCACTAAGAAAAACAAGACATTGAGGTAATGATGTGGCATATCCAGTACAGTTTTCGAAAATGAGAGGCAGTTATCTTTCTGACTGTAGATAAGGTGATTCACCTGGAGGAGGCATAGCCAAGATGTAGTTGTCCAGCTCCTGTGGCTCACCCTCTCCACCTTCATTGATGGAGATCACTCTAACCCAGTACATGGCCATTGATTTCAGTCCCTTTACAGTGTAGGATGTCATGATGATGGCATTTGTGTTGCATCGATCCCATTCTGTGTTCTCAGCAGGCCTGACATCAACAAAGTATCCCTTGGCCTCATCCTGAACACCAGGCTCTTCTTTTGGTTTAGTCCAAGACAAGGACAAGGCAGTGTAGGTGGAATCTGTCACTTTAAGGTCAATGACTTTACCAGGGGGTTCTGATAGGAAATTGAGACGAAAGCATTTGCATAAGAAAACATTGAAAGAGAAATAGGGAGAAGTGCAAGAGGAGTTCATTAGCTTGTTACTTTGAAGCCCAGAAAATTCTGACCTAAATCTGCTATTTTTGCATATCTTTGAGGGGAGGCCACGGTTCGTTTTTCGAAATGTACAGCCTTGAGAATACTTATGCTGAATTCCTCTTCTCTTTTTGAAGATAATGAGCAACCTGAGAAATTACTCACTTTTGGGATCTCTCGCAAACACAAATTCTGAGGGTATACTTGGTTCACCAGCTCCAGATATGTTGATGGCGGACACACGGAACTCGTACTCCATTCCTTCAACTACATCTTTTACAGCATATTTCTTTGCTGTGGATGGTAATTGAGAGGTAAACATTACTAGCAGGCAGTACTTTAAAGTAACATGTAAATATGTGAGATACGCACCCTGTATTGGCTCATCTGGTGGATTGACTTGGCCCCACAAGTTACTTCCCTTCTTGCGTCTTTCTAAGTTATAACCCAAAATACCAGTTCCTCCAGTGTTGGTCGGAGGAGTCCATGTCAGGTTAATGCAGTTTTTAAAGGCACTGGCTACTTTAGGAGCAGATGGCTGACCAGGATATGCTGGAAAGTAAGACAATCCAGAGGTTTATATTAAGACGAGTCTGTATAGCAACTGACCAGCACAAGGCTACTCTGAGAGATTTTTTTGTTTAGTAAGTCACCTTTAGTGCCAGCTTGCACATCCTCAGTCTCCATCAGTTCACTGATGCCCTCATCAGTCTCGGCTCTGATACGGTAACAGTATCTTCTGCCATGGTCAACATCAGTGTCTCTGTAGTGGGCTTCACCTGGGATCTGGCCAATCTTTTTCCATGTGTTGCGTCCAATTTGGTTACGCTCAAGTATGTAATGTTTAATAGGGCAACCACCGTTGTCTTTTGGTGGTCTCCACTTGATCTCAATGCAGTTGGCAGATGCTTCAACGGTCTCCAGTGGTCCAAGTGGGGGGGTAGGTTTATCTAAATGAGGTAAATATTGTCAGGCAAAATGGAGAGTAATTTTGTTACCAAACTGTACTGCATTCATATTAATAATACAACCTGTTTAATTAGTTCACTTTTTGTACTCACCAAGTACAACTAGATTAGAAATGGCTTCAACTGTGCCAAACTCATTTTTGACTTTGATTTTTATTTCCCCGGTGTCTTTACGCTGTAATTTGGTGAGAAGCAGGCAGCTTTCAGCCTCTGAAATCTCAATCTTGCAGTGAGAGTCTGGCGTGAGCTCTTCACCATCTTTGTACCACTGGACTCTGAATGGCTCACGGCCAATAAATGGAATTTTGAAGGTGGCTTTATGATTGTGTTTGACCACAATCGGTTTTGCAAATTCTTCAATTTCCTTGGCATTGAATCTTGGTGGATCTTATCACACACACAAACAGAATAAATAAAAAAAAAGTATAAACATGAAATCTGGAACATTTGCATATGCATTGGCACAAATGAGCAGATATTAAAAAACAAACCTTCAACAGCAATCACACATTCGGTTTTACGCCCATCAGCCTCAAATCGATATTTTCCAGCAAATTCTTCTGTTACTTTAGCAATTTTCAGTTTATGAACCGTTCCCTCTTTACTTATAGTCATACCCTCAGTGGAGGCAGTAATCTACAGAGAAATTTGAATAACAGTTTACACATACACCATATATACAGTTTATCAAATTATTTATACTTGTGGCTTCTTTATACCTCATCGCCATCTTTGGACCAGACACCATCACAGTCAGCACTGCTAAGTTTGCAGACCAGTTCAGCTGCTTCTCCCACAATAGCTTTGCAGTCTTCCAGCCCAGCAGAAAAGTGAACACCAGGATCTGCAGGTGATTTGTGAACAAAATTAGTCATTAATAATTCAAGCACGGTTATCATTTTGCTGCATGATGTTTGAGTTGTAGTCCACACACATTAATTGAGGCCTACTGTAGCAATTCTACACTTGTACACTTAGTAAGTATGGACATACATATTTTATAGCATGTGTTAAAATGCATTAACTTTCATGTAAATGTGAATGAAAGTCAACAGAAATGTGTGAGAAAAAATATCAGGTGTATGATATCTTGCCATTGTCTTCAGTGCTGACTTCCTAGAATCCGAATCTTCTTAGAATCCGTCATGATGATGATAAAGACCAGTTATGAAGCATGTCTGAATGGCCGGTGCACATTTAACCTGACTAATTTTAGAAATGCATTGTACAGACATTCTTTCCGTTCTAATAGTACATAATTATCACTCTTGGTTGAAGTTGTTCAGTTGAGAAAATTCTCTGAATTAGTAGTCACTCTAATTAAGCTTCACCACTAATGGGCAACTGATGGAAACCTTCTTGTTTTGGTGGTATTACCAAATGATGTTGCTGTTCTATTAGATTAATATGAATATTTCCTCCCTTTTCCCATTTCGTGCTGTCTCTGGATACCATCCAAATGCAATTTGGTTCTTGTGCAGAATTTGCTTTAAAATCTCAAGGTAAATGCTGATTGAGTCATTTTCTTGCAACCCCAAGTGTTTTGACAATTAAAGATCTTGCTGGAATGACTTCTGCAGTAATTTTCATGTCTTCTAAGGCATTTAAAATCTTTAATTTGTCTTCCCGTAATTAAAGTTTGTGAAGTCCTATTTGGCTGCATTTATTAAGATCTTATCATGTCCTGGTTCCTCTGATTAGTGAGCGAGGTGATTGGCCTTTAGCAAGACAAGCAATCTTGGTGAAGACAATACAAGCGCATACTGATCTACACAAACAGCAGACACACAGTGCATAAGAAATATCTGGCGCATTAAAGACTGGGTGGATACTATTTTTTAAATACATTTATTATTGTATCTTACAATAAAACATAAACTGTTTTCCACAAAGAATTGGTCTTCACTCCAATTACTTACTGAGTTTTTCCTTTATTTTCTTTAAAGGAATAGTTTACTCAGAGATGTCCCTCCAAACCTGTATATTGTTGTTGTTTGGTAAATACTGAAATTGAATTTATGAAGGTTTTTACATAGATCTTCCATGACAGTTCATACAGGCTGTCAAGCACAACAAAAGCAGCATAAGTAAACCACATGATTTTTTATACAAACAAACAAACAAATAACTAAAATCTACAATATACTGTAAATAATAATAATAATAATAATAATAATAATAATTATTATTATTATTATCCATAGAAAAAAAAACAACATACAGGTTTGGAATGGGATGAGGGTAAATACATGTAAAGACAGAATTTTTAATTTTGACTGAATTATTACTTTAATAAACAAAGTTATCCAACGCCCACTAGCATCTTGTGAAATAAACGTTTTTCTGCCTACTCAAATCAGCCTAATTAAAGAGGTTATTATAGTTACTGATTACAACCCGCCTTGCTCAATATATCCCTCACTTATTTTTAACTTGCTCATCAGATATGCCTTTGCAATGTTTCAACAAGCACATTATGTCCAAGAACTGCTGATAGGAATATGCATACGCTTACAAAGCCTGCTCTATAGCTGTTGGACCCAAGGGTATAATCTTTAAATGAGTGCTTAGGACAATGAAACTGACAAAGTTTCTCATTGAAAAGTTATCCAGCAAGTCCTAAAGTATGTTGTGAGATGTTTGGTCCTGCGGAAATAAGATCCAAAACTTATCCAGAATGGTTAAATTAAAGTTAAATTAAGTAAAAAAAAAAAAAAAGACCTAAATCCTTCAGAGAGGCTGTGGTATAACAATTAAATGCTTTATAACCACCTAAGTCCAATTAAAGAAGTTTTCTGATTAACAGTGTACTTAATAGGAATAGGACGTGTTTGGATAACTTTGTTTATTGTTCAGATGATGTGACTGAATTAGACCCAAAACTCCTACAAGGGACTGCACAGTTATTCCTGAGTATTCTGAATGACTTTGACATTTGCATGGAAGCAATGTCATTATTCAGTGCAACTTCAAACATCTCTTACCAACAACTGTCTCCGGAACCTGTGGGCCTTGTTTTTTACGGCCTGAACGCTTGCCAGCTTTAGCTGACTCATCCTTTTCATCTTCAGCTCCTTTTTCTTCCTCTGTACCTTCAGTGCTGCCCTCTGATGGGCCTCCAGAACCTGGTGGCTTCCCGGGGCCTGGTGGGTCCCCAGAACCTGAAGCACTGCCAGAACCTGAAGCGCTACCGGACCCAGACGGGTTCCCGGAACCTGAAGGGTTGTCAGAACCTGACTGGTTTCATGGGTTACCGGAACCTGATGGATTACCGGAACCTGATGGTTTGCCAGACCCTGCTGGTTTTTCTTTATCTGATGGGTCACCTCCACCTTCATTCATGCCGTTTGGTCAGTCGGTGAAGCATTTTGAAGATTGACATTAATATGATAAAGAGGTTGGAAAGAACATGTAGAATAAAAAGAAAAACACTTAAAACAAACAAGAACGTTTAAGAAAACTGAGACAAAAACCACCACAAAAATGCAAACAATGAACATTTTCCGAGGTCGTGCCTCTAAACATGCTGAATCTGCGGTTTTGTTGCTTTTGTGCCATGCTGGGTAATTCCACCCAAAATAAAATTTCATTGGTCGAGAAATCCTGTTCCACAAAGCTCTGTATTAAACATCAAACATTCTGATTTGCACATTATTATTTTGTGCTCCATTTTTGTTTTTTATTTATTTATAAGAGAATGGAAAATGCATATAATATTTTAAGCATAACGATAATGTTTCTGGTGTTTTTTTCTTCCTATTATAAATAAATTGTTATGGCTGTGTATATTATAAATAAAATGATCCAGATCAAAAATTGTATGCCATAGTACGATTAATGATTTTTATTTTATTTTATTTTTTTTTAAAGAAAGTTTCTACATGCTGCATGACTCCATTGCACAAGCACAACCATTCAGAACATGATGTTTAATATACAACTACACAGAACTCAATATAGCCAATGAGATTTTACAGTGGGAGGGGCTACCCAGCATAGCACTACGTAGAAACCAAATAATCACATCGTTTTTTGAAACGTTACACACTGACACTGAAAAACACTGACAAACCAACACCACACAAAACAGGTACTTCAACAACAAATAAATGACACAAACAAACAATTAAGAAAGACAAACAGAGTAGCACATTTAGCTGAAAAAAAATGTATGGATTTTATGGAACATTCAATGATAGAGAAAATAAAAAAAGTGATTATTTGATGTTTTTTTTTTCAGTTTGATGACCTCATATTATTGGAAATTACATTAGTTGTGATAATATTTTTAAGCACTCCTATGTTTCCCCCATGTTAAAAGTATTATTTAAATATATATATTAATCACTCTTAATCACTGAAAATTAATAATCATGCTTAAACAGTCAGTGTTTATTAAAAAAAAAATAGGTTGTGAATGTTACTTGCAATCTCTTTCTCATGATCAATATTTTATCAATCATTCAAGTAAAAGCTATTTGTGTTACTGTTGACAGACACTTTTTAGTTTAGTAAACTATTTAGTTTCTGTAATCACAGCACATGATTTTAATATAGATGAGCCGGATTTAGTGTATTCATCCCACATTCTTACCAGTCACTGTGTCTGGTATCAGTGGGCCTTGTCTTACACGAGTACGGCCCTCGGCTTTCTCTTCCATGATCACATCTGGAACTGTGCTGGGTGTGTTTGAGTTTCCTATCATGATTTTTGATGTAATTAATCGAAAATTAATCAGCACAGGATGTGCAATGCATTGATTGTGCTGTGAGTGTTTCCCACTTGAGCTACAGTAAAACACCTCTAGGATGTAGGGGTGTTGTGATGATTGCATATGTACGTATGTGCAGAGTAACATCAGCTTATAAGTAAACAGAAAGTTGTGTGAGGATGTTGCACAAAACAAAGCTCTTTTACAAAACCTGTTGACACTTCAAAAAAAAGGCATTGACAGTTTTGTAAAAAGGTATCCATAATATAAATTTTGTAAAGATAAATAAACAGGTATCAATATTGTTGCTGAATGGAGTGTACAGTGGGGCAAAAAAGTATTTAGTCAGCCACCAATTGTGTAAGTTCTCCCACTTAAAAAGATGAGAGAGGCCTATAATTTCAACTATGAGAGACAAAATGAGAAAAAAAATCCAGAAAATTACATTGTAGGATTTTTAAAGAATTAATTGGTAAATTCCTCGGTAAAATAAGTATTTGGTCACCTACAAACAAGCAAGATTTCTGGCTCTCACAGACCTGTAACTTCTTCTTTAAGAGGCTCCTCTGTCCTCCACTCGTTACCTGTATTAATGGCATCTGTTTGAACTAGTTATCAGACACCTGTCCACAACCTCAAACAGTCCAACTCCAAACTCCACCAAGACCAAAGAGCTGTCAAAGGACACCAGAAACAAAATTGTAGACCTGCACCAGGCTGGGAAGTCTGAATCTGCAATAGGTAAGCAGCTTGGTGTGAAGAAATCAACTGTGGGAGCAATTATTAGAAAATGGAAGACATACAAGACCACTGATAATCTCCCTCGATCTGGGGCTCCACGCAAGATCTCACCCTGTGGGGTCAAAATGATCACAAGAACTGTGAGCAAAAATCCCAGAACCACACGGGGGGACCTAGTGAATGACCTGCAGAGAGCTGGGACCAAAGTAACAAAGGCTACCATCAGTAACACACTGCGCCGCCAGGGACTCAAATCCTGCAGTGCCAGACATGTCCCCCTGCTTAAGCCAGTACATGTCCGGGCCCGACTGAAGTTTGCTAGAGAGCATTTGGATGATCCAGAAGAGGATTGGGAGAATGTCATATGGTCAGATGAAACCAAAATAGAACTTTTTGGTAAAAACTCAACTTGTCGTGTTTGGAGGAGAAAGAATGCTGAGTTGCATCCAAAGAACACCATACCTACTGTGAAGCATGGGGGTGGAAACATCATGCTTTGGGGCTGTTTTTCTGCAAAGGGACCAGGACGACTGATCCGTGTAAACGAAAGAATGAATGGGGCCATGTATCGTGAGATTTTGAGTGAAAACCTCCTTCCATCAGCAAGGGCATTGAAGATGAAACGTGGCTGGGTCTTTCAGCATGACAATGATCCCAAACACACCGCCCGGGCAACGAAGGAGTGGCTTCGTAAGAAGCATTTCAAGGTCCTGGAGTGGCCTAGCCAGTCTCCAGATCTCAACCCCATCGAAAATCTTTGGAGGGAGTTGAAAGTCCATGTTGCCCAGCGACAGCCCCAAAACATTACTGCTCTAGAGGAGATCTGCATGGAGGAATGGGCCAAAATACCAGCAACAGTGTGTGAAAACCTTGTGAAGACTTACAGAAGACGTTTGACCTCTGTCATTGCCAACAAAGGGTATATAACAAAGTATTGAGATGAAATTTTGTTATTGACCAAATACTTATTTTCCACCATAATTTGCAAATAAAATCTTTAAAAATCCTACAATGTAATTTTCTGGATTTTTTTTTTTTGGTTTGTTTTTTTTTTTTTCTCATTTTGTCTCTCATAGTTGAGGTATACCTATGATGAAAATTACAGGCCTCTCTCATCGTTTTAAGTGGGAGAACTTGCACAATTGGTGGCTGACTAAATACTTTTTTGCCCCACTGTATGTGTGTGTGTACATATACTGTATACATACACTGCTCACCAAGAAATTAATACTTTTATACAGCAAGGATGCATTATATTGATCAAAAGTGTCAGTAAAGAGTTTTACATTGTTTAAAAAAAAAAAATCAACTTCAAATAAATACTGTTCTTTTAAATGCTTTATTCATTAAATCCTGAAAAAAAATACAAAAATATTAAGCAGCAAAACCATGAACATGAATCATAAAATTGCATGACTATGTCACGAAATGCCATGAGACTGGGTTGTGAATAATTTCTGAAGGATCGTATGATCACAGTAATGGCTGCTGAAAATTCAGTTTTGCCATCACAGGAATAAGTTAAATAAATAGAAAACATTTATTTGAAATTATACAAATATTTTGTAATATTGCTGTTTTTAATTTTACTGTATTTTTGATCAAATAAATGCAGCCTTAGTCAGCATAAGAGAATTCTTTCAAAAACATAAAAAAATCTTGCTTTTGAACAGCATTGTACATAAACAATACTGTATGAATGTATATGTGCTGTATGAAAGTTTGGCCTGCTTTGCCAGACTGTATATTTTCTGTAAGAACCAATCACTGCTGAAATGTTACACTACATATTTTTAAAATGAGAAATAAAAGCAAGAAGGAATTTGTATAGTGTAGATATATTTAATGTCTCCTTGTATAATTCCTTACCTACGACAGTCTCTGGTACAAGAGGTCCTGCTCTTTGACGCTTCTTGTCTCCTCCATCTCCTCCCTCTCCTCCCTCACCACCGCTTCCTCCAGAACCATCAGCTCCTCCGGCCCCACCAGCAGCTCCAGCCCCTCCAGCCCCGCCGGCTCCTCCATCTCCACCAGCACCTCCGGCTCCACCAGCCCCTCCATCTCCACCAGCACCTCCGGCTCCACCAGCCCCTCCAGCTCCACCGGCTCCATCAGCTCCTCCAGCTCCACCGGCTCCATCAGCTCCTCCAGCTCCACCGGCTCCATCAGCTCCTCCAGCACCTCCGGCTCCACTGGCACCTCCACCAGCTCCACCAGCACCTCCAGCTCCTCCAGCTTGGCCAGTACCTGTATCTCCTGCAGCCCATACTGCTCCTACCACCGCTGCAGCACCACCTCCATCTCCACCTGCAGGTCCAGCCTTCCCAAGACTTGCTGCCGCAGCAGCTGCCTGTGCAGTCATCGCAGCAGCTGCCACAGCCCCTGCCGCAGCAGCTTGCTCAGCACTCAGACCTTCACTTAAGGCCTTGAGTTCAGCCTGCTTCCTGGCCTCCTCCTCAGCACTGGCTTTGGCTTTAGCTGCTGCAGCCCGAGCAGCTGCTTCTGCTGCAGCTTTAGCTTCAGCCTCAGATTTACCTTTGGCTTTAGCTGCGGCAAGAGCATCCTGTGCAGCTTTAGCAGCAGCTGCGGCTGCGGCAGCTGCTGCCGCTTGTGCTGCTGCTTTTGCCGCTTCGGCTTCAGCTGCAGCTCTGGCTTTAGCTTCAGCTTCTACTGCCTCTCTTTCAGCCTGGAGTTTCTTAGCAGCCTCCAAAGCTTCTGCTATCTCCTTCTTGTTCCTCTCTGCCTGCTCAGCCGCAATCTTCAGCAAGTCTTCACCACCACCACCTGCCTGAGTGGTTTTCCGGGCTTTCTTCTTTCCCTTTGTTGCAGGATCTTTGTCAGCTGGTGTGGAAACAAAAATTCAATATGAATCTGTTTGTATTAAAGCAAGTTAATAAAATTACAGGATGTAGTGCAAATATATACAATAAAAATAACGCATTACAGAAATAAAACACAATATACTGACTTTAAAGACATATTTTGTAATGTATTTGTGAGCTTTTTAAAAAATAGATTTTATTTTGGGAGTCTTTTATTTGTGGACAGTATATTGCTATAAATTGTTATTAATCTGAATACAAATCAGGAAATTATAATTAATTTGATTACTTTTTTAATTATTTGACAGCCTTATTTTCTAATAAAAGGGCTGTGATTATTTGTAATTGATTATTTAATAAGTGTATCATGCAATTAAATCATTTTTAGCCACTTAATTTAGTACAACTACTTTTAATAAAAATAATGCAATGTGGAAATAAAAACAATGTACTGACTTAAAGGAATAGTTCACTGAAAAATGAAAATTAGTCATCGTTTGCTCACTCTCAAGTTGTTCCAAACCTGTATGACTTTCTGTCTTCTGTTAAACATAAAAGAAGATATTTTGAAGAATGTGGGTAACAAGCAACCTGGTCTCATAGGAAAACCCAAATTTGGTTTTCAGTTTTTGTTTTCAGACCTGACGTCTTGTTTGTTGCTGCTGCGTGTTTTGAGTTTGAGCTCCGTCAAGTTAATTCTTTATCGCTTACATTGCTAATACTCTATTCACACACATTATCGTTGTTTTACTCACTGCTACTTGCTTTAATGGCGGATGTGTGTCTACCTTTGAGTGCAGGCGAGGACAAGTTCGAGCTGCATTCGGTGCAGCTGGAGCTGGAGGCCGTGGAGAAGCAGATCCGTGAGCTGGTGGAGAAGCAGGCCCAGCTGAGAGAGCGGAGAGCCGCGCTGGAAACATCCCGGGCTGACGCTCACAAGTCCGGGGTAAGTATACAGCGCGCCGCTAACACTCCCACCACCTCTACTCCGTGTGTTTCTCTGCACAGACCCTGTACACCCAGGACGCGATCTCCCCAGATGTCCTTCACTCCGGCGCTGGGACACCACGGACCCTGGGTGCAGCAGCAGCGGAAGACGCGAGCCAGGCCCCGCGCGAGGACCTCTCCCCCTCCACCGCCTCCGCTCTTCGAGATCTCCACCCGGAACCGCTTCGCTCCCCTCCGCGAGACGGAACGCGACGCTGTGATCGTCGGAGACTCCATCGTCCGGCACGTCCGTGCTACGTTAGCTGAAGGTAAAGCGCACACTCACTGTTTCCCTGGCGCTCGTGTTCTCGATGTTTCTCCGCAGATACCCGCGATCCTGAAGGACGACGAGAGCATCGGCGCGATCGTGCTGCACGCGGGGGTGAACGACACCAGGCTGCGGCAGACGGAGACACTGAAGAGGGACTTCAGGAGCCTGATCGAGACGGTGCGCAGCGCATCACCCGCGGCGACGATCATCGTGTCTGGACCGCTTCCCACGCATCGACGACGGCACGAAAGGTTCAGTACACTTTTTGCTTTAAACGAATGGTTATTGTCATGGTGTAAAGAACAGAAACTGCTCCTTGTTAATAACTGGAATCTTTTCTGGGAGCGTCCTAGGCTTTTCCGTGCTGATGGCCTGCACCCCAGCAGAGTCGGAGCAGAACTCCTGTCGGACAACATCTCCAGGACTCTACGCTCCATCTGACTAGTAAGCCCATTCACAAATAACTGCTATGATGACTTTTGTTCTACCCACTTAAATGATAGAAATGCTTGTGCTGTCCAATCTATAAAGACTGTGTCTGTTCCCCGAACAGTGAAGCCAAAATATAAATTTAATGCAGGATCTAGAAATAATCTGATCGTGATTAAACCAGAAAAATGCAAAACAAAGAAACAAAAGCAATTTTTAAAGCTTGTGCTCCGAAACATTAGATCACTCGCACCCAAAGCAGTTATTGTAAATGAAATGATCACAGATAATAGTTTTGATGTGCTCTGCTTGACTGAAACCTGGCTCAAACCAAATGATTATATTGGTCTAAATGAGTCTACTCCACCAAGCTACTGTTATAAGCATGACCCCCGTCAGACTGGCCGTGGCGGCGGTGTTGCAACAATATATAGTGATATTCTCAATGTTACCCAGAAAACAGGATACAGGTTTAACTCATTTGAATTAGATCAGTTACATAGATCATAGATCAATTACAAAACTATATGGGTATTCAAGGGCAGGCTTTAAGATGGTTTAGATCCTACCTGTCTGATCGCTACCACTTTGTTTATTTAAACAGGGAGTCATCTCAATTATCACTAGTAAAGTATGGAGTACCACAAGGATCTGTCCTAGGTCCTCTGCTATTTTCAATATATATGTTGCCCCTTGGTAATATTATTAGAAAATACGGGATTAGTTTCCATTGTTATGCTGATGATACTCAACTATATATCTCAACAAGACCAGATGAAACTTCTAAATTATCTAAGCTAACAAAGTGTGTTAAAAATGTAAAAGATTGGAAGACCAATAATTTTCTCCTATTAAATTCATATAAGACAGAGATGTTACTTATTGGACCAAAAAACAGTACACAGAATCTCTTGTATTATAATTTGCAACTAGACGGATGTACTGTTACTTCCTCTACAGTCAAAAATCTGGGTGTTATATTAGACAGCAACTTGTCTTTTGAAAATCATATTTCCCACGTTACAAAAACAGCATTCTTCCATCTTAGAAACATTGCCAAGCTACAAAACATGTACTGCAGTTATATCTGATCAAACACACGTTATTGTTCTTTAGCTTGGATTGAACAAATCATTTTTGCTTGGTTGGAACAGCAGCTATGCTAATTATGTCTCTATTTGTTTCTCTGTTTCTGCCACGGGATTAACATCCCGTGGTAACTAGGATTTACACAAGCTTCAGTCTGGATCCAGAACACCTGAGAAGAGATGATGCCAACCCCTCAGAGGACCTCAGATGATGCCAACCCTCAGACAACATACAGAACTACCAAATTTCGCCATAAGTTAAATATATTAAGTTTCTACAATATATAAATATATTGTAGAAACTTAATTTCCTGTAAAGCTGCTTTTCAACGATTTGTATTGTGAAAAGCGCTATACAAATAAACTTGAATTGAATTGAAAAATACGTGCCTCTAAGTGCGCTTCTGCAACACCGTTATTACGTACCTTACTGCATGTTTCAAGGCAGTTTCAAAGTGAAATGTCCTGTGGGTCGCGCTAAAATGTTCAATACACGACCCTGGTACGTTTTTGTTACGTTGATATAGGCACGTATTGCTTTGTTTTTATTATGTTGCTTCAGGTACGTATTGTAGTATGCAAAATATCCGGAGAGTGTCGCTAAAAGTTGCTCTATTGCAGAGGTCTTCATCCCTGTTCCTGGGGACCCACTATCCTGAAGAGTTTTGCTGCAACCCTAATCAAACAAACCTGAAGCGGCCAATCAAGCTCCTCAAGACTGCTTGAAAATTGCAGGCAGGTGTGCTGAAGCAGGTTGGAAACAAACTTTCCAGGAGAGTGGGTCCCCAGGAGCAGAGTTGAAGACCTCTGTCCTATTGTGTTGGAAATATCCCCTACACCAATCTCAACCTTAAACCTACTTGATAGTGTTAACAAATGTAAAACTGAAAAAAAGAAAAGAAAAAAGAGTATTTGCTGATGCAACCATGCCATTTTAACTCCCTTATATGCAGGTTTGAACTGTTTTGTCGAACTGTATTTCCACAGGATTCATACCAGAGCTCTTCACCTTTTAAGCATAACTCCATACTGCAAGAGCTACCTAGCAAACCTACTGAACATGAAAACCCATATATATGAATCTGGATATGTGACGCTAACCTTCGAAGGTATCAGTTCTCAAATGTTGCAGCATGTTAAAATTGTTTTGAATTAATAACATAATATTCCTCAAGCGATTGTGTGAAAATTAGGCTTTATTAATCAAAACTGTGGACCTGCAAATTATACTTTGTGTGAAAAGGAATAAAAGTTATCAGAGTTTTACTGCCTCTAGTGTCAATTTCAACTGGAAACTGCAGTGATTTGTACGTATTGGTACATTTTTTCAGTTTTGCAGAAATTTACTTGGAGGCACGTATTTCCTATGAGACCAGGTAGGTAACAAAACAGTTGCTGTTCCCCACTGACTTTCATAGTATGGAAGTATCTTCTTTTGTGTTCAGGAGAAAATAAAAATTCATACAGGTATTGTATATGTTATGAGCAAATATATGTGCAATGAATTTAATTAACCAGCATAATGCATTTAATTTGATTACTTTTTTTTTTTTTTTTTTTTCATTGATAGGACCTATTTCTACTAAGTGAAAAAAGTTGTACTTACCTTCTACAATTAGCCAAGCACTGCTAGACTTAATGCCAGCTATAGCAGCATAGATTCCAGCATCCAAAGGCATACAATCAATAATTCTCAGACGGTGGACCAGTTTATCTTCAGAACAAGTAATCTCATATTTTTCACTGTTAGAGAGAGGTGTATTTTTTAGGGTCCAAGTAATCTTACTAACGGGCTGAGTTAAAACACACTCAAAGATGGCATCCTCTCTCTCTTGGGCCGTCACCTCCTTAACCTTCAGGGCAAAGTCCACAGGGGGAACTGTTTTAAATATGGATAAACACACCTCAGTCAATCCATGGCATTATGCATTCTGTAAAAGCACTACTGAAAAGACCAGCAAAGCTGGTTTTAAATTCGGGTGTCTTCACTAGGCTTCTTAACTAGCTTAAACAGCACGACTTGCATGATTTTCAATGGAAATACATTAGTTAAAAACTGACTTAGCAAATAAATATTATTATAAGGTTAGTGTTGCTACAACTGTTTATACATAGAAGCAAAATACAATTTATATTAGCAGACCAGAAACATCACATGCTGACTTTGATGTAACTGTCCAGTGTGCAACCTAACAGATGCTTCCAGTGTAGACAGCTTTATTGATTATTATGGGATCGATTTAGTTTTGGGGCATAACGGCGCATAGCTTACATCCAGTGTAGATGTGTTTTTATGTTGGCTAACCAGCCAGAGAAACACCAAGGCAGCTTAGACAGGCATGGGAAATCGTGCTGGTCTTTTCAGCAGGAGGTTAACTGACAAATAGACAAATGTGCTGCATAAAAACGTACTCTTGAAATCCGTTGAAAAGATATTGACACCCTCAACATCCACTTGATAGATTCCAGCATCTTCTGGATTGAGGCTTTTAACAGTGAAGACATACTTCTTGCCAACTTGTTTTAGACAGTGTTTCATTTCACCTTCAATGTCTTTGCTGAATGGAATCATGACGCCATCCTGAACAAAAGGTAAAGAGTAACTGTGATGAATGTTCATGATGCATATAGAAAAATAAGAAAAAAAAAAAAAAAAAAAAATATATATATATATATATATATATATATATATATATATATTAGACTGGTTCTCCAAATTAAGCTAGCTGAATAGGTAGCACTAGTGAAGTATCTTTTGTGTAGCCTAAAACAGGCTTTTCATTTGAATAAATATGCAATGTCACAGTCAAGTACAGTAACGATAAAATCAACCTTCATACCCATATGCAAATGCATGTTAACATACTGTCTTTGTTTTTCATTATAGTAAATTATTTACATTTAGTAAATTATTTGGGTATTTGCCTAATATGTCATTATCCAATCAAGTAATTGAAAACAAAGTAATCATAATTTAATAGTACGCCACCTACTGGACTGAAGTGTGAAGAGCTGGATGGAGTGCAATTATGTCCGCCACGTTTTTACTGTTAAAATTTGCTTAAACATCGGGGTTCTTTTTCAGATATTATAGTATACAATATGAACCAAGGTTATTATAGTTAACTAAAGCAAAAATCTTTAAACTAAAATAAACATAAACTGAAATAAAATAAAATAGAAAAAAACTTTAAACTTTTACAAATGACAAAATTACTAAAGCTATAACTAAAATTAAAATGAAAATTACAAAAATAAAAACTAATAAAAACTATAATAGTATTTCAATGATACTGAAATAATACTGACATGAACCATTTGTGGCTGTTTGTTGATTATCACAGATGATGAGAGCTCAATGAGAGGCATTGCTTTGTAGCACTGATCTACTGTACCAGTCCCACCTTTTTTTTTTTCACTGGTATTTCACATCCTCTGATTCACAGTTCTCACCTTATACAGAAAAATGCGGCTGTTGGGGTCTTTGAGCTCCATTTCCAGCTCAAAGGTTGCAGCATCCTCAGATTTCACCTCAATGGGTTTGAGATTACTGATATGTTGGATGAACTAAATCAGTGAAACAAACAGAACATAACAATCCAGATTTGTGCATCCAGTCATGAAAATGTGAGAAACCTGTCATTTTGGCAGCTCTTTACCTGTGCCTGCTCCTCTTCTCTTTCCTTCTTCATCTCGATCAGTTTCTTCAGCATGCCACGGAAATCAGTGATGCCATACTCTATGCAAATGCGCTCATAATCTTTCTTCTCAGCACTCAGCAGCAATTCCCATACAGAGTCGTCAATGTCACCATCCTTTCTCTCCTCAACTTTTTTCCCAGCACTTTAAGAAGATTGTAATGACAAATATGAACTTCAGGCCAAATACAAGCACTTAACTGGGTTAACGTGACTGATGATTTAATATGAGATTGGCTAATTAACTATGGCAAGAATCAGACGTATAAATAGAGCCCAAAGAGAAACTGCACAGCTGATGACATGGCATTAATGTGTAATGTAATGGAAACAAATGTCTCACCCTCTCCTGAGCATCTTTCTAAACTCTGTTGGGTCACCTGCTGGAGCTTCAAAATGCAATCAACAAACAGAAGAAAGTGAATGCTTATGTGTGCCGTATTCAATGTCAAAGTATTCAAAGTATCCAATTAAATCTTTTTTCCTTTATGATCAATTGCCATGCTAAGCTGAAGAAAATCAGCTACCAAAAGGTTACAATTATCTTACCTGCTTCAGCCTTTTGCAATTCTTTGTCCTTTTTGAATCCAACTGAAAAGAAAAAGAAAATATTGTGTTTGCAGCTATTTTCATGTATGAGTTCTGCTTTCTGTGTGGATAGAATAAAAACTTAGTAATGAAAGTAACAAACAAGTAGGGCTTTTAAGATGTGTGTGCCCTACCTTCAATTACATTTAGGACAACAGTGCAAACAGCTTTTCCATATTCGTTTGAGGCATAGCATTTGTAAGTGTCGGCTTCATTACTGCTCACTTTAGGTATCTGCAAAAGTAGATGAAAAATAGGTTGTGTTGATGAATCGTGGGCAATAATTGAATGACAAAAATAACGAAATGAACATTCACAGGTGAAGTGTTTAATGTCAGAGCTTCTGAAGATAATAATAATGACTGTTTCCACAACAGGTTTCTTGACCACTCCCCTCACCCTCTGCCAAATAGGAAGTTCTGCCCCAAAATTGTGCTGGTTGTGACAATGATGCTATGTTGGGCTGCTCAAACAACTGACGCAAGCAATGCTTTGATGGCACAGGGCAAAAGAGTTTACACTTTCCGCGGGAATTATCCTACTTACAGTCTCTTCACATTAAGCTGGGATATGAGAAGGTATTTTAAAATGAAACCATTACACACTTCACCTTAAATGTTAAGTAGAGGATTTAAAGTGAAGCTAAAAGCCTGTGCTTACCTCCAAAGTGTGTTCATTAGTTGTTGGGTCATATTTGTTCTGAAACTTTTGGGGATCATTCATTTCTCCTTTTGCTCTACTCCAGGTTACAGTGGGTGCTGGGTTTCCAGTCACTTTGGCTTTAAAAATGGCTAGTTTTCCTGCATTATGAAAATTAAAGTTGTTATAGACTTGAGAAATATATTTTTATTAAACAGAACTTTCAAAAAAGGAATTCTTGTGCCTTGAAATCATTGTTCTTATTTAATTTACAGTAATCTTACATTTGTTTTCAATTCTGTGAACATTTACTAGAGAATGTGTGCCAGTGCACTACTACTCAAACGTTTGGACACACTTAACTGAATTTATGTATGTCCATTATGAAAAATAGTTGATGGTACAGTATATGCTTAAATGCTTGAAATAAGTTTTGTATAATAAATTGTATACATTTATTCTACAATACTAATATAAACTGTATAAATTGAGCCAGTTCGTGAATTTCTTTACAAAACAAACATGTTAATAACAATTCAACAAGTGCCCAGCATACTGTATATCTACAGTATATAATATTGAATTTAAAATGCATCCCAGGATGCACCTTGTGAAGTTGTTTGAGTGAATATCCAGAATGTGCAGAACTAGCAATATTTCATAGTTCTGATGACTTTGCTACTGTTATGAAAAGGGAAAAATAATAATAATACAGGATAAATAGGTGCGTCCAGTCTTTAGACTTGTAGAGAATGTATTTTAGGTAATAAAAAATATTTACAATTAGGTTGCATTTTTTAACATTAGTTAACTGCATCAGTTATCATGAACTAACAATGAAATTACTTCTAAAGCATTTATTTAATGTAACATTTACTAATAAATTGTTAAAAACAAAAGTTGTATCCGGTAGCATTATTTAAAGGACCCAAATTATCATGAACTAACAATGCACAGTTTAACATTAACAACGATTACTATTACTGCTCATTGTTAGTTTGTTACTTAATGCATTAACTAATGGGACCTTATTGTAAAATCATGCCATATTTAATTTAATGCTTATTAGAAATGTATAACATAGCTGACATTGTTCTGTTTTTTAAAAAACACTCTTAGTTGTACTGCAGAAGATACTTTGGCAAAGTCAAATGGTTTAGATACAGGCAGAATAAAGGGCAAAAACCCATTGCCTGCAAGGTTACATGTCATTAACAACATAAATGAAGGCATACATTACACATTTGTGGTTATGCTCTGTGCATTTCAAACTAGCGTGAAATAGGATATATGCTATTTGATTTCTTTTCCTTGGTGCATATATAGCTGTGGTCACATGTTAAAGCTGGGGGACGAGCAGCGAACTTGATAAATCACTCATCTACTGCGTAAGTTAAGTCGGTGTAGCTGCAAAGCTTAGACATTTAGGGCAGTAAATCTGTGTGGTAATCCTCCGTACGTGCTCCTAGCTTGTTAATTTCACATCCAGGATCATTTAGCTCTCAACTGTCGCCTCTAATCATATTTGCTTTCACTTTTGTAGATTCTTCTCTTTTAATGTGCTTACCTTCTTGAATGGTTAAAGCGATGGGTTTACGTGTGAAGTCTGGAGTTGTCATCCCCTCAGGAAGTTCCTCAATGTACTGTGTAATCATAACACCGGGAACCTTAGATCTCCGTTTGATGCCTGAGAGAATCCACATTCAGGGTACAATGTCAGAACGTCAGGGGAAACACAGCAGGTGCACAGTGACGTAACATATGCTGAATAATCATCTGCACAACTGTAGTCCATGTATTGAAAAACATTTTACAATCTCTGTACATAATATATTTTTAAATGGGGATCTAAGACATATAATGATATTTGCACCAGTGATAATTTCCTTCTTGATTTACTTAAAATATGCAGATTCGTGTTTTGCAGATTCAAACAGATTCCTAAATTTATAAATAGAGGATTAAACCGGGGCTAGTTGTCACAATGTTCACGCTGGTGAATATTTCTCAAAGTAGGTTTATTTTTGAAAAACTGTTTCTGTATTGTCATATGTTTTAAATGTGCACTGTTATTACTCCAAAAGATATAGTTAACTGAACACACTTGAGCTTCTTTTTGTCTTGTTAAGCCATTTTGTCACACTTCTTAAGCTCATACAGCAAAATATAAACAGTATATCAATTGTGAGGGGGAAAAAATGAAGAAAAATGAAACAGAAAAAATATGAAACATCACACACAAAAATATAAAACAGTTTGTTTTGGTCAGTAAATATTGTAATTAATTGTATTACATCCTAGGATTTATGTGACAACTTGCCCCAACCAAAAATATTTTTGTATTGAGAACCTCTGGTTAAACCACTGATCTATACAAATTTATTATATTATATTATATTATATTATATTATATTATATTATATTATATTATATTATATTATATTATATTATATTATATTATATTATATTATATTATATTATATTATATTATATTATATTATATTATATTATATTATATTATATTGATCAGTGGGTTAAACTACCTATTGGTTATTTTAAAATGAGACAAGATTTTCTTAACATCATGTTTCAATACATCAACACTGGAAAGAAAATTGCTCTTTTCATTGTGTCTTTAAATGACAGCAATCTGAACATTCATTTTATAGATAGCACACTGATGTGCATTCTTATTTTTATTTGACAGGATATTATGGTATACTGGATAATATGATATACTTGATACGTTGTGATATATCATTTTATACATATGATATGTTATGATATGTTATGATATGATATGATATGATATGATATGATATGATATGATATGATATGAAGATATACTGGATATCATGACATGCATGCAGATGTTCAGGTTGCTGTCATTCGATTACCTTACCTTGTCTCTTGAGAGGTAGAATTTCCAGTCCTGGTACAGTATAGACACAACATTACAGTACAACAGCAACGAAGGAAGGGGAAACAAAGAAGGAGAACACAAAATTGTGAATCCTGGCTTTTTTTTTTTTTTTTTTTCAGGTTTGAACGAAAGACAAAATGAATCACAAATACAACCAAAACACAAGACGGGGAAAAGACGAGGAGGTTAAACCAATAAAACATAATTATTCAAACCACAAAGTGGTTGAATGTGAGATTACAATAGACAAGACTAGAGAAAAAGCAGACAAACTGGGAAGGAAATAAAAGTGTGAGACCTGTTTCACACAGCATACATTATCAGCAGGTGATTATTCTGGTTACAGTATTCACACTGCTATAGCGGAAGTATAGCTGCAAGTTTTTGCACAATGCATTTTCGACTACGCGTGCTGAACCCAGAAGGTTATATGGTGAAAAACTGAAAATAGGCCTATATTTTAAGCCAATTTAAAAACACAGTCTTTTCAAATATGCGATTTTTGAGGTAATATAAATAAAGAATATAAAAGAGTGAACTTTCTCACACCTCGCGAAAATATGTAAGCTGGGCATGATGTAAATTTCACAGTTAGCATAGACTAATGTTTAGTAAATTTGACAGAACCCAGCAGGCAAAAAACAGGCACACAACGTCATATGACGTTGATATTTGTTTAAATTTTGGTTGCGACGTCGGGTGACCAAAATTCAATGTAAATTCAATGTCTAATGTCAATGTTAAATTGATGTCCAATACCGACGTCAGCTGACGTTGAGATTTTGTTGTTTTTAGGTTGTGCAACCAAAATCCAACGTTAAGTCAACGTCAAATTGACGTCAAATATTGACGTCAACCCGATTTTCATTTTCAACCAAAATGCAACGTCTGTCCGACGTCATGTCCAACGTCAACCTGACGTTACATAGACGTCTGGTGCCTGCTCGGAATGAAGGGGATGTAAGCATGGCGCTATTAAATACTTGATTCTTTTTAGCAACGTCCAGCAACATTGTACCATAGAGAAATCCGCTCACGGCACTGCTGTCATATCTCGTGTCAAACCAGGCTCTTCTTAAATTTGTGTGAAACAGGCCAAAACGGACAGAAATGTTGTCACTGAGGACATTTTTTATATGTGCTCTAGTTTATATATTATCACCCATGATGAATGTAAAAAAAGGAGGGGCTCATAACATAAGAAAAAAAATAATAATAAAAGAATAAAAAAGGTCTAATTAAATAAGGCAAAACAAACCCCCTCCTCAAAGGAAATGAAATAAATAAAGCAAGTTAGAAAAAAAAATAAAAATGGAAATAACCAAAGAAAATAAATGTAAAATGGGTGGATTTTTATAAAAAGGTTTAATGATGAAATGTAAGAGCTGTTGTGCATACAGGTTCAATTCCAGCCTGGTCCAGTTCTCTCTCTCCTCTTCTCTGGCTCTATTTACTGTCCTTTCTCATCACAGGCACTTCACATTCTGGTTGGTTGATGGTTGTCCCTTGCATCCATGGTTACACGATTCAAAGAAACCCTCGCTGAATGACAGAAAATGCTCACGGGGCTGTTTAGTGAGCTTCCACATGAAGGGCGCACTAGGCACTGATGAAGGCTCTGATTGCATAAGCCACATTCACAGCCTCCACTTCATTTGCATCTTGTGCACAGTGGCCAGTTTCCAAACCCGCAACCTATAACTTTAACCAGCTGTTTGATCATTCGTGTTTAAATAAATTTTTGTGGCTAGGTTAGACTCAACACTTGCTTTTATCTCGCTCTTCTAACCCCTCAGGGACAGATATATTATTCACTTTACCATGGAGAGGAGGTCATTAAATTTTATCTGGAAAATCCGGCATTACATTTTAACACAGCTGCTTACTGTGGTAGAACTTTTCTAAATGAGACCCAAGTCCTATCAAGTGTGTCAATTCCATTGTTATACTCTCATCATTATGAATACAAAGAAAACTGATTAACTAAATGACATCTTCTGGTAATAGTGACCATTAAGAAAGAGAAAGAATGAATTACAAAACAAAAAAAGGATGTTTTTTCCACCATGTGTTTCTCTAGCTGGTCTTCATGGAGAACATGGCTGGATTTGTTGTTTCAGTAATTCAGTAATAGAGCAGTTGGACAAGGTTCGGTGCCGGTGTCAGCCTGCCATATAGGAGAGAGAACAATTATATTGTTCTTACCGCCTTGCCCAGCAGCAGTTGGATCTAAAACCTTGGCTTTTTTCATCCTCTTGATGCAGATCAGTGGCTCAAGAATTCAGAAGCTTCTCTGGGTGTGAGAAAAACAATATGAAAGGTCAATACAATTTCAGTCTTGTTAAACATTTGGATAGATTAAAAATGTTTGCACGATACAAGATGCAATTAGAAGATGTATGAAAAAGCTAATTTTATAAATCAGTCTGTCTAGGATATGTGTCCCATGTGCTTCTGCAACACTTATCCTCATTAAGCAGACACCTCAAAATAGGTAAAACTGATCATTTGCACATTTAAATAACCTATTAAGTCCAAACAGTTTAAGGAAAAGAGCAATTCAGGTGAAATAGGCACAAAGATGAAGCAAAGTAGGACGATGGTTATCCCATCTGTTGGGATGTGATGCAGTGTGACATTGCAGTGCATTATGTTCCATTAGAGAGGGTTTGGGCCTAGTCAGCAAAACCTCCACGGCTCTAGTCATTCATCTTTTCAAATCCACTCACAAATACAGTTCAGATCCAGTCAGTGTGTCCTCACTAGTATACTACCACTAGCATAGCACTAATATGGGATTTTGACATGTTTGGATTTAACTGCCTCCTACAGGGAGGCATATTGGCTTTGAGGAGGAAAGCTGAAAATATTTTAGTGAGCATGTGTTCAAGATTCTTAGCTTTGCTCCAAAACCAAAAAAAAAAAAATGTCAAAAAATTGACATTTTTACTCAGCGCCCATTTCTGCCAAGGAAGACAAATAAAAAAAGCTAATTGTGACTTTGAATCCATAATTTTTTATTTTTTTTTCCTGAGTTGTCTCAAATTTCAAACTTATTTTTTTATATATATAAACTCAGAACTGCGTGATATATATGCATAAAAATGACAGAAATTGCAGTTCTGCATTTAACTCCCACCCAGTTTATAACTCCCAGTTTATAAACTCACAATTCTGAGATGAAAAGTCTGAACTGTGAGATATAAACTCGTAATTGTGAGGAAAAAAGTCAGAATTGTGAAAAGTCGCAATAACCATTATTATTATTATTATTATTATTATTATTATTATTATTATTATTATTATTATTTTGTGGCTGAAACATGCTTAGATTCTCTTCTAAGGATAGATGCAATAATTTTGGCCAAACGAGGGGAAAAGCTGTCTAGGTAGGCATTTGACTAGGTTTTGTACAAAGCTTGTTTATTTGGAATGATCTAGTAGTCTAGGGCCCTTGATGACTCTTGTCCCTCTCTTGCTGTTGACTCCTGCTAATGGTAATCTCAATATCATCTCAGATCCTGACCGAAGCAGGTTGTTTTATGCAGTGTCTATCTTTTTCAATAAATAACTCTACGAAATTGCATTCTATGCTACATCAGTCATCTGACCAAGTGCCATATTCCATACACAATAGCATGCTGATTGGCCTCTTAGAGACTCTACACAGAGCATAATGAGATATAAATGCAAGCGTTTTGTGGATCACAAGCTGCTGAAATCTGACATTTGAGTGTCATCCTTCAACATGCATGTGATTCATTGCACTCATCATTAAGCATGGTTTGGCTTGCCATTTCAGTTGGCGTAAAACCTGACAGTTATTATTTCAATTGGTTGCATCATAGAGAAGAGAATAGCACTATGGCATTTATATTACTGTTCGGATAGTGCTAAATTTTTTGCTAATAATGATAAGCTTCAGATTGAACAAGTAAATGCATGTACCATATAATGAAGTCCTGGTGACACCAAAGTTAAATAAGGTTTAAAGCATTTACGTTAGTTAACACAGTAAGCACCATGAACTAAAAATGAACAGCATTTATTAGATCAATGTTCATTTCTACATATATTAATACATTTATACCATTACAACAAACAGCTTAAATTAGCGTTAGATCAAGATTTATAAAATATATTGTTAACAATGATAAAATTAACAGTGAACAATAATATTAATCTTAACCTAGATCAATAAATGCTGTAAAAATTAGCTTATCGTTAGTTTATGTATAAACTAATATTACAAACTGAACATTTTACCAAAATCGTGATATCTATACTATTATACCAGTAGTCTCAACTGTTGTTCGTAACTCAAAAATGGGTTTCAGGTCTATTCTGAATCTGAAAGGTTTGGGGACTGCAGGGGGAAAAACGTGAAATGCTAAATGTAAATAATAACCTAAGTAACTAACTTTTAGAATCCTATATGATAGCAAAATAAACTATAGCCATTTCAGTTTTTAATAGGGAGGGGAATATGCTTCCTATATGTTTTGTTATCCAACAGCTGTGCATTACTTTATTTTCTTGTTAGAAGCAGCCAGATTGGGTGAATGGCAACACAGGATGTGTGACATCACTTCCTCCTCAAAAATCATGAACAATATGATGTAAGGTAAAACAAAATGTACCAAGACTAGATTAAATACAGATCAAGAGAAAGCATAGTTTGTGCCAACCACAATTTGTTTTTGCTGAGAGCACGAAACCATCAATTCAAGAGTCATTTACAAAACAAAATGGTCAATTTGCCTTCGTTTTGTTTGATGGACGGTTTCGTTACCGCATTGGGTCACCACATGTCCAGTTTAAAATCTGGCTGCTAAACTAAACTATTTGAGAAACACTATTACACATTCTCTGATTACAGCACAAGATATTCAGAATGACAAATTATTTGAACACCCATGCCAGTTTTTAGCATGTCCTAAGCGGGCCTTGGCTTCTGTTCATTTTGGAAAATGAGCTATCTAACCTTCCTGAGAAAAATATCCCAAGACTGAAGCTTGCCAAGCTGGGGGTCTTCAGTTTACACGCAACCTGAGCTTCACACCACTCAGCGGAATCACATGCTTATATGGGGACAAGAAAGCTCTCCATCTCACTGCCATCTTGGGCATTCTACGCTTAAAAGTAGGTATATTCCCATCTTACTTAACAAAATAGTGGTCTATTGTGCAAAATTTGCCTGTGTTAGCTTAGCTTCCAGGGTTTTCCACCTGTATCTCAGATCAGAAGAACTGCTGCATAAAAGGAGACATTTTCATCGTGCTGAGAAACCGGAGCCATGCTTCATAACATAATTACATGCCAGCGGCAGGCCGGGCTGTATAGCAGTAATAACAGAGCATGAGTAAACTAGCACTTCACACGACTATATGAAAAGCAAGCCTAATGACATCCTCAAGTTTTAAACTATACAGCTAACCTTTTTTCCTTCTCTCAGAATTGCCCTGCTGACATGTTTAGTAGGACACAGTCATTTGTCAAATGATAGGCTATCATGCCAGCCTAGCACAGTCTTGGTTGGCGCTAGTTATTTACATTTCTCAAAACTGGCGAAGTTCAGAAAGAGAGACGCTTAGGGAGTAATAGCATACATATCATTAGCATACAATGCATTAGGTGACATTTATGTGAACCCAATGGGTAAGTTCTACCTTCGGCTATACCAAAGGGCCTTTTCAATATGAAATAGTCTGAAATATCTAAAATTACATTCTCTTTCAAAAATGGACTCATTCTAGAGGATTTAGCCAACATGCTTTAAGATACATTTTTTTTAAAATAAAAAATAAGTCTCATTTCCAGAGCCGTGATTGTTTTAGTAATCGCCTAATTACGTTGGTGCATAACTAAGTTTCTCAATCTGCTCACTAGCCAAGCACACACTAAATGCAATATCGATGCAAGCATTAAGTCCACTTTTCCCCCTAGGGAAGGCTGGCAATGAGCCTCTTAGGTCTTAAATTGAAGCAACACATGTTTTAGGTGAAGAAATGACTGCATTATAAATCAGCCTACTTGTCAGTACTTTATTTAGAGTATGGAAGATGCGATTCCACAGGGTGTTTAAGTGAGCAAAATCACCCTCAGCAATAGGCAAAGCCAATTTTGCTCAGTCTATCGCCCTCCTATTTCTCTGATTGGCGATAAAATCTCTTCCTCTGTCCTGTCAGCCTTGCCCAGTTAAAATGGCTCCAGTGGATAGACTCTCCAGGGATCTCAAATGTCCTCATGCACCTCTTAACCCTTTCAGTGTGCAGGATAAAAATATGTGGCTCCCAGAAGACATTTAAAGATAAATTAACACAAGACCACTGTTAGTGACAAGCTTTACTGGTGAATAATAGTTGCTGAAACAATTTGTTGTTCATTTCCTTTTTCTATATTTCAAGAACAGCTTTAAACTTTTAGATTCGATTTAGCACTTCACCACATTGTAAAGCATCAATGCATATGCCAATACGACGAGTTATCATGAATTCACTTTATAGCCACACTGAATATTTTAAAGCAACTCCCATATAAATTAAGATTTAATTGTTCCATAAGGTCCTGTTGGTTTTTTCGTATGCAGCTTCATTATCATTACCCAAGAAAAGTGTACCTACGTTAATGTAGGATTGCAATTCTTAAAAATAGAATAGAAATGTGTGTGTGTGTGTGTGTGTGTGTGTATTACGACCTGAAAATGCGTGTTTCTGCCGTTTTTCCCTGTTTCATTACAATAGTCTTTTGTGTGACTTGTTTAAATTAAAAACTCCAGAGCTAAAAATGATCAGTTCATTAACCATTGATAAGAAGATATTTTTTTTATTATTATTATTTTATGGAAGAACTGATGTGTTAAATGACACATCTGTCACACACAAAAAGTATGGAGATAGATCGTCCCACTGATTCAAAATCCTTCACGTACATTGGCTTCATTTGATGTGATACCCTTATCTATAGTTAGAATATCCCTGTAACTGTTCTGATTTGACTTCATGCCACCTGACTAGCAGCTCTCACAGATTCCAGACCTTGAAACCCAAAACGGGAAGACTGTCTCAAATGATTTTGATGTGTGGCCACCAAAGTAGCTGTAAGGAACTGCATTTAAAACATTCATTACATGACTAATAATGTTATCAGATAGTACATAGTAAATCTATAAACAGGGAGTAAAACTATAAAGCAACTTAAGTTCGTTTTGGATTTTAGAGTCTCTGGTGTCAGAACTCGAAGTAATGTGCGGTTGTCAGCGCTGGATTGTAAAAACTCCACAGCCGCTACATTAAGTCAAAGAACATGCATAGTTCATTGCACCCAACAGAGTGTGAAACTTGCCACTTAGTTTGTGTCCCGTAGAAAACATACAAGTGTCTGTTCAAGGTACACAGAGTGACGGTAGAAACTTTGGTACAGTACAAAGATATGAAGCTCGTATTGTTTTCTTGTTCTTTGTGCATGTCTCACAGTTCTGATAGAACGATAAAAAAAAGGCAAAAAAAAAAATAAATTAAATTAAAAAAAATCCCTACCTGTTCACAGTTCTCTGTGCTCTGCTCTTGCTTCTTTCAAAGTGCTCTGGCCTCTTCTTATATTTGAGTGCTGCTTCCAAGTTGTCCAAGGTAATAAATCCTTTGAGCTATGTGTATGTGTGTGTGCACTGTTCTCATGTACTCAACCTTGGCTTCTGCCAAAAGAAAGTTCTCCTGTTTGAAGGGAGGGTCTATGGGAACACCTTATTCCTGTTGACACATTATCATCAAATGACTTTTGACATGATATGTTCTTAATCTTAATTTAATAGGTACACTTAGTGACACTTCATATTGACAGTCAAATACCAGATTTAATTAATGAATTGGCTTTATTTTTCCACAATCAGCATAACTGAATAGTTCTGAAATTACAAAAACAACAAGTAATATCTCAGCAGTACTGTAAATGTTTGATGTTTCTGTTCTTTAATTCCCTTAAAACAAAGCAATTAAAGAAATCATTTGCGATACGACTGACTTGATTTTATGTCACTGATAAAATGAAGGATTTTTATGTACCTTTAGCTGCACAGAGAACATGGGACCTAAAATAACAAGCCAGAGTGTTCTGACAGGAATTTACCATTACAAGCACCACTGATCCACTAGGTGCTTTGTCAGATCAATCACAGATTTTACATCACATTTTGCAAAGTCATATTTCTACTGTCAGCTTTCTAACATCATCAGTGATCTTGAAGTAAATCGAGCAATAAAACCCATTATAAGAAAGAGAAGACACATTTACTGTTGCTGAACAATGTACATTTTTCATGTTTTTAAATGTATTTATAGCACTGTAAATAAATAAATAAATAATCCTGGTATTTTTACAGAAGAAAAAAAAGCAGTTGTGGTTTTCACAATAATTACCAGAATAATATAGTAAAAATGTAAGCATATTTACAGAACAACCTGTAAATCTACAGTTCAAAACTCTAATTTACAAAATGCTACTATTAAATTGTTTTGTGACACATTAGCAAAGCAAAGTTCATCACAAGAACATTTTCTATAAGATTTTAAAGTAACATATAAAAGGTTTACGTGTCATATGCACAAATACTAAATGCCATAATAGTAACAAATATGAAACCACAACAACGCAATTGACATTAAGTAAACAGGTTGTTTTCTAAAACCCTAATATATAAGTGATAGCAAAAATTAAGAAACACAATTATGTAAACAAAATACCATCAAATGTGAAGTGTCATCCAGGGAATTCTGGGAATATCAGTTTACGGTTCTCGCAGTGAATTACAATATTTGTGCATTTTTACTTCTAAAAATGGTACAATGGTAAACTTGCATGAAATGTAGAGTTGTATCTATTACAGGTTTTCCCCGTAATAAGGTTTTTACTGTAGCATTTTCAAGTTTTTTTATAGTTAATATAACAATCATTTTTTACAGTGAGTCTATAGAACAGAATAAGAACTTATGCAGCTATAAAAATGTTATTATTTATTTGTTTATTTATTTATTTATTTTCCTTTTTTTCGTTTAAATGGACAAAATATCACAGATTTTCAATGTGTTTTTTTACTTTTGGCCTTTATGTATCCATGTGACATAACGTTATGAAAAAGCCTGGAGAAAATATCCAATCATAAAATACATGACATTATTATTTTACATAATTAAATTCATTCAGTAAACAATCCCCTGGGCAATTAGGTTTATGCGTTTATCATTTAGATTACAATCATGGAGTACAGCAAAGATTGCATTTAGGTGTTAGGAAAGCAACACTCCTCTCACTTCAGCCAGAAAAAAATAGGCATTTGTGTTAAGAACATAAACCTAATCTCCTCCATAATTATCAGCATGTGTTTATGGCCACATTTTAGATGTAAAAAGTGTAGCGTGCATTAGCTTATCCATGTAAGTTTGTTGATACTCGTGTTTCACTGCAATCTCCTCGACATTCTGTGCATTCAGTTCCAGCGTACTTGGAATTGAACCCAACACATAAACCATTGAATTGCGTCTGAAATGATTCTGGTGTTCTGAACACCAGAATATCATTTCTCCTGACCACATGAAGGGTGACCTGGGGCACTCATAGTAAGATGTGAGAAAAGATGGCTAATCCTCTTGGAGTCATGAACGACAAAGGTCACTGGATCATGAGTTTTTATTACCCTCTCATTAAACTGCACCATGGTCTTGCTGCTCAGTCTGCAAATGGAAGCAGGACGAATGTAAGGAAGGCCTAAAGTCATGAAGCCTGTTCTCTGTTGCTGAGTGATTGCTTGTTATTACCTGGAGCCACTCGTGCTATGAGCAACAAACCGTGCATATTGTATACACAATAGCTGAACAGTAACTGCATTCAGTTATATGACATAAAAATATTAAATTCATTTCCTTTAAGTTATATTCCTCATCTACTAAAATGTGCATGGGATAGAACCACTATTTCATTAGTTTATATCACATTTAAATGAAATTCACAAAAATTCACAGTACAGCAGGTCGAAATCATACAGATAGCCCGAAAATGAACTCATCTTAAAGCTCTTCAAAGGATATTTGCACCTTCTGTGAAGCTTTGCACTTGTTTTACAAGTTTCCATTTATATATGACAATCTCTAACAAATGAACGCAGCTGGTGGCCCTGGTAGTAAATGAACAATGTTCAGAGAATTACGGCATTGCCAAACACACTGAATGCCAGTTGCACGACTGTAATGTCGTTCTGATTTTTTTTTCTGTGCTGTTGTCTCTGTTCTGAAGTTCAAAAGGTCTTGAAGAAGTAAAATGAATGCTGCAAAGAGTCCAATATTATTTTTAAATAATATACACATCATTTGGAAGATCAAACAGAGTATGCAGACTCTTGCATTAAATGATTCATGCTCATTAGCATTGAGAATACATATCCTGAGATGTATTTTTGTTACGCATTAAATGCTGTATTGTTTTAATATTTTAAGGAAATAAAACTGATGAGCTTTCCTGCATTAATTAATTAATAAAACCATGACCTCAACATAATATGCAACTTGTAATTGTCTCATGCCGGCATTATTCTCTATCTTAAGCTGCCTAACTTGTTAATTAATTACAACATCTGTAAGAAGTAAAAAAGTCAATTATTTTTTCCAGGGTGTTAATTTGTGGTGCAAATGCAAATGAGGAAGTGGAAAAAGTCTGATTTCAAGGTGTTAGCCAATGGTAGATATGCAAATGAAGTGATAAGCCAAATATGCATGAAATGGCAAAGATGGAGTCATTGCAATCCTGCACCTAACAAAGTTATTTCAGTGCAGACAAATATTTGTGAACTAGGAATATGGTGGTTAAAATCTGTTTCTGAAGATGCAATCAAGCAAGCTATGAGTCAAGACTTACCATTTTTGAGCAGTCTAACATATGTGGTGGTGGTTGAAATGTATATCTACATCTTGTGCCATCTTCTTATCTGAAGGACTTATTGGATTGCAAGTCTAGACCTATATATATATAATAATCTTATTTACATAAACATAAATGTCGTGACTCGTGTTATCCTATTTAAAGTAAATTAAATTGTATTACAGAAAGATAAGTGTGTTTTTGCAAGAGACACTGTCGTTTTCCTTAGTTGCAAGTCCAACAAGTGTATGTTCCTCCTTCATCACATACTCATTCATCATTTACGCTTTTACCCCCTCTTGTTCTATAAAAAGAGATTATATAACCCTGTTTATGTGCACCATCATCCAGACTGTAGCAGCCAAATGGCATGTTTTTTCTTGCTAGCTGTAATCATATTGAACTGACTTTGTTTAAATATGTTTGAAATTTCAGTTATGACGACTCAATTATACTTCAAAAAATTATGCGACACTCATGAGGCTTTCTGTTTTGTTTTATTTTTGCTCCAATGGCCCAGAAAATCAAAACCTCGCAGCAAACAACTATACATAAACCTTTATTTCACAGCTAATGTTAGCATGGATCATGCCTCACAGGAAGCAATTGGTTTTCTAGTTAGTCCTCGTCTAGAGTGGCGACTCTCGATGAGTTGTAAGCAACGCTTAGGGTGACATCACTCTTGAACCCTTCAAGTGGAAAAAAGTCACCCACTGAAGCCCTAACACGGGACTCTAGATTTACAGCACCTTCAGGACAGCCATTCCAACGCAGCATGTACAGAACACAACTCCAGACAGAATGTAAATCAGCAGTTATTTTTAGGGAAGACCTCATTAAATGACTGGCTGTGGAGAGGTTACTGTAAGGTAGGAAAAGTTTGCTACATAGACATTGCGTCAAGGTAATCCGGATCTATAGACACCCATGATGTTGTCGTTGAGGGAACATTAATATAGCTAATTGCAGCCCATTTATGGAAATTACTGACAGATTAATAAAATTCACACTTTATAATTTTTTTAAAAATACATTCAAGAGATTTTTTTTATATATAAAAAACACTTCAAACATGCAATTATTATTTTTTATAATTAATTTTTTATTTTATTTTATTTTATTTTATTTTATTTTATTTTATTTGATCCTAATATGCTTAGATGATATTTTACCTCACACTTATTTTGATGTTGCTCTAGTTCCAGGTTGATGTTGGCAGTTCAACAAGGACCAGCAGTGGTCAAATTGGGCCACAACGATCCAGAACAGCATTCTGGCACCTTTGACGCAAAAAAAGACATTTCTGACTGTTGGTTTATAAATCTAATCCATCCATGTATGCTCCAGGCCAGTTTTTGTCTGATCCATTATGTACATTCTGTCTCCATTTAGCAAGTGTACTGACTTGAACAACATTTTACTTGGTCTATTTAGAGCTGTATATGCAGATGGGTATTTACAAAATACTTTCAACATAGGTATAAGCAATAACATTACCTCACTTCAAAATTGCTAATATAAGCACAGTTGATGAGTTTCCAGAACCATCACCATCTCCGAGATGACTGGATATCTTTTTAGGGGGACCAAGGAAACATTTCTATGAACAACATTAATGAGATTGTGAGATTACTGAGAATATTACATAAAACTTTTGTTCTAAGCTCCTTTGGTAAGAAACAGTATATTAACTTTGTGTTGTAGCACACCGACATGCTAATGCAGTTTTTTTTAGGATAATTCACAGTGTTTGGGGAGAAAATAGCATATGTGTGTAATGAAATGTCAACAGCTTATCTGTGAATTTCAGCTCGCGAGCATACATTTTTAGAGCGGTACCAAAGTTAATCAGTTGGAATTGCTACATCTTGCAGTTATAAATATGTCATGTCACACATGCAAATATGGATTTCCAAATAAGATGTGATTCATCATGATAATCTGTAAATACCAGTGCTGTCTTTTTCTGTATAAATGATGATCTTACTGCATAACCAACTGATGATTTTGATCACAAACACGATACCGTATATACAAGCTTAGCTGCAGTACATATTTTCAGCACCAATTAATTGCCAAACCTGAAATCTTACTCTGGTCTTTCAGACTGGATTAATTGCTTACTAATTTATTCAAACAGGCTGCAATTGTGTTGAGCAAGAATTTGTATTGCAGAGAAAATTGTTTTTACGTTTTGCGCTCAGGCCTGCCTTAACTTCTCAGTGGCATGTTTATGTTGGAAATCTAGTTCAAGAGTCTATTAACCAGCTCTCCCATGGCTAAATGATAACCAGCGAGAGGGTATTAGAAGGCTTCCAGCAGGTCAAAGTCTGATTCATTTGAAGTCACTGTGTGTGTGAAGAAATGAATGGTTTCCAAAATCAATCATAAGGCTACAACTGTTTTACATTCTTCGACATTCACACAATTTGAAAACGCCAGGTGCACTTGCAGTAAATTTAGAAAACCGCCATAAATATTCGAAACCAGAGCAGCAAATTTAACTGTAGCCCTGGCTTAAAACACAATACTGACTAATCACACAGAATTTGTTTCTACAATATTAATATTTCCTTAAATAATAATAAAAATGTCCTTAAATACTAATAAAGGAACTTTTTATTGCCTGCCTACTCCCATCAAGCAGTGTGAATCATGTACACTTCATATGCTCTCAGACTACCTACAATTTTGTGTATATATATATATATATATATATATATATTTTTTTTTTTTTTTTTTTTTTTTTTTTTTTTGCTTTAAATCAAAGTTTATAATGTGATTCACTTTGGTACAATGTTTGGCTCATGGCTTCTAACATTTTAACAAAGACTTTTTTAAAATCCCCATACTTCCATGACTAGCTGAAAATGTGGGAGGTAGCACTTTATACATTGCTGAAGAAGCAGCAGCATTAATGAGGAGACAACTTCTTTTGTTGGAAGTCAAGTTAATTTCATGGACTTCTCTTTTAAATTAGGTATTGTTGTTCTATGGTTAAATTAATCTATTTTGAACCTTTATGATCGCCAAATATGGTTTATAACCTTTTGTGTCCAACCAAAGTCTATTACATTCATTCCCAACAGATGCAAAACTATCATACAATGCCTGCTTCACAGATGCACAAGCAGCATATAAACTGCTAGGGGAAGGCCATTGTACAAAATCTGGAGTCCTACTGGGGGGTTAACTATATCAGGAAATTTCTCGATTCTCAAATATGTGTAAGTAAATGCGTTTTGCACCTTTATAGACTGTTATTTGATCAATAAATGGTCATGGGCAAAGTAGACTAATAGTGTTTATTAACTACACATAAAAACCTGACTTTTTACTTAACTACCAGATATGGGTGTCATGCCATAAAATATTTTTAATACGACTGACTTTGTATTTATGTGAATTTAATAACAATATTGTAAGTTACTAATTATAACACTTTCATTTTACAGAAAGCAAAGAATATTTACATTATCAAAGAACATTTTCATTCAGTCTAGCCAGAGTTCAGGCACTCTCAAAAACTCCCATTAAAATCACTGAAGCTGTTTACACTGTGAAATGAATTTACATTCTTACGCACATCTGCACTTTGTTGTTACTGATGAGAGAATTCGCTAGATAATTCAGTCAGCGAGCAAGTGAACAAAACACAGCGTTTCAGCAATGACTCATCTGAACACCTCTGATTGGCCATTGCATTCATAAGCTCAACAGAATTGTGTGTGATTGGTTATAATGCAGCTCTGTAAAAACGCATCTGTCTCTGGCTCAGCGCCAGCCAAAGCGCAAACGCAGATTTGAATTTAGCAGCTGATGCTGTGCCGCACTGAACGATCTAATCACACCGGTGTGACAGTATCAAATAGGCCTATAAAAAATGCTATTCGGCTATTTTTTGTCTTTTGGAAGCTGCATTCAAAATCCACTTGGCTCAGAAATCTGAGGGGGCACGTGCCCACTTTGAATGGACATGACGCCTCTGGTTCTAATTACTAAAGTTCTATCATCATATAATGCTAAATTATCATAATATCATATTATAATGATTGACTGACTGATGCTAAGTGTCAGATATTTAAAAAAAAACTGTGCCATTTTATAAACATAAGCTTTATATATAATTGGTTGATAATATTTACAATAATATATTGAATTTGATCGGTATCTCTCACATTGTCCCACAGAAACATTAAAATAGGCTAGATTAGTGTACAATGTTTTATAATAATAATTTATTCTATTTAGTGTCCATTTCATTCATTTAACATATTTAATATTGGGGGCATCCAAGTTATTTGACATATTTGAACATTTTTTTTAAAAACGTAACACAATAGTTGCTTTCCTCAGTTATTAACTCAGTTACTATTTGTGAGAAGTAACTAGTAACTATAACTAATTACTTTTTTAAAGTAATGTGCCCAACACTGGATATTACTAACAGCAATGACATATCACGAGTTCCACATAAAGTACTATATGCATGTATTAGGTGCTATATATATTAAGCCTCCACAGTGCAGCAGTTGTCGATCAAATCCACCTGGAAGCTCTATCAGAGGAGTCTTCCACAGAGGGAGGGCGAGTGGGTGGCCTGCATGGCATTTTCTGTATGTCATGTGATCAGTGAGGGCATGTTGAGCCTGGTGGGGGTGGGGCGCTGAAAACCGAGATGTCTCTATTTACAGCTGCAGTCGATATGCTTCATTTTTCACCCCTAGCCAACAGCTAATTGGCGAGCTATTTGCCTCGCACTCAATGTGATTTTTCGTACATTCTCATGTTACCCATTAGGCAACACGGTTTCCCCGTCTCCTGCTGATATTCAGTGTCCATGTGTTTTCTAATTTCTCTTCTCTCTCTTTCCCTCTCAATAGGAGGCTAAACCAATAGCCGTCCCATAAGGATCCCGCCTGTGGACTGTGAATTCTTTAGGTCTTTAGCTAGAATCTCACAAACATGGTGTCTTCTCTGTTGACTTGACCCTACCACCACTGGTGCGCTCATGATGTATCCAATCAATGGCACTAGATCCTGTGTTACGACGTGAATAAATACTTTTAAAAGATGAAAGATCACTGGGACCTGACTTGGCTGCGTGTTAGAGGGGTATCAACACAGTCTTGTGATAAAGCAGACAGCCTGGGTGTATTATAGGCCTGGAATGTTTCAAGCTTTGAAAGTCAAAGTCTGCAGGGCTGGAAACCAGTGGGCAACCTCAAGGGGCTTAAGATTCAACTTTGATCTATATGCTCACAATAACAAGACGACAAATAGACTTTATGATGAATGTACTGTAAATACTGTAGTGTAACATGATAAATTTACTGTGTGATAAATTTACTGTGACAAAAAATTGCATAACACAGTGTGATACATAAGCTGTTATGAAACACATATGTATTTTCTGAGTCATCAATGCTTTTTTCAATTTTGTTTTTACATACCAACACACATTTGCCAAGTATTATGTAGTCCATTCTATAATGTATATAATGTAAAAAAAAAAAATGTAAATTACATATATTTATTATTGCAAAATGTTAGATAAGATTTTTGTGTTAAAAATATTTTTATATGCTTCAAAAAATATGTAAAATGTATATTTACATTTTTGAAAATTATAAAAGTATATAACATAATAAAAATCAATATATAATATTTCAGATAATGTTTACAATTTTAAAAAATATATATATTTTATATGGTTCAAAAACAAAAAATATCTATCAAATATATTTAGGCTTTTCTCAATTAGAATTTAATCTGACGTGCTGCTTTGGGAACCAGACCAACTGGTTTATTGAAAAGAACCGGCCCAAAAGAACAATTTGTTCACACAATGATCTGGTGGTGTTTAACAGCTCGCTGGAGTGGAAAATGATCAATGAATAATGACTCTTCCATTTGTGTGGTGTATTTTTTGTGGACTTCTAAGGCATTTTTGTCTCATTTTTGAAGTTTAACAGATGGGGTCATTATGAATGTCCATTGTGTGAAAAAGAGGAGGAATTATGACCAAAAAAATGTTTTTGAACCTAAAATTTTATTGGCCTAATTACACTCAAATTTGAGAGCAATACATACTGTACTAATATTAATTTGTCAGTATCTCCAATCATGAATGCCTTTTTGATTTCTAGCCCTTACGATATTTATTGATGTATTACAGAAAAAGTTGTAATTAGAATCTATACGATCTTTTGGAATTCAGTTGATTCACATCATTTGACATTTTGCAAGTTGTACCCAACTGTAAGGCATCAATGATCTGTGAAAACAAAAGTTTTTGAGTACACTACTAATTTGGCCGCTTGCTGGCTTGTATCTTTCATTTTGCACATTACTCGAACATCCTATTTCCATCTTTCAACTTGTGCAAATTAACACTGTCACAACACCAACATGGAGTAATTTGCAATGTACAGCTCCCTAATCAAGATGTGATTACCGCTTATATCCCCTGAGACCAGTGACAAGTGCACTGGTCAAAATTACCCACTCTCAATCTGCTGACAAGTAAAAAGCGAGATACTTCGGTGACACGCTAGAGACTGGCTGTTAATCAAAGCAAATGTGGTTCGCTAGTAATCAGTCAAACAGCTGTGCAGCACATTTACCCAGAGGCTCTGAGTGGAGAGCACATTGGCCTCCCGGGGTTTTGATGCAGCAGTGCATTCTGGAGTCCCCACAGGGTAAAACATATGATATTGACAGTGCTTATTGCTTCATCTAGCTTACTGCATTGGCATTTGATGCAAAATATAATTACATTAGACACATTATATGTGCTGCGAAGTGTAAAACATGGCTATTTGATTTTTCTAATTTTTAAAGATAAGTGGTTGCACATATTGTAGCATCGAGCCATACATACATATACACAGCCATACACAATATTGTTCAGAAGTTTACAGTCTGCAATGATTTTGCAAGAAGTCCCTTATGCTTAAAAAGACTGCATTTATTTGATCAATTATACAGGGGAAAAAAAAAAAAAAAACCTTTAAAATATTATTACATTTAAAACAACTGTTTTCTGGTTTATTTTTTGCTAATCTGGTAAAAATGTATAACTGAAAAATGCTATATTTAACAAATATTATATTTAATATAATAATATATTATTATATTTAATATAATAATAATAATATTTGACAAATATTGTTACAATTTAACATTTTTATATGAACATATATATTAAAAAGTAATTTTATTCTTTGATGAATAGCTGAATTGTCAGCAGTCATTATTCCAGCCTATGCTGATTTGCTGCTCAATAAACATTTCTTCTTCTAATCAATGTTGAAAACATTTGTGCTGCTTAATATTTTTGTGGAAAGAACGGCATTTATTTGAAATGGAATCTTTTGTAACATTATCAATGTATTTTCTGTCACATCTATTTAATGCATTAGTTTGATTAAAAAAAGAATAAATAAAATTAAATAATAAAATTAAAAATCAAATTAAATCTTACTGACCCCAAACTTACTTACTGAACTTCATGTGTTCAGCAATGAAAAGTTTCTCTTGACTTCAAAAAATGAAATAAAAAAATAATAAAGATAAAAATAAAGAAATAATGCTAGACAGATCTGCAAACACAACTAATTACACTATTAATTACCAACAAGAACAATATTTACAGTACAGACCTTGTAAGCCCCTCATAAGCACTTATTTCTTGGCCATAGCTTACATAATTAAAATACTGTGGCCCGGTTTCACAGACAGGGCTTAGACTAAACCAGGATTAGGCCATAGTTCAATTAGGACATTTAAGTAATTTTTATAAACATGCTTAGAAAAAAGACATTACTGGGGTGCATCTTGAGACAAAACAAAGGCACTGACATATTTTAAGATCAGTCAGTGCAAGTTTATTTCAGTTGAAACAGCTAAGACTTACATTTTAGTCTAGGACTAGGCTTAAGCCTTGTCTGTGAAACTGGGGGTATATCTCATGGCACAAGGCCTCTGATCAAACTTCTCAAAAAAGCAAAATTTTATAAGGCCCAAATGTTTTTTTTTGTTTTGTTTTTTTCCCCAACTATCTGATGAGACCATCATTTAGATTCATAGGAATTAGTAAGTGGATACTTCAGAGCACAGTTATTGTGTTGAGCGACTGCAGGGAATTCCCACCGGAGCAACACTGCAAGTTAGGGTTAAATGACTTCCTCAAGAGCACAATAATAATAAAGCAGAACGTGACATGACTAACACTTGAGACCACATCCACAGTTCAGCAGCTCTGAGATCTGCTCAGCTGCTAAGCCTGCAGTTTATTATGCAGAACTGGGGGAAAATTCTGAGTGAATTTATGCTTTGGGAGGAAGGGACAATCCAGCAAATACACTTGACCTAATTCTGTATTTTATGATCCTTCTGGATTTTTTTATTTGTTGTTCATTCTTGTTTAAGTGCCTGGTCTTCAAAGTTCAGCAAATGTGTTGGAGCCAATGTCCTAAAAATTTTTTTTTTTAATATATTGATTTGAATAATCATCTTTCTTTTTCTTTATGGATTGCAATATATGTTATTTAGCCAAATATCCAAGCTTCTCTTAATGGTGACCAGTGGCTGTCAAGCTCTAATAAGAGCAAAATGTACCATAAAGGTAATACATATGACTCTAAATGCTGTAATAATATATATATATATATATATATATATATATATATATATATATATATATATATATATAATGTAAGGAATAGATTACCTGGTCTTGTTTACAGTATGAGTACATTGGTATAAAGCTTTTTCTGGACACAAACATCTAATTAGAGAGGAAAGGGATGTCTAACTGACATGTAAACTGACCAACATGGCAAACTTGGCTAAATGCAGTGATAACATCAACCTGATACTTGGTAAACACGACTTTGTTTCCAGACAGATGGGTGACACTCAGACACTGCATAAAGTCAGCCATTCAAATTGGAACTAAATGACATTTTTGAGAGAGCGTTGGTAGAAAACAGTTGAGAAAAGCATGTTAGAGTTCAGCCTGCAAAGGCGGCTGATATGATCTTTTCTTTTTGACATTTTAATCATAAGACACAGTAAACTATATAAAGGGAACAAATAAAGCATACTTTCTTCGGGAGAATTCTCTAAGGACCTGCTGCACCAGCTGCCATTTTGATAGATTGAGGCTCGGTGCAAATTGCTTGGCCCGACTATAACTTGACACCTCTGTAACTGTAAACAAAGCCGCTTTTCATCACAGGCTTTTCCCAACACCGAACACATGTACGCCTGCAAATACACATTTACAAAACCTAATCCGTTATCTTTAAGTGTTTGTGAATCCCTCTTTCAGGCAGAAGGTAGAGTTAGCGCTGCAAAATTAGTCTGAGTCAGGGAATTTAAATAGCTTTAGTGTCTATTTTGCGTGATGACAAGCTACAGGGTTGTTCTTACAGTATTTATGCAGCTTGCCAAAATGTGATATATGAGACCACAGTACACACGGTAAACACACACCCACAGAGTGCCACTATGAGGTGCTGTTTCACTGAAATCAACCTGAGCAACTGTTTGTTTCAGTTTCTTTGTTTAGCTCCAATGTGTCCAAATGGATTTGAATGCAGCTGATTTGAAATGGAATCTGAGTAGCAATGTGCATAAAGTCAGACTACATTTGTAAAATGATAAGACGTTTTACCAATGATGAGCCAACTAAAATGTTACTTCGGTGCGCTCAATTTACATGAAAAAAAAATCATATTTATATGAAAAAATAATGAATATACGTTTAACAAAGTACATTTATTCGTACATAACACAATCTGTGCTATAATGCTATAAAACTTTCAAACATGATAACGTAGCATCTGCAAGGATCAAATGTAAAGACTGCAATTATTAATTATATGTAAAACATAGGCTATACTGTAAATGTGCATACAGTGGTGGTCAAAAGTCTGAGACCACATTCAAAGTCTATAGCCTAAATGTAAATTTTGGAAGACTGCCATGTGAATGAACAAATAATAGGCTACTACAGTAAATATTTAAGATACTGCCTCCTGAAAATGCTGGGTTAAAAGAGCTAATGTAGAATAATTAATACAGTATTAATAAATTATTACATACCTCTGTGGAATAATTGATTCTGATTAGCCAGTCACAACATTCTCTGGTTATATAAGACAAACTGTATATTTGACTGTTGTCCCTGGCAACCACTTTCATACATTGTTTCATGTTTCATAGCATGCTATGATCGCTTTCCTTCTCACATATAAAATAAATTTCAACTCACATCAATATTTCATGTTTTAATTTTATTTATTTTAATTTTATTTATTTATTCAGTAACTGTGTAATGATCAGGATAATGTACAGTTCAGGATGACAATAATATTCATATTTCGCTATAAAAGCAGCAATATAAATATTACAATTATATACATACATATACTGTATATATACACACACACACACAAAATAATATTAGTACTTTAAAATATTTATATTTATATTAAATAATAATAATAATAATAATAATACATTTACAATATTTATATTTAATAAATAAATTGCAATAATATTATTATAATTCAAATAAATAATGCTTATGAAAGTTTAACTCATAAGGAAGAATCTTCTTCGGCTAACAAACTACAATGTACACACACGCGCACACACACACACACACACACACACACACACACACACACACACACACACACACACACACTCACTCACTCACACACGCACAGCATCCTGATCCACCCTTCACTGTACGCTCCTTCCATCAGTTTCTAAGCACTGTCAGAGAGATGGAGTAGCATTCCAATCAAGTCACTGTTTTATGTGCTGTATTCGAGACAGACCTAAATAAGCCTAACATGGCCTATAATTTATGTCTGGTAGCTACGCCATTATACATCACAGAGTCAAAGCACCGGTGCTTTTCTTTATAGCACCTGTCTTCCTCTGCGCTGTTGCCACTGATGGCAGATACATCTCACACTTAATAATGGGCCTTCTGAAATGCACATTATGATAGACGGCTGCCTGTTGTGAAAAAATAAAAATAAAAAATAAATAAATAAATAAATTGTTTCAGTCAAATGACATTTCTTTTCATTTCCACCGTGCTTTTGTTATTAGGTTGTCTCCTAATCTTCAAGACTAAGTGCTTTTTGAAGGGAATTTTAAATGCACAAAAGAGAATATTTTATTTTTCATTTAGCCATGAGAACACTCCTCTTGTGTTTTTGACTAAGAATATTAATAAAAATAAATACAATAGCATATTAGCACATTAACAGACAATACAACTTGGTTGTTTTAAATACTGCATGTTTTAGGTTTTTTTTAGTTTTTGTTTTTATACAAAAGCATTATTAAATTAAAAAGCATTACACTTGAGTATACTTATTAAGATTAGGGTTCGTCTATTATTATTATTCTTGTATAAGTATTATTGTTTGTCATATTTTTCTTCTTGCAGGCAAAAAAAGCCAAGTTTGAGCTACAGACCTGAATCTTCACTCAAAATCTGTGGTTTATACAAGAAAGCTGCGCTATCACTTTTCTAAGCAATCCGACTTTCGGTTTATGTTTGACGGTGGAAAAATCCCACAGATTTACAGCATATACAGTAGTAACTGCCAAGCAATGCCCTAGCAACCACCTAGAACAACCTAGCAACCGTATTTCAGTGTGCCCAAGCCACATCTCACAAACCTGATGCTTTGCCAACATTGCAGAGATGATTTTTCAGAAAACAATGAGTTTTGAAAAATTTCTTTATTAGAAATTATTTATGTATAAAAATTAACATGCTTCACATACCTCATATGTCTTATTTTACAAATACTTTAATTCAGGCACTGTTTCTGACGTTTTTTTCTCTTTTAGGATGAAAAGCAAACATTAGCAACCAGGAACACACATTAAGTTGCCATTTATCACAGTCAACATAGACATTTTATTCTGCAGCACAAACTGCAAAAACAAAGAAGAGAGGAGAAATCATAAGAACTGAATCTTAAATTCACAAACACCTAAAGAGACAAATCAGCTTGTCTCCCTCTATCACCTGACATTTCCAGATATGAATACAGGATCCTGTCATCTACTCCATCATCCGAGCTCTCGGAACTGTCGGTTTACTTGAGATTGGTGATTTTTTCCAATTTCCACAGAAGAGTCTTGGATAGTTGTATTCGTATGAAAGTGACTTACTCGCGCCGCCCCGGTCCAGTGGACGTTGGTTCCGATATCTCGAGCGTTCGACGAACGTCACACCATTTCTAAATTGTGATTTCAGATTTGCACAGGTGACTGTGACAGCTATAGCACATTTTGACAACAGGGCAAATTTGAGTTCCTCAAAGGTTTGTACTTATGCACAAGCAAACAATACTCCAAAGAGCACTTCTTACATCTTCAACAGTTTCACAAGGCCCATGGTGAGGTAACGATACAGCAACATAGTTCAACAGCATTCCAGAAGGTTCTTATTTTTTTTGAAAAAAGGAAAATAAATAAATAAAGAAAAAACAACACAGCACAGGATGTCAAAACCAGCATGCTTAACATCTGTAAACAATGGTTACTGTCTTTGCTGTTGTCATCACCAAGGAGAAAACAAGAGGAAAAAGCTCCAAATGATTTTTTAAATACTTTTTTCTTCTTTTTTTTTTTTTTTTTTTTAAGCCACCACATAGTGTTAGCGTCAATGAAACAGCGGACACAGACATGTTGTCTTTAATTAGTGTGTATCACTTTAACAATGACATCTGAAATAGATAGAGCAAGCTGTAATGGAATAGTCTGGGTGACAGACCGTCATTCCGACACACCGTCTCACCGTCTCAACAGTCTCGGCCTCCCCAGATGCTCCCTGTGTGACTTCACATAAGCTTCATTAATGGAAACATGTCTGTGGGGGTCTTCCAACCATCCGCTATCTCACTTCCATAAGTGACATAACGTGAGAGTGATTTATCTTGAAATGCTGTCTTCCAGGGGTCACTTCTGGGATTTGGTAGTGGCCTTTTATCACTTACCTAGATTGCGTGGTTGCTGTAGCTGATGTACGTTTGTTTAGGGCTGAGTCCTGCGAGGGAAGAGAGAATGTGATAAAAATAGAGTCTCAGAAGTGCTTAAAGGAAATGAAAATTTGCTGAAAATATAAAAGCTGAAAGTTGGAACAGATTTGAAGAAATGAAATGAAAACGGTAAATCCTTTGCAGCGAATGGGTGCCGTCAGAATGATAGTCCAAACAGCGGATAAAAACATCACAATAATCCACAAATAATCAACATGACTCCAGTCAATCCAGTTATCAATGTCTTGTGAAATGAAAAGATGCATGTTTATAACTTTAAACTGTCGCTTCTGGCCAAAATACGAGTCCATAATCCATAAAACACTTTTTCTAGTGAAAAAGTCCATCCCTGTTGTCCTCTTACATCAAAAATCCACTGACATATTTCTTTAAAGTTGTTTTGGACTGTTTCACTTGTAAATTGTGCTTGATCTGTGCATACTTCTCTCCTGATTCAGACAAGATGAATTTTTTACCGGAGAAAGCAATATTATGGATAGAAGACTCATTTGAAGGTAAAAACTAGAGTAATGATGGATTTGTTTCTTACAAACATGCAGCTTTTTATCATGTGGATTACTTGTGATGTTTTTTATTAGCTGTTTTGACTCTCATTCTGACGGCACCCATTCACTGCAGATGATCCATTGGTGAGCAAGTGATATAATGTTAAATTTCTCCAAATCTGTTACGATAAACAAACAAACTCACTTAGATCTTGGATGGCCTGTGCGTAAATACATTTTCAGCAGATTTTCATGATCAGGTGAAATATTCCTATAAATATAAAAGCTGTTGCTTTATTAGCATTTTTCGACGCGAAACTCATGAGGTAATTCAGCAGATACGCGTTCACAGGGATCTTTATCAAAAGCAGAGTGGTTTGACGCAGTACCTCATGTTTCATTTCTCATCAGGTCCTTTTCCAATGCAATGACAACTTCTTTGATATCGCTATTAATTTGCCAGGAGTCAAGTAGTGTGTCTTGTTTGATACTAGACTCTGTCTTTCTTGATATCAAAGTATGGATTACGTGACTGAGACTGTTGTCACCTTTTGCACACGAGGACAGTTTAATACCCTCAAAAACATGCAAGTTACCTGCAAACAGTGACAAGTCTGCTATTAAAGCATTCATTCAACAAAAACCCATAATCAGCAGCCTAATCCTGTCATTCGGCATCCATCTTGCAATAGCCGTGTAGTGCAAACAATCAGCAAAGGTTGCATGAGTGACACTGCCTTCAGCTATTCATGTAATAACCTTGCCAAAGAAGAAGGGTCAATGGAAAATTCAAGCTCATTGCATCGTTATATAGAGATCAAAAGGTTACCTCATGCAATCATGCAGAGCCGTTGGAATAAGGAAGGTGAGGTGATATTTGACCCAACACTACTGGTCTGGACTCTCCCTCGGCGAATGGAGCACTGACCCGTAGGTGCAGTCAGATAAATAGCTCCATTTCAGCTTAGAGGGAGGGACGTTGTCACAAAAAGCTAATTTAAATGATTCTTTCTCTTTATAAAATATCATTGGAGGCACTTGATTTTATGTAGCATAGGTTTATACTGTTCTATTTGAGTCTGCTATCCCAATTTGTGTTTGTGTTTATGCAATCTAGGCCATGCACTGCTCTGAAAGTTTTCATACCTACTCTGTTGGTTGAAAAATGCATAAAAACAAATTTGTTGCTATCTTTAGTTCTTTCCCAGTATAGAGTTTCTCACCTACAAAGCCCTGTGCAAACAAGTGATTTGCAACAACAATGTGGCATGCATGCTTTTTGTCTCTTTAGCAGTTCTAACAAATGTCAGCGCAGTGCATTGTCTATTATAAGCTAATTGGTATGCACAGTTTAAGCATTAATGCTAAATGGAACATGATTGAGTTTAACAATTAGGTCCAACAGTAAGCCAAGCAATAACCAATAATTAAAGTCTTTACCTGTCTTCATTGTTTAGTTATCATCAACATATCCTGAAACACAGGTTGAGCGGTTACATAGATTAGTCAGGCTTTGTTTACAATAATTTAGTAGCATTTTAATGCATCTGTATCAAACAGAATGACTGAAAAATGACAGTAACGGATATCTGCTTCTTGACTACGTGATTTTGCACTACAACATTTAAATGAATCACACTGCAAACTACAACATGTTTGACATCATATGGCCATGAAGAGGAAAAAGAAACTGTACCTTGTACACTAAAATGTTTTTTTTTTTCTTTGTGGTATGCATACTTTGATGTATTTCACAGTGCGTATCAATCAATGTTGGATCCAAATGATTATTTTAAATTGCTTTTCAACCCCCCCGAGTGCTCTCTTTAAAACAAAAGTATCAGCTTTATGTGCATTATGTTCATTTAAAGTGTTTCATTCAACATGTTTACAGCGATTTAAGCATTTTCTTTATTGTTTGTGTCACATTGAATTACCTCAACCTTGAAGATGTACTTTATATTCATAACCTGAATAATGATCCCTTTACTGTAGGGTTGCATATTTTTTTTAATACAGAAAATGTGGTCGTTATTTTAATGATTCACAGGCAGAGCACAATTGTGAGGCAATTGTGTCCTCATCAGGGCAATTGTTTTCCATCTGTGTAAATTGGGATCGTCTGCGATGCAGGGACAGGATACTTATGCAAAAAGCTAATTTCAGCATTTTATCTCTGCTAGGAAGTTTCCTAACAACAAGTTATATTAAATAAATATGTGCAAGAGTTTAAAAATAAAAATGTCACTAAGAAGTAGATTTCAATGTAGGATTTTTTAAAGGCTGTGAATGTGTTTGCAAGGTGTGGTCACATGCAACTGGAAATATCAGTCATGCTAAATAATTTTAAGATAAAAGCCATATAATCAATATATTAGCTGCAATGCAGTCTTATTTAAAACAAAATGCTGTACAATATTATTGGTAGCACTTTACAGTTAGGTCTTGTTTGGTAACACTGTTAACAATGCAAACATTCATTAGCATGGGCTATATATTTTTACAGCATATTAATCTTTGTTAATTTTAGTTAATGCAGTGCATTAACTAATGTTAACAGATGCAACATTGATTTTAAAAATGTATTAATAAATGTAAAATGTAACATTATTTGAAAATTAATAAATGCTGTAGAGGTATTGTTCACTGTAAATTCATGTTAACTAATGCAGTAAACTAATGTTAAGAAATGAAACCTTATTGTAAAGTGTTACCATATTATTTTGTATACAACAACTCAAATTGTGGTGTGCAAATTTATGCATCACACCATTATAATACAGCCTATAGGCTTTAATCACTTTTGGGGGAAATCATCCAAGAAATGAGCTTACTTATAGTTGTCTCTGTGTATTAAGCTGAAATAGGAGAAAGCAACATAAGAAACTAAGTGAAAAAAGCTGCTACTTTGAGTGTAAAGAGGTGTAGATACTGTTTAAATAGCAACAAAATGCATCTTTACACTAAGTGCAAATAATGCAAGTGCAAATAATGATTGATATCTTAGCAATGCTCAGAGTTATAGTTAAAACTGTCTTTGGCACTCAGTGCACTCAGTGAACTGTAAACAAACTTTGCATAAAAAATGACACACTCTAACTCAGGGGCGTAGCAGCCATGTTAAAAGTTGGGGGGACAGCTTTCAGGTGATGTGACCCTCTAACAAATTATGTACTTAATGTAGAAAGTAAGTTCATATTCATATAATAAATTGCAAATAGAATACCAATTGGAGCTTTACTAAAATATGATAAAGTATGATAAGATAAGTTTTCGGCACAAAACAAATTTGCTATATTGGGAAAGAATAATTCTACTCTGGACGCGAGCAGCACGACGCATCAAAAGACAGCAGAACCCAATAATCAGTTATGTCTCAATTAGCAGATGCTTTCATCCAAAGAGACACGTAGGAGAGCATTTGTGACCCTGGACCACAAAACCAGTCATAAGGGTAAATTTTTTGAAATTGAGATTTATATATCATCTGAAAGCTGAATAAATAATGTTATGTATGATGTATGGTTATGAATAGGATAATATTTGGTAGATACACAACTATTTGAAAATCTGGAATCTGAGGGTGCAAAAAAATCAAAATATTGAGAAAATCACCTTTAAAATTGTCCAAATGAAGTTCTTAGCAATACATATTACTAATCAAACATTAAGTTTTGATAGCCTATATTTACAGTAGGAAATTTACAAAATATCTTCATGGAACATGATCTTTACTTAATTTCCTAATGATTTTTGGCATAAAAGAAAAATCGATAATTTTGACCTATACGATGTATTTTTGGCTGTTGCTACAAATATACCTGTGCTACTTAAGACTGGTTTTGTGGTCTAGGGTCACATTTAACACACACTGTATCCGTTCCGACGTGACGAGGTTCTTAACAGGTTCTATTGTCTTTTGTCGCGTAGCATGATCACATCGCTCGCATCCAGTGTAGACGCGAAGTTACAGTAGGTTAAATCATAACATGGAAATTTGAAAGCATGATTCGTGTCATCGCGACATAACACATACTTAACAGTGTGTGTTTGAAATAAGGACGTAATCGTCATCTGCATTTTTATGAGGTGCATTTTACCCCAGACTGCCACAGAGCAAAGAAGTGAATGAATGAAAGAAATTGTGAAAGCAACGGGAGATTTGAAGCTCATAGAAGACACGTCCTAGAGATGATTCGCCTTGTGATTGGCTGAATGTTAGTTCACTCAAATCTAAGAAACAAATCAGAGTACATGGGTGGGAAACATTGGTGATGAGTCAAAAAAAGTGTGGGGGACAGAATCACCTGTTTCTAAAAGTGCGGGGGACGTGTCCCCCCTGTCCCCCGCAGTTGCTACGCCCCAGCTCTAACTTTATCTTAAGACACAGTACATTCTGAAATCTGCTAGAAAAAAATATACAGTATATACAGTGCCCGCCAAAAGTATTGGAACAGTAAAGACAAAATTGCTGTCTTGGCTGTGGAGTCAAGACATTTGCAAATATGATTAAAAGATGAATATGAGACAAAACTACAGAATGTCACATTTTATTATTAGCCGTTTCAACACATACATGTTTTACCAAATAAAAAGAACAGTACTTTTAGAGTTCATCCCACTCATTGATGTGAGCATAAGTATTGGGACAGTTGAACATAAGGCAGATATAAAAGATTAAAAGCTATTATTTAGTTGCAGATCCCTTGCGCACAATCACAGCAGTGAGTCTGTGACCCATAGACATCACCAGACTCTTGGTCTCATCCTTTGAAATACTTTTCCCAGCCTTTAATGCAGCCAGTTCCAATTGTTGCTTGTTTTGGGGAGTTTCTGCCTTTACTCTCCTCTTCAGCTGGTGAAATTCATGTTCAATTGGATTTAAATCTGGAGATTGACTTGGGCAATCTAAGACTTTCCATTTCTTTGCCCTTATAAATTCCTTGACTGAACTGGCAGGGTGTTTTGGGTCATTGTCCTGATGCAATATGAAGCACTTCCCAATGAATCTGGTGGCATTTTCTTGAATATTGGTAGGCAAGATGGTTTTGTACCCTTCCAAATTCATTCTGCTACTGTCATCATACATTAAGTCATCAGTAAAGTTGAGAGGACCTGTTCCAGAGACAGCCATACATGCCCATGCCATGACACCACCTCCACCATGCTTTACAGATGAGGCTGTATGCTTGGGATCTTTTGCGGTTCTCTTTTTTCTCCACATTTTTGCTTTCCCATCACTCAGATAAAGGTTCATCTTTGTCTCATCGGTCCATAAACACAGTTCCAAAACTCTTCTGGCTCACCTTTGTGCTTTTTTGCAAACTCTAGTCTCCTGAGGACAGTAGATTGTCAGAGCATCACCCCAGCTTTCTGGAAGTTGTTGGTGATTTTACAGACACGTCTTTTAGGGTTCATTTTCACAGCTTTTATGATTTGTCTATCATCAACTATTGTTGTTTTCTCAGCGGATCAGGTCGTTGTTGGTTGCTGGTGGTTTCCAAACTCTTGATTTCTCCGTGCCCTTTGTTTTTGCTTTAGCTCTAATTGACTTGCTCTTTTCTTTTGGCAACCAAATTGCTTCCTTTTCTCTCAAAGTCAGCTCCCTCATCTTCATCCTGGTTTGTGTGTGTCATCATCGAATGCAAGATTCAGAATGCAGAAGTAATGGATGTAACTGATATGACACATTCCCTGCTTTTAATATCTGAAGAATGAATGCAACAGGACACAGCTGATCACTTAGAAAGACCTGTGAGGCAACTGTTCCAATACTTATGCTCACATCAGATAGGGGGATGAAACTCTAAAAGTGCTGAACTTCTTAGCTAGTAAAACATCTTTGTGTTGAATCACCCAATAATAAAATGTGACATTCTGTAGTTTTGTCTCATATTCATCTTTTAATCATATTTGTAAATGTCTTGACTCCACAGCCAACAGAGCAATTTTGTCTTTACTGTTCCAATACTTTTGGAGGGCACTGTATATATATATGTACACACACACACACACACACTATTTGAATTAGGAAAAAATAAACCTATCCCACCTAGCATGCTCTGGGATGTTGGGATGTTAGATAGTCCTCGAAAAACAGCTCAAAGTTATACCCACTGTATTTGAATGACAGGTTGGGTGTTAGGTGTGCATGTTCTATTATGTTTACATAATAATGATACTACACATATTAAAACTATGAACATATATATACCTGACATTAAGGGTACTGTCATTGCACACGTGTCTAAACAAATGATTTTAGGCACAAAATGGATAGCTGAGCTTTGGCTAGCTGCACAGATGGATAAATAAACAAGCATAATTTGGTGCTGAAATAAGTTTCTTATGCATTTCAAAGTAACATTATGAACTCCTTTTTATGCATGAGCGCATTCAGCTCAGCTCAGCTATCATTACATGCACACAGCGACTAACACCAACACACTCTTAAAAGGACAGTACTCTTCAAACGCATCCTAGAATTTTGTGTTTTTTGCATTTTTCATGAGTACTGTTTATTTATTTTACAGAAACAACTGAGCAGTTAAATCTAAAAATCTAGGAATATGATACAAGAGGCCAAATCCAGGTTAACAGAATGAAGTCTACAGTGTAAAATCTCCATCTTTATATTGATCAGCTCTGTAGAGTGTGAACACCTATTGCAAACACAGATTTATATGTTTCTGTTTTATAATTGAACCTGTTGGGGCCCATTTGGCCTTAAGGCCCATTGAACTAGGATATGCAGAGGTGCTTTCTCGCTGGCTCAATCTGCCCTGAAATTAAATGACCTTGCACAGAAATTGTCGGGAGGCATTAAAAATGTAATTGTCATTAAAAGGTAGCCTGAAGGAATATGCTGCATACATTAACTAATCCTAACGAGAAAATACTTTAAGCCTCCTTTTAGATGTGTATCGCCTAACAGACAGAAATAATACAGTATGCTGCATGATATCTTCACAATTTTGCTTTGTTTAGCCACAATAAAAAAAAATAATAAAAAAAAATGAAACCATATTTCTGATAATAAATTGTAAAATCTGACTCATTGTTTGTTTTCTGGAAGGATCAAGGCATCTGAAAATTATTATGCATCAAATTATTATTTATTATATAATCACATTAAAGGGATAGTTCACCCAAAAATGAAATTTTTTGCCACCATTTACCCACCCTCATGTTGTTCCAAACCTGTATGAATGTTGGTAGCCAAATAGTTGCTGATCGCCATTGACTTCCACAGTATTTTTTTCCATACTATTAAAGTCAATGGCTACCAGCAACTGTCAGTTACCAGCATTCTTCAAAATAAGACAGAAACTCATACAGGTTTGGAACAACTTGTATGAGTTGAGTAAATGATGACAATTTTCATTTTGGGGTGAACTATCCCTTTAAGGATTCAATGCACAGTAAATGATTTTTCAAAGTTATAAATAAAGATAATTGAGTATGTTTCAGTTTTATTACCTCAAAACTTAATGTTCAATTCAATGTTTCTTTGTAACTGTGAAATTTACTACCATTTCTGATAGAAAATTTACTGAAACCATTTATTTTCCAGTGTAAAAAAAAAACAACAACTCTCTAACCGAGGCAACAAAATTTGATATTGCGCTTTTGAAATCAACAAGCTATTCATCAGTACAGCTGTATGGTGGTCATGCACAATTATGATGTCAAGAGACTATTTCAAGGAGACCTACATTGATCTTTTTAGTCATACAAATCCTGACGGCTGATGTAAAGCAGACTCATATTATTATTGATTATATTTACAATTCATCCAAGAGCAAAACTCTTTTCCTTAAAGGACACATGAGAAAACCTATTGATGTTCATATAACGTAACTATGAGTTTGATCAACTGACCTTGTCATTCTCATCCTCTTATCCTCATTCTTTGGCAAGTTTCTATGATCTTTGTAGGCAACATCACACACACATTACAATTTGATCTTGTTTATATGCATCACTAAACTCTATACACGTTCTGCATTGCAATGATATCAAAGATGGACTGTTACTTTGGAATCCTAGTGTCTTTTATATCAGTGATAAAACTGCTTGCCAAGTACTGACTTTTGTAGATGCACTAATGGAGTGCATCTCGCTATGACTGTGAATAATATGTCACATATATGCACTGACAGTATTATAATAGCTACATCAAACATGTCTTGTCCTTATCTTGATTGGTTCAAGATCTTTTTTTACTACCGGTAGGTGAGATGACAAGAAGTGTGACTTCAGAAGTGTGACTTTAGGTGCTTCAGAGAAGACAGAGTGAACAACATCACATATGTGGTAAATGTGAGACTGTGAAGCCTTACTAGTCACTTGATTGTAAAAAAGCCTTAAAAATTGTGAAAAAGCAATGGGTGGGAAATGTGTCATATTGCTTTGTTAATGACTTGTCGCCTTAACAGAACGCACTGTTGCACAGGTACATAGTGGTTTTTTTTTTCATGGGTTGCATCCTGCCTCTTTAGGCTGCATGAATAATTACATTTTATTTTATAATATTGCCTAGTGCAAAAGCCCAAAATGATTATGTTATAGAATATTTATTCAGGATTAGACCCAGAACACAAAACTAACTGAAACAGCTCTTTAATTTATTTTTCAAAATAAAATATTTATTGAAAATAATTGTGATTTGGATTTATTTTAGTGTGTTTTATGCTGCCTTCAAGTGCACCTGAGAATGATTCTACAGATATGGAAATACCAAAATTAAATTAGACACTAATGTTCAAATGTTTTGGGTCACCAAGATGTTTTTAATGTATCTGAAAGAAGTCTCTTATTCTCAACAAGACTGCATTTATTTGATAAATAAATAAATAAATAAATAAATAAATAAATAAATAAATAAATAAAATAAAATAAAATAAAATAAAAAAGAAGAAATATTATTACAATTAAAAAATGTTTTCTGTTGTAATATATTTTGAAATATATTGTATTCCTATAATGCAAAGCTGAATTTTCAAGTGTCACATGATCCTTCAGAAATCATTCTAATATGTTGATTTGCTAATATGCCAAAAAAAAGCTCAAAAGAACAGAATTTATTTGAAAAATTGTAAAATTTCAAATGTAGTCACTTTTGATCAATTTAATGCTTTATTGCTTAATAAATGTATTCATTTCTTTCAAAACATATTTCTTGTGAACTTTTGAATGATAGTGTATTTTTTTATTTTTTACAGTGGATAAGTGCAAGTGAATATATCTTATATAGTTTTTATACAACATGTTTTATTTATGCATATTTTTTAGATTAATATTATTGCACTGTAATTTAAACATAAAAAAATAAAAACTGCTACTGCTAGCGATTCCCCGCCATCTTTCACATGGTTTTTAACATTCACAATTCAGATATGACTGAGAATACATTTCTTTCTGGTACTTTTCTGGTCAGTCATGTGCACAAAATCATGATATATTCAACTCTACTTGAAAGCTATGTTATTGTAGCACACCCATGCTAATAATATAATGATAATTACTGCATATAACATGCACAGAGAGATGAGTCCTTGCTCGACTAGAAATACAATTAGGAGCTACATAATTCAAAGTCATGTTATTCACTTAGAAGTAATTGTAACACTTTATAGCAACGTTTCTATCACATTACGCTACATTAAGACACTTAACAGACACTTTTACTTAATGCAATTTAAGTCTTAAAGGAGGATCACAAATCAATTAGAATCAACAAGGAGATCCTGTTTCCCTTTTAATGCATTCACGAAATGTTAGACATCCCTGAGCCACGGAGAAGTTATTTGTTAGCTTGCATTTGCTTTACATGCAAAAAAACTGCTTGTGTTAAATAACTCTAGTAAGATCTTTCAAAAGGGCACATGCTAATGTAGTTGCTGACTCTAATACCTCATTTACAAAAGCACATAGTTCCACTGCAGTGAATTCAAAGTGTTGCTATAGAGAGCTGTTGAATATGTACAAGAGGAAGTGAGCAGATGAAATTCACACTGGGTTTGGTAGCAGTCTGGTACGGTCATGCAACCGGCGGTAAATATTTGCGGAAAACACTGTGTGCTAACTAGCCATGCTTAATTGGGCGAATTTTCATCTATGTAGCAACCTTCATTACACAAATTTAATTCTGTTGTCAAAACATTTTTCTACATGTCTCCCTTAATTCAGAGCTATTTGTTATTAAGACCTACAATATGATTTACTGGGTATTGCTACATTGCAAAATGAATATAAAATGCTACATAATGAAAGCAGAGTAGATGTGCGTTGCTCTGAATGCCAAATGCTATGTAATGGAAGTAGATAATTTGTGCCTTCCTAGTCTAACATGATACTTTAAATTGGTTTAGCGTGATAGTTTATTCTAGAACAAGTGAATGTACAGATATATCTTGGGAAATGTCACATTAAATTCACATCATTATGAATTTTAATATTCTTTGTGCATATCTCTGCCTGGACTCTGCCTTTTTCTGGTGGATTTGTTTAGATGTGCATCCGCACATGTTTTATCAGCTTGCATAGAACAACATTTCTCAAATCAAAGGGGTCAAGGTATTATTGGTTAGCATGACCCTGTTAGCCCCTGATAGTAGATATGAAACCATCTGCCTGCAAATAAACAAGTTGCTTCACTGACAACAATTCAACATGATCTGTGTATTCTGGGGGAAAAAGGTTTTTGTAAACAACATATGAAGCACAAGTATTTTACTATATTATAGTACACAGTGATGCATCGAAAATGCAGCAACAAAAATTTTACTGAAACAGCAATTTTTGATTTTGGTTGAAAAAGTTTTGAAGGGCTGAAATTGTTGACTTGTATCAATTTTTCATTTTTAATTGATAATGATATGGATTATTAAATCTCATGATCGGTCCTTTATTCTATGCTGTTTTCTGTTGGTACGTGAACTTCACTAAACATTATTTGTAGAAGCATCTGCCATCCAAATAATCACAACAGCCTTGCATTTTTGCTTTAAATAAAAAACGCTGTCAGCTTTCAAATTTTATCCAAAAAACAAACAATATTTGTTGTTTGGCACTCCAAGCATGAATGAACATCAGAAGGTTTGTTGAAAGAAACAGTACTACTTACAGAAATGTATCATGTCTCAAGTAATCGCTCAAACAGTGTCAGGAAGTCAATAAATCAGCTTGTGAACAATGTCAAGTAATGTTGTATTTATCTCAGGAAAGCCCTTCAATGTCCATAAACTTATTAGTCAGCTACAACAATTGAGCACTACATGCTAATATATTACTTATTCATAATATTTTACTTAATCTGTTTGAATGTTTGAATGAAAACAAGTCACTATTACAGCCACCATTTAAATATTTATAGCTCAAAAACAAATTAGATTACAAACTTAATTCTGTTTGTGAAACAAAAAGACAAAAAAAAAATAAAAAATGCAATTTAAATGTTTATATAACTTTAGTTTAGTTTTTTGGCTCAGCGACAACTTTATTTTCATTCATTTAAATTTTGTCCCAATGAAAACTTTAATTTACTGGTGTTAAATTAATTTCAGTGAATTGCTAATAGTACATGTCTGACTATGTCTATTAAAAGAGTGAAATGGATTTATATTTGCATTTTATTTCCCCCCCTGTCTGCTGCATTTGACATCACATCACAGATTAAGGTAATGAAAATGCTAATGCTAGAGGCTATTTGAAAAAATAGTAGACTAAAAGGGAGTCTGGGGTATCAAGGCACAATTGATGATGTCTCAAAACTGCTGCTTTTAGTCTGTGATTTACTAAATTTTTGTGCATATAAAACATGAAAATCAGATGGCACATGCAAAAACATAAAAAATAAAAATTCTACTGTGTCTACTGAGGATTCTGTATTCCAGACATAGCACCAGAAGATAGCGCCTCTTGTCTGTTTTCGCAGGTTTCTCTTAATGAATATGTCATTTGGGGCATGCAAAATAAAGGGCAACATCAATGCAAATGAATTCAATAGCTCTTGCAAAATGATTTATCACCTCTGAAAACTTCAGAAAAGGTGTGCAACTGAATACCACATTAGATTAAGAGCACAAAATCATATCTGAATGTAACATATGTTGTCATATTCAAACTTAAAACATATAAAACACATACCTATCCAGGTGCTGCAACAAGTGCATGTGTGGCTATTTGTGTTATTCTTACCCTTAGTATACCCATAATGCTTACAGACAATTTGATAGACTGCACAAGCCAATTAGTACATTTTATTTGGAATCTTGGTAAATCAGGGCCTTAATGAATAATATAATTACGCGAACACAGACTCAGCCTTTCTTTTCTCTTTCAAGATGACTACAGGTTTGCATCTGTTCTAGAATGCGAGTTATTTCTGCTGAGGCGGCAGGGTTTTATTTACTGCTGTATTACAAAGCTTGTTTATCAGCTGCTGTGTTTTATTGATATTTAAATTATCAGGAGATGGGATTCAGTAAGGACTGTTGTACCGATTCAACTGATTTGCCTTTTAAAAACCACATCACCTAGCCCATATCTGATGCCAAATGGTTAGTTTCTAACATAATGAAACCAAAACAACCTTTCGCAATGTGAGCCAGACGATTAGTGGATTGTCTTGTTATGATCATCACACAGACGCCATTAAATGTCTTCATTGCATTATAAAAAAGAAAGTTATATTGGTTTGGAATGATCAAGGAGTAAATAATAACAGATTTGTTGATTTTGGGTTAAAACAAAGAGAAATCTAAAGCAACCACATGCAGACTGTTTGCAACCCTCTCCAAATTTGGATCCGTTTAAGCGAGCAAAAAATGATGATGAATTAAATTTTTAAAGATTACAATAACAAGTTTATTGCAGTATAAAAATCAGTGTCAGTAACAATAAAGTGTTTATCCTCAAACTTGCTCACCCTGAGTTTCCAGGTTCTCGCACAGCTCCGACTTGGCTTCTCCGTTGGGCCTCAGGCTGGCCTTGGGGTTGAACTTGTTAGACATGGTGGCGGCAGTGACCACAGCTTTCAGGCTGCGAGTGCTGCGTTTGGCCACATTCTGCTCCGGGTGGAAAAGCACCACGTAGACCTTCGGCATGTAGAGCATCCCCAGAGAGACAGACGCGCTCAGACTCACCGAGATGGTCAGTGTGGTCGTTTGTATGTACATCTGTGAAACAAAATCACAGCACATGAAAATTAAAAATCACTGAAAACAAAGCCATTACTACACGCCATACTGGGTCGTAATTGGTCAATCACGGCTTTCTGTGGCCAAATATTTTTGTATAATGAAACTGTATATTTTGGTGTTGCCCTGGGCAACCAATACTCAGCAGTGTGCTAGTTTTATATCACACCGCAGTCTATTTCTTCCCACATAATCAAATAATTTTCACTGATATCAATAGTTAAGTCCATTTATTTACTTATTTGATAGGTAAGGAATAATGTAAGGAATAATGCAGGTCATTATTACAAACTAAAGCCCTTCAGGATGGTACAATAGCCTTCTGATTTGCCTATCGGGGGTGTATTATACAATAATGAAGACTTGCTCACATGACCTGGAACCTTCATCTCACGAGGGCTTGTTGACACAATAAAACCCTGATCTAACTGACACAGTCAATATGTCAGATCTCAACAGAGAGTCATAACCTCGTGACTCAACATGCCCAAAGCACCAAGCACCATCACCACATTCGAATATGCGTAATTCTCTGCTACAAAATATGCAAATGACTAAATGTCAGAATACACAGTTTTCATGATATAACAGGCAGATGACGGACAGGATTTGCTGAGATTATGAAGTGTCCAAACCAAGGTTATTACAGTTAACTAAAATTACAGTTAACTAAAAACCACAAAAAATTGCATTTTTTTTCTCAGAAATCTTATTTCAGCTAGTTTCCAAGGGAAACTATAATAGTATATCAATGATACTGAAATAACACCGATGCAACCAACTGGCTCTTTGCTCTTTATGCCCACACTTCAAATGAAAAACTACAAGATGAATGCTTGTGGAACTTCATTTGTCATAATAGACTACATATTTATCACATAATGCTCAATGTTTTTCAGCTTGAATTCACGTTTGATGATTAATATATAGTGGGCTCCAAAAGGACAATCAATAGAAAAAAAATATAGTTTGGGATTTAAAAAATTTAAAAACATTATGTTGAGAAAATATTATTTGAAATTAGAATTATTGAAAGATAAAGATATAGATATAGATAGATAGATAGATAGATAGATAGATAGATAGATAGATAGATAGATAGATAGATAGATAGATAGATAGATAGATAGATAAAGATACACACACACACACACACACACACACACACACACACACACACACACACACATATATATATATATATATATATATATATGTATGTATCATTCGTAATACAAAAATGGCATTAAACGATAATATTATTATTAAGTCATATAAATAAAATTCTGGGGGGAAAAAATAAATAATCTATAACAAATAATTATAATAATTAAAACCATTTCCATTCTCAGGTTTTTGGACTCCATCCACTGTATATAACAAGCAGCTGTGAGCATGATTATCCGGCATGATGCCACAGAAAGAGAAACCAAATGACTGATAAAACTGTGTCATTTGTCTTGGCTAGTTAGCACAGAAACTGGGATTAACATGCAAGTGATTGCTTTCATCGCTTGACGCTTTATCGTGCCGTGCCCGGGTGGGACACAGTCTAAGGCATTATTACCTAAATAATGAGAGGGTAATCATGATTATTTTTAACCAACCACTTGGAGGGACTCTGTTTGTGACATGTTTTCAGTGGCACACAAACAGACACACCCCAGCACTAATGGCTCCAGCCACTCCATGGCACTGCTGCGAACCCCCTGCTGTTGCTTTTGAACGCTGCTGTGTGTTTTAGCTCTGGCGGACGTGACCTCAGCTCTGGCTCCACTGTGTGCTGTGATTAAGTGTGACTCACTGCTGTGATCTCCATCCAGAGGGACTGACTGGAAAGTAGTTTCAGCACAAGTCGACAGGAAGGGTTAGGACCACATCAGCTGGGCTGGGGCTCTTCTCGAAGAAGAGACAGATGGCTACCACCCAGCACTGGCCACTATAGGCAATCCTAAAGTGTGCCATTGAAATATAGTTTAGTATCTTTAAACCAGGTCCTTATTAGTTAGTCATGACACCAGTATTTCAGTTGTCTAAACTATTTTCCACCATTAAATAACCATTAAAAGCCTAAGTAAATGATTAAAATATTTGATATGATCTGAAAATATTTAGTTTGTATTAAGTTGAAAACATCTTTTTCTACCCACTATTAGAGTTATGTTAGATGTATAAAGCCTTAATTTAATAATAAAAATAATATTATTAGTATTTAAATACATTTATATATTTAATATAAATATTTAAATATATAACTAATATTAGACTTCATTAATATATACATATTTATATCTAAATGTAATTTATTTAAATATGTTAATAATATTTAAATACTATGAATAATTGTTTAATATTAATATAAAACAATGCCATATTGCTTTCAAATACAGTTGGTAATAAAAAAACAAAGAAAAAGGTTAAGTGAGTGTTTTTTTGTTGTTGTTGTTGTTGTTGTTGTTTGTTTGTTTTTTTTGGTCAATAATGCAACCAAATTAATAATAATGACATAATAGACAGTGGTGGATTTATATGACTGCAACTAAAACTAAAAGTAAAAGTAGAAAAAAAATAGTTTTTGTTAGCTTAAATAAAGCTGAAAGTAAATAAAAAAAATATTAATAATATTAGAAACTTAAATGCAAATTCAAAGAATGCTGCCTTGGTTTTGAAGTACTAAAATTACTAAAACTTAAACTGAAATATATAAAAAATATATATATATATATATTAAAGATAAATAAAATTTGTAAAAAACAAAAGCACAAATTGCAATCAATCAATAAACACATAAATAAAATATTTCTTTATTTATTGGCAAATATTTTTTAAAAGCTAATTCAAAACTTAAAAAATAATACTAAAATAACACTGCATGGCTGTGTACATGATTTGGATAATGTTATATTTTGACTCACAAAATGTCAGACGCCAGTTTACAACCACTTATGATAAACTGACTTTGTTAACATTTATACCTTGCCAAGACACTTTAACCAAGAAGTGCATTTGACCATTCATGCGTAGAGTATATTACCACGAGGGCCGATTACAGAGCATGCATGTACGTAGGCATGGAAAGCAGCCAGCTGTCAGTCAGACAAGACTTTTTGCATTAATTTTCATGTTTTGAAATCAAACAGAATTAGATTTGACTTGGGCTAGAGAGCAATTACACAGCAATCACCAAGAATGCCCTAGCACCACATAGTAACCAACCAGAACACCTTAACAACAGCAAAGCAATGCTCTGGCAACCACCCACAACACCCTACAACTGTATTGGAGATTTTAAGCACCACTCAAATTGTCTTCAGTGAAATATAAAAGCATAGTTGAGAGAGGACAGGAAATGATGGGATCTAGATATGTTGCATGTCACCGCTCAATATGTTGGAGGTCTAACCACAAGGCCGTGGCTCAGACAAAAGCAATTGTAAAATACAGTCCCCGGCCACTTAGTCAGCAGAGTCACACTTCCAAATTTAACCAGAAAATCTATTGCAGGGGTCCAACAAATCACCTAAAAGGAAAGCGAGCGGCCCATACATAGTGATTAAACCAGCCTGAAATGATTAGCTTTGGTCTATACATCGAAAACTCTCACTAATGTTGCTGAACCTGAAGTTGCAATTACAGTCACAAACGAGGATTTTATGGTGCACACAACACACGATTCATAGCGGTATCTCATCAATGCCTCCGCCTCGGGCTCTGTATGTGCAGACAGCACACCTGCATCTAATGAGGCTTGTGAGAAATACTGAGAAGGGAACTAGACAGTGAATCAGGGTTAGTCCTCTGAGACAGTCTCTGTTGTCTCAACATATACTTTTTTTTCCCTCAAATTGAAACTACAAGTTACACTGAACAAAATTACAAACGCAACACTTTTATTTTTGCCCTCATTTTTCATGAGCTGAACTCAAAGATCCAAGACTTTTTCTATGTACACAAAAGGCCTATTTCTCTCAAATATTGTTCACAAATCGGTCTAAATCTGTGTTAGTGAGCACTTCTCATTTGCCGAGATACTCCATCCACCTCACAGGTATCAAGATGCTGATTAGACAGCATGATTATTGCACAGGTGTGGCTTAGGCTGGCCACAATAAAAGGCCACTCTAAAATGTGCAGTTTTACTGTGTTGGGGGGGTCCAGGGGGGTCCGAAAACCAGTCAATATCTGGTGTGACCACCATTTGCCTCACGCAGTGCAACACATCTTCTTCGCATAGGTTGTTGCGAAGGTTGTTGATTGTGGCCTGTGGAATGTTGGTCCACTCCTCTTCAATGGCTGTGCGGAGTTGCTGGATATTGGCAGGAACTGTAACACCCTGTCGTATACGCCGATCCAGAGCATCCCAAACATGCTCAATGGGTGACATGTTCAGTGAGTATGCTGGCCATGCAAGAACTGGGATGTTTTCAGCTTCCAGGAATTGTGTACAGATCCTTGCAACATGGGGCCGTGCATTATCATGGTGCAACATGAGGTGATGGTCGTGGATGAATGGCACAACAATGGGCCTCAGGATCTCGTCACGGTATCTCTGTGCATTCAAAATGCCATCAATAAAATGCACCTGTGTTTGTTGTCCATAACATACACCTACCCATAGCATAACCCCACCGCCACCATGGGCCACTCGGTCCACAACGTTGACATCAGAAAACCGCTCACCCACACGACGCCATACACGCTGTCTGCCATCTGCCCTGTGCAGTGAAAACTGGGATTCATCCGTGAAGAGAACACCTCTCCAAAGTGCCAGACGCCATCGAATGGGAGCATTTGCCCACTCAAGTTGGTTACGACGACGAACTGCAGTCAGGTCGGGACCCCGATGAGGACGACGTGCATGCAGATGAGCTTCCCTGAGACGGTTTCTGACAGTTTGTGCAGAAATTCTTTGGTTATGCAAACCGATTGTTGCAGCAGCTGTCCGGGTGGCTGGTCTCAGACGATCTTGGAGGTGAAGATGCTGGATGTGGAGGTCCTGGGCTGGTGTGGTTACACGTGGTCTGCGGTTGTGAGGCCGGTTGGATGTGCTGCCAAATTCTCCGAAACGCCTTTCGAGACGGCTTATGGTAGAGAAATGAACATTCAATTCACGGGCAACAGCTCTGGTGGACATTCCTGCAGTCAGCATTCCAATTCCACACTCCCTTAAAACTTGCCACATCTGTGGCATTGTGCTGTGTGATAAAACTGCACATTTTAGAGTGGCCTTTTATTGTGGCCAGCCTAAGGCACACCTGTGCAATAATCATGCTGTCTAATCAGCATCTTGATATGCCACACCTGTGAGGTGGATGGATTACCTTGGCAAAGGAGAAGTGCTCACTAACACAGATTTAGACAGATTTGTGAGCAATATTTGAGAGAAATAGGCCTTTTGTGTACATAGAAAAAGTCTTAGAGTTCAGCTCATGAAAAATGGGGGCAAAAACAAAAGTGTTGCGTTTATAATTTTGTTCAGTGTAAAAAAGGCTGCCGTTATTGCTCTATTTATCAAACCACCCACATATAAATGGATGGCTTGATAAAACGTACACCAGAACGCCATCAACTTTAATAATACAACAACTGATTCCTTGCCTTGTCTTGCCTTGCCTACTTCACCTGCTGCTGCCAAATTATCTCTTGGGATAAAGAACAAAAAATTAACTGCCATTTTTTTTAAAAAGGAAGTGGGTCTTATGTCAACATCAGAGGCTTTTCAAGAAAGAAGTAGGTCTCATGTTAATAGCGGTGCTGTGGAAAACACTGTTCAAAGGGATGTGAATGTTTGTCATTCAAATGAACTGTGCATTATCCACATTTAAAATCCTTTAATATGCTGCACACCAAAATGTCATACTGTTGGATTACATGCTGCTTTGGATAAAATAAAATAAAACACAGAAACAATAGGTTTCATTTTTCCAGTATCTTGTCCAATCAAAGCAAGGTTTGATGGAGCATGTTCCACATGAAAACGTAGGACTTCACTGAAAGTTTGCATGCATCCAGTTCATCCCTGAATGTTGGAATGAATTAATTCTATATGCCGTTTTGTTAAAGGAATAGTTCACCCCTAAATGAAAAGTTGCTAAAGATTTACTCACCCTCTGGTCATCCAAGATTGTTTCTTCATCAGAACAGATTTAGAGAAATTTAGCATTATATCACTTGCTCACCAATGGATCCTCTGCAGTGAATGGGTGCCGTCAGAATGAGAGTTTAAACAGCTGATAAAAACATCCTAATAATCCACATGTAATCCACATGACTCCAGTCCATCAGTTAACATCTTGTGAAGTGGAAAGCTGCATGTTTGTAATAAACAAATCCATCATTAAGACTTCAAACCATTGCTATCTCTATCCATATTATTGCTTTCTTACAGTGAATAAGTCATCTTGCCTGAATCAGGAGAGAAATATCTCATTTGTAAGTCGCTTTGGATAAAAGCAGCTGCTAAATGACTAAATGTAAATATAGATGTAAATGTAAATATGCACAGATCAAGCACTGCTTACAAGCAAAATCAGTCCTAAACAAATATGTTGGTGGATTTCGATGTGAGAGGACATCAGGGGATGAACTTTTTCACTTGAGGAAGCATTAGTATGGATTATGGACTAATATTTTAGTCAGAAGCAATGCTAAATGAATTAAAATGTCTCAACGATGGATTTGTTTATTACAACACACAGTTTTTCACTTAACAAGTCATTAATTGATGGACTGAAGTGGTGTGGATACTTGTGGATTATTGAGATGTTTTTTTATCAGCTGTATGGACTCTCAAACTGACGGCACCCATTCATTGCAGAGGATCCATTGATGCAATGCTAAATTTCTCCAAATCTTTAAAAAGAAAGAAACTCACCTACATGTTGAATGGCCTAAGTAAAGTTTAAGTTATTTATTTATTTTTGGGTGAACTATTCCTTTAACAGACAGTCTCTCCGATCCCATGTTATTGAATCCTATGAACTTCTAGCTCAACCAATCATGTGAGTTTGGGAGCAGAACCACCTGTTTGACTGAGCAAAGCTTCACAGGTTTGTAGGGGAAGAAAAGTGTTTGTGCTTTGAGCTCTGGCCAAAGCAAAGTATAAAGTAAATGTTTTATTATTCCTCACACTGTAATACTATTATAAAAGCATTTTCCTTTATTATATTTCATAGCAGATTGTACCAGGCTTATGCTGTATATTCATGCATTAAATTCTATCCGTGAGAAGCAATTTCTTTTATATATATATATTTCAAGAAAAATGTGCTCATGCATCTGTCTTCACAAGGTACTCATTTAGGTGACAGCAAATGAATGACAGACTGAAGGAATTCAATAACGGAAATGTCAAAAAACTGACATTTAACAGAGGTCAGGGCCCCCCTCTACCACACCTGTCACATTGCTGACACACACCTGTATGTAAATAAGAGATGTTGACCTCGCTCAGAAAGAGACAGTGATTACTCTGTCAGCAACACAAAGGAGGAAAGCCCCTGCAAGTGAACCCTAACGACATGATGGCACTGTAATGATAGCTTCCAGTTTTGGAGGGCGGAGATGCATACAAATAGTAGTCCGTGTATGTCGAAATGCTTGACTTAAGATATTATCAAGCTTCCTCAAAACCAACATGAGAGAGGTTTCAATAACATCCAGCATCAGAAAGAAGGGTTTGTAAGTTTTGCTTACAATGTTTCATTGCACAATATGAATTGTAATGTCAACTTGTCCAGGGACATCAGATGAAAACAAAGCATCTTCACACAATCTGGCACCTGTACATCAATGTGAAGTTTTGAATGTGAAAAAAAAAAAAAAAAAAAAGTTTAATGTCCCTGAAAAATAAATAAATATAAAAATGTCATGGGCAAATTATTTCCCTGTGCCAGCAACCTGCCATTTATACAACGGAGGGTTTGAAATATATCATGATATTCTATAGATGCATATATGAAAAGTCAAAGGAACAGTTTATTTGTTTATTTATTTATTTTAATTAATTTGTAATTTTATTTTAATTAATTAATTAATTTGTAATACAGCATTTTGGAAAAATAAAATCTGGGATAAAACAAAACAGATTTCATAGGACCCATATGCACATGTAGATATAATTATGTATTTATAATATTTATAATAATGTAATCATAATATAATTACAAAGAATCAGCCAAAAACACATTGAATTAAATGTGACATTTTAAAGTAGAAAGCCTGAAATAGTATTTTCTTATAAAACATACTCCAATAAACTCCAATTATATTTTACAGTTGATAAGTTTCGTCATTTCAATTAATTACACATGCTTTTTGAATAACCACTAAAACTGAAAATTTAAATGGAAACATTAAAACAAAGAAAAGAAAAAAATAAAATAAAATGGAAAAATGAGAGATAATGACAGAATTTTCAGGATGCACTTTCCTTAAATATTATTTAAATATATATATATATATATATATATATATATATATATATATATATATATATATATATATACACTTCTTCTTTTTTTTTTACACTTTTTGCCAGCACTTAATATATTAAGGATGGATGGGAAAAGCTACTTAATTGCATTCATTTGATTGCTTTTTAATCTATTACAATCCACACTTTCATTTTTAAGATGCAGAAAATGATTGTGCTTCATTTTTAAATAAAGAGTTTTATTTTAGACAGACAGGTTTTTATCAATAGTCAGATTTTGGACATGCATTCAAGTTTACCCAACGAAGCAATCAAAAATCCATCAGGATCCGTCTAAAATCCAGGAAGGAAGCACACTAAAACCCTTAGACCACAATGAGGCCTACCTGCCAGACTAGCTCATTTAAGAATCTTTTGGTTAAACCACAATAAGATGACCCTCCGATTAATCATTTGACAGGCTGATCAAATTCAGCAGGGACCAGACCAGCTGCCCACATTCAAATGCTCCAGAAAGCCTCCAAAGACATTCATTATTCACTTTGACATAAGATGACAAACAACTGATGGAGCCGGCATGTTGATGAGGTGTCTGGCAGAAATCGTGTGGCAAGTGCACAGGCAGAGAGATAAGGTAAATCACAGGCCAGGAGGAAGTGAGGCATTTAATTGCTCTAAAAAGACATGTCATCTCTGACTCGCCAGGCTTTATTGTGCTTGCCAGCCTGGATGATTGTGAGGTGCTCTTGTTTTGATATGTTAATTCCCCTCTGAAAACTGTTTATTGCGCACACAGTGGTGGGATTTTGTCATACGATGCATGCTTTATTTTCTGTGCAAAACTATTTGCTAAAACTGTTTCTTTAGTCCCGTGATGTACAGAGCAGAATTAAAGGCAAGCCTTGATTACACCATGAGAGGACTGATAGAACTTCAGAGTATAATACTGTCAAAAATTACCAGTATTTTACAAGATTGATAATTTTACTTTGAAATCAAAGCATACTGTAGTTTTCTTTGGTAATTACATTACTTTATAAAAAGCATATTGTATTGCATTTAAACAATATCACACTGTTGTTGTTCTACTGCAACAAAAACAAAATAAAATCAAATAGAGATAAAAATTGTAACTGTTTAAATTATTCATACTGCAATAGCCTCTAGATCAGGTCTGTAGTTGAGTATTTTCTCATTTGTGACCCTGGACCACAAAACCAGTCTTAAGTCGCTGGGGTATATTCGTAGAAATAGCCAAAAATACATTGTATGGGTCAAAACTATCGATTTTTCTTTTATGCCAAAAATCATTAGTATATTAAGTAAAGATCATGTTCCATGAAGATATTTTGTAAATTTCCTACTGTAAATATATTAAAACTTAATTTTTGTTTAGTAATATGCATTGCTAAGAACTTCATTTGGACAGCTTTAAAGGCAATTTTCTCAGTATTTTGATTTTTGCACCCTCAGATTCCAGATTTTCACATAGTTGTATCTCGGCCAAATATCATCCTATCCTAAAAAAACATACATCAATGGTAAGCTTATTTATTCAGCTTTCATATGATGTATAAATCTCAATTTTGAAAAATTGACCCTTATGACTGGTTTTGTGGTCCAGGGTCACATTTGCTCAAGTAAAGACTAAAATGTAAACCCATAACATCATGATTAGAAATTTTAATAGCTCACTGAACTGATATCTTTTGACATAAAACTAAGTTCTCCGTTTTTAGGAAGCCATTCATTCAAGTGCTCAAAGGAACCTGACACATTTTTAATTTCATAACTTCATTCCTTCATGCTTTTTTTTTTACTCATCTTATCCTGTAACTATCCAATCGTGAAAAGCATAAATGCATTCCAAGATAAAAATGAGACAGATTGCAGTCCGATCACTTAAACGATCACCACTAATTGCTAAATCGGTCAAGGACTGCTCACAGAAAATTGCACTGAAAAATTACTGTAAAAATGACTGTGAAAGTACGTCAGCTAGTCGCCAGGAATACAGTAAATTCACACTAAAACCTTATATGGTGTAGATTAAAGAATCAGATGCCTGGGAAACAGTGGGAAAAAAAGAGAAGAGAGGAAAGAGCATGTGATACAGGGTTACAGTTACCGTCGTTATGATTTTCTCTGATCAGCAGAAATATAGTTATTTGTTTCTTTGGGATTGGTGTAGGCAGAACGTAGTTTAAGGCAACATGCAATTACCTAAGTCAGTTCATACAATCCTATATCTGAATGAGTCATTCAAACGGTGGTTAAAAAGGCACAGTGGGAAACTGAGTTTAAAGCAGTAATGGCTCCCCACCAACAAGTATAACAATACTCAAATTGCTGAAATTGCTTGGCTTTGCTAAGGGAGACACTAATTAAATAAAACACAAATTGAAAAACGAGAAAGCCCTTATCTTAAGCTTCAGAAACAGAAGGTCCCAGGTTTTCTAATTGAAATGAGTAATGCAGCCAATACCAGGGTAGTTGCATATATAATTCGGCCTCAAAATGAAGAGCCTTTTTGTTCGGTATTCTAAGTCAGTCAGTGCTTGTCAATTGATTGCATCATCTACAAAGTCTCTTTTATCTTTGAGAGCACGGTGTTAGATGGGCAAAAGAGAGTGCCTTTGTTTTTCCCAGCCGCACATGTCCTTTTCAATATTCGAAGGAAATCACGTGAGTTCTGTGCTGTAGTGCGCCAAAACTCATGGTTCTCGATTTCTCTTTGAAATAAACTGTCTGTTTTACCGCTCTGCTTGATGTGAGGCCCAAATGAACATAGTCAATTTGTTCCCGCTGGTCTGTTTTTTTGCCTAAAATGGACAGCTCTGAATGGCATGTTTTGTCAAAAGCTGGGGCGGTAAATGCTGTCATTACTATAAAACGTTTGATTGCTAAGGTCTTGAGGAATTGCGCTCACTCATCTGCTCTTACCTTTTCCGTCGACTGCGACGTCCCGAAGAAAATGGGGATGAAAGCGAGCCAGATGATGCAGGTGGTGTACATGGTGAAGCCGATGGGCTTGGCCTCGTTGAAGGTCTCGGGCACCCCTCGCGTTTTGATGGCGTACACCGTGCATGTCACCATCAGCAACATGCTGTATCCCAGGAGGCAGATGAGCGACAAGTCCGATATGTCGCACTTTAGGACTCCACGCGCCATCTCGGGATCTGCCGTGCGCTGGTCCTCGTAGTCAACGAGAGCTTGGGAAGGGTCCACTGCGAACCAGATGCACACCCCTAGGAGCTGAACGGAAGTCAAGGTGAAGGTGATTACCAACTGCGAAGCCGGACTGATAAAGCGTGGCGCGCTCACTGTCATTTTTCCCTGCTCGAAAATCCGATAAATCCGATTGGTTTTGGTGAGCAGCGCCGCATAGCTGATGCTCATTCCGAGCCCCAGGAAAATTCGCCTCAGCGAACAGATCCCTATATCTGGGGTCGAGATCATCAGGAAGGTGGTGGCGTAACACAAAAAGATTCCCGTAAGCAGGACGTAGCTGAGCTCGCGTCCGGATGCCTTAACAATCGGTGTGTCGTTGTAGCGAATGAAGGTGACCACAACAAAAAGAGTGGCTATGATGCCGAGAATAGCGATGAGGACCGGTATGACTGCCCAGGGTGAGCTCCACTCCAGCTTCACAATCGGAATGTGCTGGCAGCCTGTGTGATTCTTGTTAGGTCTTAAATCAAAGCGGCACATCTTGCAGGTGTAGAGGTCATGCTGATACTGGTAACCATCGCAGCGCTCGCAGTGCCAGCAGCAGGAAATGCCCTTAACGATCTTTTTGCGCCACCCGGGTTTGCAGGGCTGACTGCAGATAGAAGTCGGCACCTGCTTCCCTCCACCTGGCCATTGCATCGCCCGCATCTGAATCGCAAAAAAACAAACAGTATTTACCATTTATCTCGGCTAAGGATGAAGCAACATTTAACATCTCAAATGAGTGTTTTCATTTCCTCATCCGTTGACTCATTAAATGAATTCTTGGGATCTCAAAGGAGCAATTTTAAGCAGTTTTCCTCAAGGCTATACTTCAGTCCTTTCTCATAAGTGATGTGTGCCTGAAGTTCACCAAAAAGTGAAAACTCTGTCAGTGCTCCAAACCAATATGCTGCTTGTTTTTCTGCGGAAATGCTTTTTTTTTTTGGAGAAATTATTGTGCAGCTTATTGAAAAAAAAATGACAAAAACTTGATTAGGAGCTGTAAAGCTCCCAAAAAAAAAAAAAAAAGAAAAAGGTCCATTTGATTTATGTGCTATAATCTAAAGCCATATATTTAAGGAAAAGATCATAAGTCTTTATTATACTAATACTAACTAGTGTTACTGGTTTTCACTTGAGTTTTCACTTGAATGTGACATGCCGTTTTTAAATTCTGAACACTACCTTCAGATTATAACGACATTAATTTTGGTCTGTCACACAAAGCAATTCAGAAGACTTACAATTCACACACATTTTCATAGAGCATTTTTTTGCCCTTTTTGGAGCTTGAAAGCTACACTATATCGCCAAAAGTATTGAGTCACCCCCTTCTAATAAACAGGTTTGACTACTTTAGTAATTTCCATGAGTACAAATCTTAATGTTTAAGCATATAATGATATTCTAGGGAATTGTGTGCTTCTAATTTTAAAGCAACAGTTTGGACAGGACCCTTTTCTATTCTAACATGACAATGCCTCTTTGTATAAGGCAAGGTTCAAAAAGAAATGATTGATTTAGTCAGTGTGGAAGAACTTGACTGGTCTGCAGAAAGCCAAGTCCTAATTTAAGCTGAACACCTCTGGTGTGACTTTAAATGCAGATCTTGAGCCAAAAACTCATCACCAAACACCAATGACTTGTACATATGGGTACAGTCATTTTAGACACTTCTAAAACTGTTGCAACAGAGATGGAAATACAATTTTTAAATACATGCATTATGTTTCCATCTTTGTTGCCACAGTTTTGTACGTGCCTTTTTCTGTTCTAAAGAAGGGGGTGTCCCAATACGTTTGTCCATATAGTGTATGTACAAGTCATTGGTGTTTGGTAAAGAGTTTTTGGCTCAAGGTCTGCATTTAAAATCACACCAGAGGTGTTCAGCTTGGATTAGGACTTGTCTTTCTGCAGACCAGTCAAGTTCTTCCACACTGACTGAATCAATCATTTCTTTTTGAACCTTGCCTTATACACAGAGGCATTGTCATGTTAGAATAGAAAAGGGTCCTGTCCAAACTGTTGCTTTAAAATTAGACGCACACAATTCCCTAGAATATCATTATATGCTTAAACATTAAGATTTGTACTCATGGAAATTACTAAAGTAGTCAAACCTGTTCATTAGAAGGGGGTGACCCAATACTTTTGGCAATATAGTGTATAATCACTGTTGTTGTTGTTGTATGGCAATAACTGATAAAGATTCTTTAAAAAAGCCTACATTTGTGTTAGACAAAAATAATTACAAAATACAGGTTTGGAATGGTATGAGGTTGAAAAAACAAGACAAGAATTTAATATATACTTACATTCAGGTAAAGTTGGTCAGTCCAGTGGCCGATGGTCTTGTATTCAGCTGTTTTGTTCTTTATCTGGTACTGGTAGATATCGTAACGGCCTGGAGCATCTCCATTCTCATTGAACTGCACCGGACTGCCGGCAATTCCTGAAGATGTGAGCAGAGAAATCTGATTAAAAGACGCAGAAAGTGTTACACCATAGAGCTTCACAGTAATGAGCAACCACTCATGTACAGACATATCCAGGTCAGCGTCCAAAATCTGTGAAAGAAATTCACCTGAGATTGATGGTGAGCTGGAAACTGCAATATATTAAGCTGGACTAAATGTGCTAGCAGTCAATTTAATAGAACTTTGGTTAAATATATTGCTTTAGCGGTTACTTAATGCTATATCTACGCTATAGTAAATAACAATGTGTGTTTCAAAACCACTTATTTTTAATATAACAATAAGCATCGTATCTAAAGGAGGAAAAAAGAACCTCATTTAAACCTGAAATTGAAAACAAAAAAAACCTGAATTAGCACTGTTTGGTATAAAATGCATGGGCATATTTGTTTAGCTCCGTATAAACAAGTCGAAATTCCCTTTGCAGATATCTAACCTCAAGTACATTGAGTGCAATTTTTATTTTGCGAGAGCAATAGCTTATGGAAGGAGGCAGGCGAGGTGGACAGGATAACAATGGTGCTGCATCCCATGATGCATTTTAGATTAGGTGCCTTATTCTGTGGAAAACCCTGCTGTCTCAGGCTTTAAAGTTTTGGTTAAGCTATCTGTATTCCAAGCACCTGACTGTGTCCAACTTAATTCCCTGGAACCTGTGCAGCCGAGTCTACTGAACAATAGCACAAGAAATTGTGTTTTCACTACTCGTGTTTGGGTTATAACTATTTTGAGGCACAATCCACATGAAATTCTCACTGAAATCTAAGAGTGATTATCAGCAATGGTGGATTTCTGTTGATGAATATCCATTCTTCTTTGTGCAAGCCTGGAAGCTGCGAGAGGCTTATTTCAAACTCTGATGAGTCAGCCGCTCTGGATTAGGGAATTAAGATTTTTTACAGCCATGCTTGGTGGCGGTGCAGCTCACCATATAATGCAGACAGATGTAAAGGATTATGAGAATTTCATAAGGACAAAATATTCATCAAAACAAGAGGGTGCATATGAAGTGATTGAGATTCCCAAAGTAAGCGCTCAGTTACAGACTCACTCAGGCGTATGACTTTACCATATGAATTTATTATCAGTGGTGCTCAAACTTGAGCGCACAACTTGTCCCACACATTTGTGCTATGGACATGAGTGATGGCTCAAATCTTGTGGGTTACTGAGGAGCGGTGTGTTATTATGTTTCTAATCATAAAATTTAAGATTTTTAAGTATATTTAAATAGCAATGACTTAGCAACCCTCTCAAACACCCAAGCAACAGCATGCGCTAAACTACTCACAAGACTTTAGCAACCACACTGCAAACTTTGTTGTGGTGGTAACATTTTAAAAATCTAGTTACTAAACATGATATAGACAGAGCAAAACTCACAGAAACCAGTGTTATGACTTCTTTGTTTATTATTTAGTATAGGGTTCTGACTCTACCAGGAAGATGCCACTAAACAGTGAACTGTCCTCAGACCTTATTAGAGCCATGAGTGTACTCCACAGCATCAAAGGGTTGAGAGATTCTTCTGAGGTTCATTTGATGAGACATTGTGCAGCACTTCAAACAATGGGATCAGGGAGAAACACAGGTAGACTTCCACCTCCAGAGACAGAGCTTACCACTCAGCCAAGAGATTGTTCTCCAACCATAATATTCAGTGGAGAAGACACATGGTCACTGCCAGCATCACAATGAGTCTTTGTCCTAAAGATTACTGAAAATCATACTGATAGAACCATAGAATGATAAACAGAAGGACAGATAGAATGATAGAGAAATAGACAGACAAACAGAAATAGACAGACAGACAGACAGACAGACAGACAGATAGATAGATAGATAGATAGATAGATAGATAGATAGATAGATAGATAGATAGATAAATGGCGTTTTGACAGTCTTTGATGTGGCATGACAGATCGCTGTATAAATGCCTTGGAGAGCCGCTTCTGAGATGCTTCAGAAACGTGCTGGTATAAACCCAACACAAGCATTGACTCGAGTGGCCGCGATCAGCTCCGGTTCCCGAGAGCCGTAGCGCACCGCAGACTTGTGCAGAGCGGAGCGCGAGTGAACGCGATCATTCCTTCCTCTGTACTACTAGTTTTAACGCGAATAAACATGACTGAACATCTCATGCCTCATGTAATTGCTCAAGCAGTGTTTCAACCGCAGAAAGACATGAACAAAACAGCGTGGAAATAAAATATCACGTAGCATTTCATTTACCTCAGCAAGTCATCAGTGTCCACAGCTCGTTAGCTCACTAGAGAAATTAAGTCTAGAGAGGAGCATTTCGCGAAATATTACACAATATACTCATTATATTTTATTAAACCTGTTAGTCTTAATTATTTAATGTATGCTTAAATTAATCTCTTATGCAACATGCTATGACAGCTAGTGTGTAATTGAATATATTTTAACAAATAGCCTAGAAATTTTATTATTTATAAGTTAATTTAAAAACTGCATTATGTGCAATTTATATGTTTGCATACAATTTTTTTTTTTTTTTTTTGGTTGAGTGTTAATCATCTATTTAAAAATAAATAGTAATTGAATTTAAATTTGGGTTAAGTTGTTAGGCCTAATTGTAACCTTATAATGTAAAAGGGCTCCCTATAGTTTTAAGCATAAACTGAGGTAGATTTTTATCACTAAGAAAATTTAAACTATAACCGAATGTATTTAAAGAAAGAGCAGCTTGTTCCGTAAACCACTGTTTATTTAAAAAAAAAAAAAAAAAAAAGTTTAGTTTTTTCCCCCTGCTGTACCAAAATCATACCGAACCGTGACGTTAAAACCGAGGTACGTACCAAACCGTCATATTTGTGTAACGTTACACCCCTAATAGATAGATAGATAGATAGATAGATAGATAGATAGATAGATAGATAGATAGATAGATAGATAGATAGATAGATAGATAGATAGACAAAGAATGATAGACAGAATGATAGATTAATCTGATTAATCTGATTACAGATTACTTTTTAAGTTAACTTTTTAAGTAACTGACCCTTAGATTTTCTATATTAAAGCCAATTAAATTTAGTTAGACATAACAATATAAAATAAAAATCTTGGTAACACTTCACAATAAGGTTCATTAGTTAACATTAGTAAACATGAACTAAGAATGAACAATACTTCTACGGCATTTATTAATCTTAGTTAATATTCATTTCAGCATTTACTAATGCATTATTAAAATCACAAGTTGTGTTTGTTAACATTAGTTAATGCACTGTGAACTAACATGAATAAGAAATGAACAACTGTATTTTCATTAACTAACATTAACAAATATTAATAGTGTAATAAATGCATTGTTCATTGTTTGTTTATGTTAGTTAATACATTAACTAATGTTAACAAATGACACCTTATTGTAAAGTGTTACCAAATCATTAGAGAATACTTCATTATATTGTAACCAGGACTGTTTAAATGTAAGGTTGAAAATGTATCTTAATGAAACTGAAAATGAAAGTGTTCTGTCGTTTTTCACCAGCCATCAGCAGGAGTTTAAGACCTATTTTGGCAGTAATTTATGTTGTTAAAAAAGACAATGTGGAGAAAAACTGCAATTTGAGCTTTGGAAGCAATGGCAGCAGTTTAAAGACCTCACACTCCGTAAACTTACAAAGAAGAAACCACTCTGGACGAGAGTGATGGCTACACAGACAGAAAAGTGATGGGTCACCTCATTCAATCTCAGGCTATTCAAGTCTCTAACTAACCTACTGAAAGTCACATGGAAAGGGGAGGACGGGGTTATATGTGGAAAGTAGCACTGAAAACGTGCCATGCAGAGTTACTAGACCGTTTTGAAACAGCTTTGGCTACATACAGCAGGTCTTAAATCTTGCAAAACAGTCTTTCTCATCAGGCTCATGGTTATATAGCAGTAAATTGCTGCCAGACACTGGATCTCAGCTCATCTGCTGCGAACGTCTGCCATGGCCACTTCTGAACTGGCAGGAGAAGTGTTGCAAACTGACTGCATTCTGAACACAATTATAATTATAAACATATCTGTTCATTAACAGGAATAAGATGACACTGAGTAATACAAAAGCTGTTGTTTTGCTGTAAACAGGGTTATAGGTGTAAGATTAAACTCACTAGGCTAATATGTAATGATGCAAGAGTCTAATACTTTGATGTAAAAAGTGCTTGTAAAGAGTATTTCAACTAAAAAACACATTAGCATAATTAATGCTTGAATAAAAAAGAATTGCCGGTACTCCACTTGTTTGTACACATACTGTAGGGCCCAAACATCAGACTCCACATAAAAAAAATCTGAGAACTTTGTTGTAGGAGTAGTGGTAGGATTTTTAATAATGTAAACAGAATTAACAAGAAGTATAATCTAATATGATTTGAGCATGTGAACTACTCCTCATTTACATTTACGCATTTAGCAGACGCTTTTATCCAAAGCGACTTACATTGCATTCAAGTTACAGTTTCTACATTTTATCAGCTCTTGCTTTCCCTGGGAATCGAACCCATGACCTTGGCGTTGCTAGCGCCATGCTCTACTATTTGAGCTACAGGAAAGCCGTTCATACTTTAGACATTCATACTGGAGAACATGATCATCAGGCTGTGAGCAGGATCATAAACTTGTGGAGCTCATGCAGCTCAAATGCTGCTGTTATTAAAGCAAAAAGAGTGAAAAGACGATTCTGAAACCCATGTACATATCTCACTTCAGCTTTCAACTAAAATTGATATGTTGATGATATAATTTCTTATGAAAAAAAAAATTGCAAAAATGCAAAGTAAAAGATTTTAATAGTGGCTATTTGGCCATTGCCATGGCCATTTGAACTTGCTTTTAAAAATAGTTAGGTAAACATGTTTACAGTGTTAAATAACTTTTTATTAAGATTTTAAAATATGCAAATATGTTAAAATAAATGTCTAACATAATTAAATAAATGTCATTTGTATATACAGATATGAACAAAAATGTGAAATAACTGCACTCAATCAATACTTAGGGTGCGTAGATCAGAAAAAAAATAAATAAATAAAAAAACAGGATCTGCACTCACTTATAAGCTTAATCAATGTTTTTTTTTTATTTTATATTGTACAAAAAGCACAAATGGATCATCAGTATCATTAAACATTTCGGTTTATAAGTGAATGCGGATCCTGCTTTTTCTCATTTGATATATATACAGATATTCAAAAGATTTTTACCCCTAAAAAGAGCCACATAAATTATATTTGTGAACTTTCTGTTCATCAAATAATCCTTAGAAAATGCATCACAGTGTCCATAAAATATTGGCAGTACAACTGTTTTCAATACTGATAATAATGATGAATGTTTCTTGAGCAGCAAATAAGCATATTAGAATGATTTCTGAAGGATCATGTGACACTGAAGACTGGAGTAATGATGCTGAAAATTCAGCTTTTCCTTATGATCAAATAAATGCAGCCTTAGTAAACATAAGAGACGTTTTTCAAAAATATTAAAAACTACACTGTATACACCTCATTTTAAAAAGAAAAAGCAATATTTGAAGCTAGATTTCAGCATGCCTAAAACGTAAGATTAATTATGCTAATCATATATGCATTAACAATGTTAATTTATATTTGAATTTCTTGTCAGCCCTAATATACAGTAATTTGCTCGCTGTGGGAAACAGTGATCTTTTTACAATGTACTTTGTTGCTATAATAAGTGATTACGAAGAACCACTCACTGGATTTGGCAAAGTTTATGAGCTTTTACAATCTTCAAGAATTTAAATAGGTGTATATCCCTGTACTACCACTTATAATGCGCTGCCTATTACTTACATAAAAAAAACAAAAACAAAAAAAAACAAAGTGTGCATGGTGGTTCAAAAAGTCAGTCAAACTTTTGCTTAATAAATACATAAAGTAATAGGCAAACCTTACCAAACAATACCACGCTTTGAATAAATGTGACCAGCACAGAATTGCCGGTACCGATTACCAGCTCAGTTTGATCACTGAGTATAATTCATTAAAACACCAATTCTTAACTGGTTCCCGAAGGACTCCTCAATCAAGTGTTTATGTTCTGAACTTCAACTCCCACTGTAATTGTCAGGCACTTCATTAATTCAATTAGATCTGCACGTTTTCTCCTGGAAAAAAACATCATGGCCTATTCCAAAGGAGATGCTATTGACACAGTAAAGCTCAGCAGAGAATCATTCAATCAAATGCACTAATGATTGAAGGGCACTTGGTCAGAGGACCATGTGACAGATCGATTTGCATAACAGTTGACCCAGTTGGGGGAGAAAAAAAAAAAAAGTTTATGACCCTGAAAGTCATATTCTATTAGCCGGTTACACTTCAGAACTGTAGGCCACATCATCATGGTCCTCAGAGTAAATGTGAATACTCAGTAAATTAATTAGTCATACTGCCATTGATAGCCCAGGAAGAACATGTCCAAAGGGTGTTGTGAGCCCACTGCAAACTGCTTTAATTAACACATACATGGCTCAGGAGGAACCTTGGCTTGGGTACGCTTAACACATATCAAAATACTTTTCTGGGGAGCAGTCTGTCATTCCTCAGGGCTTCTGCTGTTTCTCACAACTCTAATCCATTCCAGCAGCTAATCTTTGTGAAACCATTTGTTGACAATTTACGGCCAGGGTGGGGCTTTAGTAAAAGGATTTTGGACAACTTTCAAAAAACGTATCCTGTGAGAGAGCTGTTTTAAAATTGTTATGTTGCAATAAAGAAACTTAAATTCACAGTCAGAGGGCTAATTATGCAAAAATCCCTTTTCTTAAGCACCCATAAACACATGCTTGCTCTATGCTAGTAGGTCTGTCAAAGGACAAACAGAAGAGAGGCAATGCAGAAGGTAAACCGCTTACCTGCTATCTTGACATTGCGGATGTACTTTAGCAGGAGGGTTCCATCAACTGGATCCATTTTGGAACAGAGTCCCACCTTGCCAGGGCAGAGATCTTTGTGCATGTTGTGGAGGGCGTGCGCCATCGAGTACACCGCATCAATCACGAACATCACCTTTCCTTCTTGCTCATAGGACGAGTCTTTACCGATCCTCTCTTGATCTGACAGACGAAAGAAAAAGTTTGCATCAACATCGACTGAAGTGTCATTAGATTTTGACTGAACTGTCACACTCACACTGCACTGGAAGAGACTGATGTTGCACATCTTGACGCTTTCTACACCGAATGCGTCGAAGTTCCTTGCCACTTCAGAGTCTTCACTAATAACGAACGAATCAGATGTGAGCTCGAGGCAAGAATTTAGTCAATTATTTTTGAATTTAATAAAATAATAAAAGAAATAAAACATAAAATAATAAATTGTGTTTAAATTTTCTTTACTTGGGGCTTATTTCATCTAAAAATAAATAAATAAATAAAAAATAATAAAGTAAAATAAAATAAATAAAAATTATATATATACATAAAAAATGAATAAAAATAAAAAAGTGGCTGGAGTTGCTGTGTAACACATTAAAAATAGATTTATCGGGACATTCATCTGCCTCATCAGGTTTGTGTAGTGCAGGCCTAATGATTATAATTACAGCAGCCTACTTTGGTTGTGTTGCAACATGAACATGTTACTAAGAGAGCATTATTCATTTTAGACAAGTGGAACACCAAACTAGTTACATTTCCCAGGTGTTTCGTTTACCAAAAATACAATAATAGTAGTTGTAATGTAATGCAATCAAATCATTTAAACTGCTCCTGCCCCAATGTGCATTTTACTTCTGAGTCAAACATGAATGTGTTTTATTTTATAAAATATTTGGAATTTAATTGGAATGAAATTAAGTAAAACTGTTTTTGAGGACCAGAGGATCATACTTGTCATCCACATACTATGAAAACAATTCAAAACATAATAATTTAGAGCATGTTGTTTCTTTAATAAGCACTGTGCACAGCGGTGTTACAGGGTGATGCACTTTAAATACTAATCAATTTAATTTTATACACCAATTTAATCAGCTTGCCAGAAACAAAACCAGAATGCATTAAGAAAATATTTTGTTTCAGTTGCATGAAAGTAGAGCAAAGTGGACTTGAACGATGTTCCTACTGTACATAAATGAATCACATGGCTACGCACAAACAGTCTTAGTCCACAAAAAAGCAACTTCATGAACAATTACTAAACCTGGCATTAAAACAGGATGTAATTCCGCCAAAAAGTGCAAATTTTCATCAAGGTAGCAGCTCAATGTTCTATCAGCAGCTCAATGTTCTATCATCCTGTCATATAAATAATGGAGACATATGGAATTGTGTAAAACTTCTAATCTGAGTTGTAAAACCATTCTGAGGTGTAAAGATGATCTGAAAAGGATATATTATAAATCTCATCAAGCTATCATTAGAAAGTATTAGAACTATTAGAAAGTGTAAAGCAGCATCATCTTGACATTTTTGTCATAAATGTTTCAGGTCTAAACATTGCTGTGGCAACTATGATAAAACATAATTTATATTCAGGCACAGCTTTGGTCATAAATAGTAATTATGTTACATGAGTTGCCGAAAGGTGTTATTTATTTAATATCTATTCTTACGTAATAGCATAAAAATAGAATAAATGAATGAATAAATAAAATAATATATAACCAAATTTTTATCAATTATCAAATCTTATTTTTAAACAAATATTTATATAGTCATTTAATAATAATTAAATTAAATTAAATCAAATTAAATTGGCTTCTGTTTGATTTTACAGTTTCACTGTTATGAGTAAAAGGTTGTATTTTAAATAACTGCTACAGAACTTGTTACATGTGACACTCCAAAAAGACTGTATTTATATAGAAGGGGAAGGGGAAGGGGGGGATAATAAAATATCTACAATATGCCACGGGTTGTCATCTCACATGTTCAGTTACCAAAGTCCCATATCTTGCTCTTCATGCCACGGATAAATGAAAGAGGTCTGGTAACACACGAGGGTGGAATAATAGACAGGGAGACAGCAAGCAAGATTAATTATCTCTCAGCGCTCATATAATCATGCCAGACAGCTGTATATTCATTAGAGCTGGAGTTGCTCAGCTTGGGTTTTTTTTGTTTGTAAGGTCTTAATTGCAAAGGAGTTGTTTCAATTATGACCCTGCCAGAACAAACCGTGGAGATAGCTGTCAGATGTCAGGTTGGCAGATTGCAGGGTACACTCTTCAGAATAAAGCCTGTGCCATTGTCATTTTGGGTTACTGCCAGCATTTACAGTACATTTACAGTATATCAAACAACTGCAAAAACCGAAAGAGCAATCATTACTCTTTACAATAGAATGCCTTTCAGGTTAATGTCGCTTAGTGCAGAATTGTACCATTGCTTGAAATTTCAAAAAGACTGGTTTCCTCTTTTCAATACTCAATACTCTTTTCTGTTTTGCCCAAGACAAACCCATCCATACCCATACATTTTCAAACCTTTTCTTATCTAAACAAAGCCAGTGCATTTTTTTTTTCTAAAAGCTGCTGTTAGTAAAGAAATGTCTGTTCTATTCGTCTAGGGTTTCTAATCACCAGCATTTCAGCTTTGCCTTAAACAGAAAGCCAAAGGCAATTTAACATCCTCGACAGTCCCTTTGCATCTTGAAAACCCTAAATTAAAGAGGCAGGTTATGCTTGTGTAATTGTTCACCACAAGCATAACTATTGGTGGTGGGGGGGAACTGTTCGAGTTCCGCCGTGGGTCTGCCTGCGAGAAAAAATCCATTGTGAATCTCTGCTGGGGGAGGATGGTCAGCCCACACGCTTCTTAATGCTCTGCATACACAAACACACACAAACACATTAGCACTCTCACTGGCAGATGAACACACACACACACACATGCTGTTTGTATGCTGTTTGTATTCTATGTGCACACAAAATCCTACAGATTCTACATAGTTACAAGCACAAACTCCTGATCAAATAGTGTGAGTGCTTCCACATATGCTACTGTTCAACTAGCTTACATAATGTGTAACACAAACTAAAAACACTGAAACCCCCAAAATTATATTAATAAAATCCATATTAATGAAATGCAGAACATGCATCAAATATACAACATTGATTTTCTCTTCATATGGGTCATTTTCTTACCAAAAAAAAAATCTGATTAATTTAATTAATTAGATGAAATTCAGTTAAATCATTCTGCATACTTAAAAATAATTGATTGGCAAAACAAAGCAAAATAAAATAAAATAAAATGTATAGATTTTGATTTTATCTTCATATGGGACATTTTCATACACTTTTTCACACAGGGCCATGTGGGTTTGGATTTTGTTTTCCCTTCATAAAAAAAAAACCTTAGTGGCTTTAAGAAAAGAGCTAGAGCAGTGAAAATTCCCATTTCCACCATCAGGGCAATAATTAAGAAGTTCCAATCAACATAAAATTTTACAAAACTGCCTGGAAGAGGACGTGTCTATATCGTCCAAATGCATGGTGAGAAGGAGAGTTTGGCTAAAGACTCCAAGGACCACAGCTGGAGAATTGCAGGAAATAGTTGAGTCTCGGGGTCAGAAAACCTTTAAAAAAATGTCAAAAAGCACCTACATCACCACAAGTTGTTTAGGAGGGTTTCAAGAAAAATTCTCCTAGCTCATCCAAAAACAAACTCCAGCATATTCAGTTATCAGACACGACTGGAACTACAAATGGGACTGGCTTCTATGGTCAGATGAAACTAAAAAATGAGCTTTTTAGCAGCAAACACTCAAGATGGGTTTGGTGAACACAGGGATAAAAAGTACCCCATGTGTACAATGAAATATACTGCTGTATTTTTGATGTTGTGGGCCTATATTTCTGCTGGAGGTCCTGGACATCTTGTTTAGACACATGGCATCATGGATTCTATCAAATACCAACAGATTAAAAAATCAATAAGTGACTGACTCTGTTAGAAATCTTATAATGGGCCATGTTTGGATCTTCCAACTGTACAATAATCCAAACAAAAACAACACAAAAATGGGTCACTGAGCACAAAACCAAGCTTCTGCTATGGCCATTCAGTCCTCTGACCTGAACCCTATAGAAAATGAGTGGGGAGAACTGAAGAGAAGAAGCACCAACATAAGAGCTGGGAATCTAAAGGGTCTGGAGTGATTCTGGATGAAGGAATGGTTTCTGATCTCTTGTCAGGTGTTCTCTAACCTCATCAGGCATTATAGGAGAAATTTTAGAGCTGTTAAACTGGCAAATGGAGGTTTCAAAAAGTACTGAATAAAAGGTTGCCGTTAATTGTGGCCATTGTGTATTAGAGAAAAACATTTATTTCATAATGATAGTTCCCCCCATTTTAAATTCTTATTATCCAATGAAAGGTTAGATTTTTGTGAATTTTTTAAATAAAAGATCAAAAGGATTAACAATGCAGATTAATTTTCACAGCCTTCTTTGATCATATTTACCAAGGGTGCTGAAATTTTTGGCCATGACTGTATATAAAAACAACAGGGCTTTGAGGGCTTTTAAAGACACTCCGTTGTAATTTTTTTGTGTATTTACACATTTGTCTCCTCCGCGTCACCCTATAGTGCCATTTTGGAGAGTATCACATACGTAAACAACATATGCTGTTCTGTGTCAACAGCACCGTATGCGGGTACATTGTTTACGTTGTTTACATTGTTTATGTTTTGATCTGAATGTAAACAACGAATCTGTGTACATACGTTGCATACGTCGTTTACGTATGTGATATTCTCCAAAATGGCTCTATAGAGTAACGTGGAGGAGACGAATTGTTGAATAAAGTCGTTATTTTTGTTTTCTTTGCGCACAAAAAGTATTCTCATAGCTTTGTAAAAATACGTTTGAACCACTGATGTCACGTGGATTATTTTAATGATGTCCTTGCAAAGTTTCTGAGCCTTGATTTTGTTAGGATCCTTGCTGTGTATGGGAGGGTCAGAGAGCTCTCGGAATTCATCAAAAATACCTTAATTTGTGCTCTGAAGATGAACAAAGGTCTTACAGGTTTGGAACGACATGAGGATGAGTAATTAATGACAGAATTTTCATTTTTGGGTGAACTATTCCTTTAATATATATATATATATATATATATACAGTGGGTACGGAAAGTATTCAGACCCCCTTCACTTTTTTCAATTTTGTTATGTTGCAGTCTGATACTACAATTGTTTAAATTCTTTTTTTTTCTCATTACTCTACACTCTGTCCTTTATAATGACAAAGTGAAAACAGAATTTTAGAAATGTTTGTAAATTTATTAAAAAGAAAAAACTGAAATATCACATTTACATAAGTATTCAGACCCTTTACTCAGTACTTAGTTGAAGCACCTTTGGCAGCAATTACAGCCTCGAGTCTTTTTGGGTATGACGCAACAAGCTTTGCACAACTGGATTGAGGGAATTTCTGCCATTCTTCTTTGCAAATCCTCTCAAGCTCGGTCAGGTTGGATGGGAACCGTCTGTTGACAGCCTTTTTCAGGTCTCTCCAGAGATGTTCGATAGGGTTCAAGTCAGGGCTCTGGCTGGGTCACTCTAGGACATTCACAGAGTTGTCCCTAAGCCACTCCTGTGTTGCCTTGGCTGTGTGCTTAGGGTCATTGTCATGTAAGAAGGTGAACCTTCGGCCCAGTCTGAGGTTTTGAATGCCCTGGACTGGGTTTTCATTAAGGCTATCTCAATATTTTGGTGCATTGAGCTTTTCTTCTACTCTGATGAGTTCCTCAGTCCCTGCCGTTGAAAAACAGCCCAACAGCATGAGGCTGCTACCACCACACTTTACTTTTGGGATGGTACTCTGCAGGTGATGAGAAGAGCCGGTTTCCTTCAAACATGATGCTTAGAATTGAGGTTCATCAGACCAGGTAATCTTGTTTCTCAGAGTCTGAGGGTCCTTTAGGTGCTTTATTGCAAATTCCAAGTGTGTTTTCATGTGTCTTCTCTGAGGAGAGGATTGAGTTTGGCCACACTGCCATAAAGCCCAGATCGGTGGAGTGTTGCAGTGATGTTTGTCCTTCTATAGGTTTCTCCCATCTGCATATATGATCATGGAGCTCAACTAGAGTGACCACCAGGTTCTTGGTCACCAATCTAGACAAGACCCTTCTCCATCAATTGCTCAGTTTGGCTGGGGACCAGCTCTTGGAAGAGTCCTGGTTGTGCCAAACTTCTTCCATTTGAGAATTATGGAAGCCACTGTGCTCTTGGGAACCTTGGGAATTTTTTTTGTAGCCTTCCTCAGATCTGTGCCTCAATACAATCCTGTGTCTGAGCTCTGCAGGCAGTTCCTTTGACCTTGTGGCTTGGTTTTCGATCTGATATGCATTATCAGCTGTGAGGCCTTTTACAGAGAGGTGTGTGCCTTTCCAAATCATGTCCAATCAATTTAATTTACCACAGGCAGACTCCAATCAAGGTGTAGAAACATCTCTGCAATGATTAAGAAACATGGGAGGCACCTGAGCGAAATTTCAAGTGTTGTTGTAAAGGGTCTGAATACTTAGGTAAATGTGATATTTCAGTTTTTTCTTTTTAATAAATTTACAGACATTTCTAAAATTCTGTTTTCACTTCATCATTATGAGGTACAGAGTGTAGATTAATGAGAAAAAAAATGAATTTAAACAATTGTAGTATCAGGCTGCAACATAACAAAATTGAAAAAAGTGAAGGGGGTCTGAATACTTTCCGTACCCACTGTATATATATATACATATAAACAAATAAATATCTTTGTATGAGCCATTTTCTCACCAAATATATCAGATTAATTCAATTCAATTCAGTTAATTATGAAATAATAATAAAAAAATAACATGTTTTATGTATATTTACAAATAATTGATTAGCAAAACAAAGTAAACAAAGCAAAGCAAAAAATAAATAACTGGAGTAAAATAATTTAAAATAGAAGGTATATGTAGATTTTACCTTCATGGGGCATTTTCTCACCAAATATTGACATATCAAATTAATGTCATTCAATAAAAATTATTCTGCATATATGAAACAAAGCATTTTCTCACCAAATATTGACATACAGTCTAATTTATTCAATTCAGTTTAATTATTCTGCATGTAAACATGATTGACAACAAAACAACCAATTAAAAAAACAAAAAAAAAACAACAACAACAACAACAAAACACCCGGCCTGCGCACACGAAATCCTACAGATCCGACACAGTTATAAGCACAAACTCCTCATTCTACATTCTAAGCACATCTACCTTCTCTATACCACCGGGCCCTGCACCTTTTGAGGAATCCTTTCCAATTAAGGGAGGCATCTCAGAGAGTTTGTCGGGGGCTGAAAGGTGGCAGAGACGGGTGCCATGACAGAGTAGCACGTACATAACCTGCAGTACCTCACGCTGCTCCGGGGCTTTAAAGACACTAGCTGTCCTGCTCCGAGGGCTCTGCTCTCACTGGGAATAATGGCTCTGACTCTCCCCATTTGCCAGAAAAACCTCCAGAGCCTTTTGTCTCACTTAAGTCTCTTGTTTGTGGTTTCGGACGAGTGATTCTCTTCTCAAAGGGTTTTATGGAAACTCTGCTGTACCCTTAAAGGGGTCATATGATGGTGCTAAAAAAGAACATTCTTATGTGTATTTGGTGTAATGCAATGTGTTTACGTGGTTTAAAGTAAAAAAAAACGCATTATTTTCCACATATTTTACATTATTTTATCTCCTCTAAGGCCTGCCTTTCTGAAACGGGTCGATTTGTACAAAGCTCATCTATGTAAAACATCGAGGTGTGCCCTGATTGGCCACCGATCCAGTGCGTTGTGATTGGCCGAATACCTCAAGCGTGTGACGGAAATGTTACGCCCCTTACCATAACGTAATGCCGCGTCCTGGCGACGACACAAAAAAATTAAAAGCCATTTTAAACGAGGCATTTGTTGCATCCAGTGGGGACATAATTACTGATTATAATGACTTATACTGTCTTTTTACGCGTCGTGTTGCATCGCACCGTGTAAACATAACACCATGTCTGCATTTGTGATCGGAGAAACACAAACAACAAGCACACCTCCACACTGCTCAAAACTCGCGTTTGAATATTAACGTTAAGTAGCAGATTAATAATTAAACATAACTTACTTACAGGCTGTGAGTCAGAAGCGCCAGACTGTCCTTGTAAAGTTGGAACTGGCCCACTTTAGAGTAAAAGCCTTTCTGTAACAGTCGTTGTCCAGCAAAGTCTGTGTGAGTAATCCTCACTCCCCTGTTCTAGCAACTGTTAGAGTGCCCGTCTCCCGGTTCGAAGCCCTCTCAGAGCGGCGCGAGTTGGAGCGGTTCTCCTCGAGTATTTGTGTTGTACTGCTCTGGGACAGTGTTGTAAATAAAACTCAACCACAGATTTCTTGTTATGTCCTCTTTTGGAAGCCCAAACAAAGTACTTTTTCTTTCGCATCTAAACCATAGACTATATAAAAAGATGGATGACGCGTCTCCGCTTCCTTCCACTATAGGAAATTGAAGCCAATTCATCTCAGTATGGCCGTTGCCATCTTGAGAAAATGACGTCATTTGGAGCCCGAGTCTGCGCAGTAGAGATTCGTTTGGAACCTGAGTCTGCGCAGTAGAGATTCGTTTGGAGCCCGAGTCTGCGCAGTAGAGATTCGTTTGGAGCCCGAGTCTGCGCAGTAGAGATTCGTTTGGAGCCCGAGTCTGCGCAGTAGAGATTCGTTTGGAGCCCGAGTCTGCGCAGTAGAGATTCGTTTGGAGCCCGAGTCTGCGCAGTAGAGATTCGTTTGGAGCCCGAGTCTGCGCAGTAGAGATTCGTTTGGAGCCTGAGTCTGCGCAGTAGAGATTCGTTTGGAGCCCGAGTCTGCGCAGTAGTGTTGTGAGGTGGAGCCACGGAATCAAACTCCTGCCCAAACTCCCCAATCAACCATAGCGACGCCCCATTTTTATAGCATCAAATTACTAGCTAAAATGAAACTTATCACAGAAACAATTGAACATTTATCAGCGTGATAACAACTACCTTAAATGACCAAAACCATATTTCGGGAAAATTGTATTGGAAGTGTAATTTATTTTTTTTATTTTGACTGAAGTCCCATTCGTTTACATGGAGAGGGCAGGGTTTATGACCTGTACTGCAGCCAGCCACCAGGGGGCGATCAAAGAGCCCGCAGCTTCACTTTTCAGGACGAGTGAGACACACCCGATCCAAACACACAGCATCTCTCCACAATGGCGCCGGCGGAAGCAGCAACACTAGAGCGAGAAAGTTACGCCTCCTTTCTTTGCGTATACATTTGGGCGGTGTTGTGCAAATCTCCCCACATCGTGATGTAGAGATGTGGTGGTGTATTAGAACGAGCCGTTTTAGGGGGGTGTGGCTGACTCATAACTTTAATAAAGAATATCTCTTTGGATTTGAGACTTTAGTCTTTGCAACTTTACAGATCTTCTTTATGCACCAAGAGCTTGTAACACTCCAAAGAGAAAGGAAAAGTTGAAATCGCATCATATGACCCCTTTAACCTCAACAACGGTAAGAAAAAATATATATAAATCTTGATACAAAGCGCATTTTATTCAGACACAATGAGAGCGGTCTATAGAAATGGTCAGGCTGTGCTGTACTGTATAAAAGCAATCCATTAACTTCCGGCGAATGAATTAAAATATTCAGCATAGAGATAGCTGCTATAATTGATTCAAAGGACAGAATGACTGCTTTAGATGTTGCATACATTAGTTTTGGATCTCGGACCTCAAAATCCCTCCAGCAATCAAAGAAGAAGGGTAATTATTTCTGGCCTTTCAGAAATAATTCAGGTACTATTTGTTGAGAGGCTTCAGGCTTTTCGTCTTAGGTGCAGACAATCTAAATTTTAACAGTATTTTACATATATGTAAAATAAAAAATAAATGACTGTATTTAACAATCTATTTAAATGTTTTAGTTTTTAAGTCAAACTTTGGCATTTATACAAAGCGACTTCCAGCTCAAGGGCACAGTGTTGATGACTCAAATGTGCTCTTCACAGGGATCAAACCAACATTCTTTTGTTTACAAACTCACCTCTATAATCCATACGAAACAACGTTCCAATTTAGGTGGGATGGTGATAATAGATGGAATCTGCATAACCTCTGCATTTATCAGACATCTCTTCTGGATGAAAGATGGGTCCTGCCTTTTGATCAACGCTCCAATGCAAAACATTTAAGACATAAGATGTCTCCTCCGCCACTCCTCTCTGAGCAACACAAGCCTCAGGGAGGTTTTGTAGGGAACCAAAGCACCTCAAGTTTTTCAGTTGAAGCTTGGCAATCTAAATCCCATGTCCCCAGGGGACATCCTTCAACACTTTTTGAATACAAACAAGGATGTCTTGTGTCTCATCATTGTTTTTAAAATAGCCCAATTGTGGGAGCCATTTATTTGTTTAAAGCTTAAAAATGAGCTAATGCAATACATTTTTGGTATCAACTTAATTTCACTACATGCAATCTACTAAAACATAAACAATAGTTTCCTCAATTCAGGGGTTTTCAAACTCTTCCATGTCAAGGTCCCTGATTAGGATGATAACCTTGTAAGGAACCTCCTTCCTAAAGTGTTTACACACACACACACACACACACTATTAATGGTAGATGCATAACCTGAATACATTTTCATTTTAATATAAATTCATTAATTTCTTACTTGTAAGTTGCATCTGCTAAATAAAATAAATGTTAAATGTGAATGTATACCACTTTTCATAATAAACACCAACTCCAATGCAGTTTTCACAGAGAATATTGCCTTACAACCCCCAGTGAGTGTATGTTGCAAGGAAGAAGAAAGGCAAACAATGAGTAGAGCTTGTGCTGAGGTTGTGTACAGGTACATGAAGAGTTTGCTTTGCTGTATATTGCTTAGCTCAAAAGCAAATGCTGTGCAAATGTTTGTGAAGTGACCATACTTTTCTTCCATTCGCTTCCTGCCAACACTATAGATTACATATGGTCCAAAAAAAAAAAACTTACAGTACATTTTAACATGCTATACTTGCTATACTTACTAAACAAATTGCCTTTGAAACAATTTTCACTCAGAAATTGCTAGTAAATTTCACAAATAATTAAAGAAATGTAAAGTAACATTGAATTAAACAAAATGTACATTTGTAAAATGTACTCCATTTAAGCTTATTATTTTAGTTATTTATTACAGTGTAGTAGTTAACTGCAGGAGATTCAAGTGAGAGTTTCTGTGCTGGGTTTTTGTGCTACTTATACAGGACAGGAGATGTTATAATGGCAATTTGCATATACACATACGTTTTTAGATTTATAAAACCATTCTCACATCCTCTTAGACATGCTAATCCAAATTAGCAGAAGATTGTGCATACAAGCTTAAACAGCTTATTATGCACAGCCTCATCTGCATATAATTTCCAAATGCATCCAGACAGGTGATTTAATATTGTTTAGATATTTTAGGTGAAAATAAAACAAAGACACTGATGAAGACAAGTTATTCTTGCATTGTAAGTGCAGTGCAGCAGATCACTGAAAGAACTTGCGTACCATTTTCTTAAACTCTGAACTGCAACAGTATTTTTCATAATTTTGGGAAGGCCACAGGCGGCCATCAAAGCGATCGCTGTCAGCATTAAGTGGCACAGCTCTGCACAATACAACACATCTGAGTGCATCTTTACAGCGTCATCACACCTACATCCATGAATACCAATGATCAGACTGATCCAGACAGCTGACAAAAGATGTTTCCACAGACCAGTGGTCCATTTGCCTGCCAAACTAACAACTCAATTCAAGCTAAGTGTGCATTAGACACTGATGTTTACTTCAAAATAAAAACGGGGAACACAATTTTTGCAATTTAAAACAAGCCCAAGTGGAATCACCATGAGCCAAGATATCTGCGCTTTCGTTAAAAAAACCATTCCCCTTAGAATGTCTTGGGAAAAGTCTAAAAGCAGTGCATCTATTACCAATCTTTTCATTTTATAGCTTACATTTTAATGCCTTTTCAATTAGTTACGTATAATTCATTTCATTTTATAACTCCTGGATGATGATGACTGCATCTGATTTGAGCATGAGCAAGCTGAGTTTTGAATCGTTCATTACTTTGTAACAGGAGACATACATAGCAAGAAAAGAATTTATTATAACTTATGAAAGTTTATTATTTATTATAAATACTGCAAAGGGCACTTTTGAGGGCAACAATTGGGCAGCTACACTATATTCTGCAAAAATAAGTCAGATTAAAAATTCTAGGTTAAACCAACAATTAGCTTTAATTGTTGGCACTGGCGCTGCTTTTTCCGGTCATTTAAATTTGGCAAATGGAAAGATCATGGATCAAATTAAACAATTTTGCCAGCAGCAATGGGATAATACATTTCCCTCAACATTTATTCATTTTGAATCTAGTTAAATGAGGCATTTTGTTTACAATCAATAACTGGGCTAATATATATTCACCAGCATCAGTCAGTCTGATGCTACTTGGTCTCAGACAATGTGCACATAGATATTTCATTGACAATCTGATGCATACTGCACTCAAAAAAATTGGCAAGAATAGGACTTTTGCTATGCAATTTGATTAAGCTGCTGAGTAGCAAGCAAACTAGATTAGTGGTTTTCAGCCAGTTTTGCTTCAGAATCCAAGATGAGTATCAAAACTGTACAAATAAAAAGTCCTCAAAAGTGCATTAATCTTTTATAAGTTGCGAAGCCTATTTATTTTCCGATATACACGATTACGTGGAGATTTGGGGTCACAACCTACCAAAACCACTGAGAAAACGCTATTCAAAAGTCAGGATGCATGTCCCCTTAATCAAGACAGCAGTGAAATCAAGAAGCTACAGCAAGCAGATGTCAACAAGCTAAACTTTGTCCTCCCATCTTCTGATATCACAGAGATCCATCTCAACATGTGCAATCCATAATCACAAGCTGCTCTCTGCATGGAGAATTTCCTGTATGTTCAACCCTGATAAAAGCAGAGCCGAGCGCTACAAACAGAGAAAGACAGAGAGCGAGAGATAGAGAATAGGAAGGAGGTAGAGAGGAGGAGAGGCAGAGAAAGCTGAACGCTGAGATATCCAGCCTTTTAATCCGACAGTAACCAGAGGGCTTTTGTGAGGGCTGGAAAATCACAGCATTGATGTAGCGTTCTCTGCTATCTCTGGCTGCTGGATCTTTGATAAGTGTGGGGGTCAACACAGTCTTTATATTTAAGCTTTGCATTTTCTCTGATAAAGCAGCAATGCTATATATTCCTGTTCTCATTAACTTGCTATCTGATGCATTATCTGAATTAAATTCAACACGATGCACTTATGTGTTTTTGGATTAAATCTAACACACAAAACCAATCAAAAGTTTGGGGGTGGTACGATTTTTTAATGATTTTGAAAGAAGTCCACCATTACTCTTTTCTTTAACAATCCTTCAGAAATCATTCTAATATGGAGATTTGGTGCTCAAGAAACATTTCTTGGTAACACTTTACTATAAACATTAGTTAATGAATTAACTAACAATGAGCAATACATTTGTTGCAATCTTTGTTAAAAGTCATAAAATGTTATAAATATTATTTTATGTTTCCTGAGGTGCAATTACAGTTTTAGTATGTTTTTTTTTCAATAAAAACAGTCTTCATTTACAGTAGATACAAATGGACATTTTCTACCTATAATTTAGCCTCTGATTTGAATGCTCTGTTGGAAGGGGCGTGTCTACTAATTTCAATGTAAACTCCCACTGCTATGATTGGCTAATATCTTTGAATATACAGTAAAAACGATTTTACTGAATAATTTTGAAAAAGTTCTGCTGCTTTATATTTTTGTGAAAACATGAATTATTTTTTTCAGGGTTCTTTGATTAATAAAAACAGAACAAAAAAGAACAGCTTTTTTTGTCTTCTCTGTCAGTTTTGATCTATTAATGCATCCTTTCTGAATTAAAGCATTCATTCATTTTTAAAAAAAAAAAATAAAATCTTACCAATCCTAAATATTTGAAAGGTAGTTGTAAGTATCTTGTCCTTTCAGTAATGCATCAGTATGCGTTCAACAGAATGTTGTGCATCAAAAGTTCATTATTAAACTGTATTTTAAGTTTTTAAAGCAATTTCAACAAGGCCATTCATGAATGAGGCCAAATGCAGACACTGAAACATGAAACTAAACAACTTATGTAACAATGGCTTTCTGAATGATTTACACAGAAATTTGTCCTGCACTAGTTTCCTGAATGAGGCCCATTGAACAAGCTGACAGTATGCCGATAAAGGTGAAATCCAGGCTAAGAGGCCTTAAGGTTACAAATATACTTGTGCTGTTTGTGTTTTGCTTTAACTGTTGACCTTTCTGCAAAAAGAGAACACAATTTAAATAAAAAATATGACATCAAATGACTTCTATATCAATGGTTTTTCTAAAGTAGCACTCTCCAACAGCGACATTGGCGGATTAAGCTTCAGCGGGGGACCTCCCTTGAGCTCCATGTGCTCTCACTGAGCTCCTAGAGCATGACACCAATGAGAGGAGGGAACGGCAAAATACTGCAAAACGTTACTGGGATTGGTTGATTACACCATCAGTGCACAAATCTACATCAACGGGTCAAACTGATGGAACAGGACTGACTAATTACAGAGTAAACAACTCACTCATTTGGTCAACACCACTTTCAGGCATGTCCCAATCAATGTGAACATAAAATTAGTAGAAATGATCTGTTAGCGAGCACTTTGGTACACCTGCAATTTGTACCAAAAAGAGTGACTACAATGATGATAATAATAAATATAATAAATAAATAAATAAATAAAGGCAAAAGAAAGAATGTGTATATATATTTTAATGCTATAACTTATAAATGGCTGACACTATATAATAGTATACTATATAATAGTATTTTTAGTGAATTTAAGCATCACAATATTATACAGTAATGTAAAGTATGAAAAATTGATATTAGAATGATTTCTGAAGGGTCAAGTAACATTAAAGACTCAAATGATGGCTGCTGAAAATGTAGTTTTGGCATTACAGGAATTTTTTTTTTTTTTTTAATATATTAAAATAGAAAACAGTTCTTTTAGATTGTGATAATATTTCACAAAATTAGTTGCTTTACTGTATTTTTGATGCAGAATGCAGAATTGGTGAGCATAAGAGACTTCTTTTAATAACATTAACAAAAAATAAAAATAAATGTTTAAAAATCAATCCTAAACTTCTGAACGTGTGTGTGTGAGTGTGTGTGTGTGTGTGTGTGTGTGTGTGTGTGTGTGTGTGTGAGTTTAAACACCAAATAAATAAATAAATAAATACATACATAAATAAATAAATAAAGGCTTTTTTCCCTGAAGTCCAGGCCACTGGTATGAAATACTGCAAATAATACCTTGCATATTGTATGTAAAATCCAGCTCACAGCTAATGAAAGGGATGAAAGGCAGTGATGTCACAGAATCAAGCTTTGATTCATACCCCAAATATGTTTCACAGATCCTCCATCACATTAGTCATTATCGAAAATGTCAGCTGGAATTTGGGCAAATCTGTGGGTGCCTGTTGACTCATGCATTAGCATTGTCCCTCTGAGGCTATATTTACACTGTAGTCTGTCTAGATGACTAAAAAAACAGCAACTCCTCACTGTGCCAATGACAATGTGCAAAACAGACTCAGAATATTCTCAGAAAGCACAGGTCTTCTATGGACAGCCATGCGGCATACAAGGAGACTTACATTTAGCATTTTCACTACACAATATCATTGTGTGCAAATAATTATGCCGCACTCTCTTGGAGACTACAAAACAACTCCTTGTCTAGTTATAACAATCCAACCATGCAAGCTAAACCTTAATGGAATATACCAAATAGATCTTGACTGTTAATCTCGGTCAGCAGTTATTACAGCATCGAAAACACCCTGACCCGGGAGACTGTCGCTATGCTAACTCCAGATACCACAGAGAATGATAAAGGTTTAGCAAGCCACAGTCGTAGTGGCCTCCGGTTCTGAATCAGTGCTTTCAGACAAATATTACATCCTCCCTTTGAGACAAAGCTGTTAGAGGATGCGACCCAGTTAAGGCTGCATTGTATTTCAATGTGTGGTCGTTCTCATGAACTAATAAAGCTGTGTAAACAGTCTAACATCATTTTCATTTCCCATGTGGCATTATAAATCTGCTACAATGTGCATGGCAAATGCCGAATTGTTTTTTACATGAATAATCAAGCCTGATGTCAGCACATGTGCAGTTCTGCTAGCATACACTATCACACCTCCTGTTTTCAGATGTGAGCCCTTGGGTGTAGCAAAACCATGCAAGAAATACATTTGAATGCAAAACTATACCATAAAAGAAAGAAAAGGCTGTGCTGAGTTGTGCATCTCATTCAGGCACACACAAAACAAAAAAAAACAAAAAAAAAAAACACCCTGAAATGTATTTTTAAATCAAGCAAATAGAAGCACTTCAAGAATGTGTGGTAACAATGACGAATTGTGGGTGCAGCAATTAGAATAAAGAAAAATTACCTATAAATAATAATAATACGTTATTATAAGTATACAGTAATAAAGCACTTCTAAATCATAAATCAAATTTTAGTTTGTAGTTAATTCATAGTTTATCAATTTTAGTCTCTGCATACCTACAAATAGCGAGTTCTTCATTCATTGTCACAGTAATTTATTAATTATTGTGTAATTAGCTTATATGTAAAGAGTAAGACAATGTGTTTTATCCTTTGTTTTCTATTTATTTTATCTCATTCTATCTTCGGTTTACATAATATATATTTATTTATATTTACTTAGACACAAAAAAATATACAATATTCATGTAATTATTGCACTGTTTTTCTGCCTGTTACATGTTTTGTATTTTATAAAAAGTGGTTCACTTGTTGGCATTTTTTAAAGATAAATTAAGCTGCCAAAATTTCCGATGTGAGCCCATGGGTGTAGCAAAACCATGCGGGAAATAAATTTGCCTGCAAAACTACCATAAAAGAAAGTAAAAGCTGTCCTGAGTGGCATGTTTTGCATCTCATTCACGCACGCAAAAACAGCCTACCATATTTTTTAATCAAGTGAATAGAAGCACCGCATTTAATCACCAATGGCTATTCAGGAATGTGAGGTAACAATGATGAATTTTCTCGTGGGTGCAGCAATTAGCATAAAGAAAAAAGTGATTTATTATGTTGTGGCGGAGCGATGGATTTTGTTTCAGGCCAGATACTTCTTGCAGCACACTAAAGGCCAGCCATTACAAGTGAGCCCACTGACAGGGATTATGAACGGTGACATTTAGCGCGCTGCAGACGTTACAGTGAGCCCCTTTGCCACAGTCGCACATAATCTGACTTCCGCCGTCTGTAGGAGGTCACCGCACCGATACTGAACCGAGATGTTAATATCCTGCCCTGCTTACTGGTGCAATGCAGTAAGCGCTGTAATGCTTGGTAGGCTACATGCTGAGAATTAGACGCGCTACCATAGCCACCCTAGAGAAGGTCTGCTGGCGGAAACCCCTCCTCGTAAGATCGCAACCCGCACTGATTGGACCAAACCTGAAATGTGTTGCTAGGAGTCAACCTTTCTCCACAGCCGAACGGACGGGCTCTGACCGGGGCTGAACTCGTGGCTGACGGGGCCGCCACGGGCGGCTCTTCCCCCGAGAGAAGCCTTGAATCAATTAAAATCGTCATCTCTTATCCAATTGGCTGATTGTATTGGTTCCGTGTGCTTAGCGCAGGGATGCTGCTGCTGTGCGTCAGAAAACATCAGACGTAGAACAGCTTTGCTGTGGTATGACTAATCAGACTCTGGTGTAAACAAAAGCCCATTTCAGGCGATCTGAGAACAGCAGGCCAAGTCTTTTACGATAGATTTGGCTTCTCCTTTTGCTCACTTTCTCTCTTTTATGGTGCTCTGGAAATGGAGTGTTGCCAGAGGGAGAGGGAGAGATTCTTACTTGTGCATTTCTTAACACCGGATCCCTTCTTCAAGGCATGGCGGCTGAGCTTGCAGTTGAAATTGTTCTCCCAGAATTCCGCAAACCAGATATTCCTCCGGTTGTTCTCGAGTGTGCGGCTGGTGAAGTAGCGATCAAAGCCTGAGGATAGATCGATGAGATCTGTGTCACCTTAATGCGCTCTGTCAGAGTCAAAGCTCTCAGCCAATGAACTTCAGAGAGCAACATGATTTGACGGAACATTTGCATCTAACATCATTTTCGTCTCACCGAGAATGTTCTAGTTTTGCTATGAATAGTTCACAAAAAAATAAATAAATAAAAATCTGTCATCATTTGCTCATCCTTATGTCAGTTCAAACTAGTTGACATTTTTCTGTGTAACAAAAGAGGAGAATTTTTGAAGAACACTTCCTAGTTACAGTTCATCGTTTTGGAGCAGTCAAGCTCCAAAATAGACCAAAAAATTTTAATTGAAAAAAATATATATATATATATTTTTTTTGGTCACGAGATACACAAATAAGACTGCACAATTAATTGATGCTGATATCAACTGGACAAAACTCAAAAGGTCTGCCAAATTAAAAGTCTGGGGCTGTATTCACAAAACATTTTATCTTACCACTAAGAGTTCTCCTAAATAGCAGTAAGAGTTTTCTCTTAAAACCTATCCACAAAGCTGCTGAGACAAACTTTTACTAAGGAATAGAGAGAAGTCTTAAGCTAAGAGTAAGGGGGCGGGGCTGACCTCGTTGCTATGGACGATGTCAGCATGCTTATACTAATTATGCACACAGTGATTGGCTAATAGGGGAGGGGGTCTCTGTCAGAGATTTATTCATAGAAATATTGTAGAGCACAATATTATGTTGACATATCCAAGTAAAGGTTTAAAAGGTTTAATGTTAATTGCCACATTCAAATAAAGATTTTAAAATGTAGGCTAAGTGTCACTAATTAAACAAGTATATGTTCAGCTAATTATCAGCCTCTTAAATGTATGCTTCTCGTAGCGGATATCCATATAAACCTCCTTTTAGTTAACAGAGTAGAATAATCATGGCTGATAGTAAGACATACAAACATAAAAGAAAACCAAACTGGACACAAGAACAGCTGCTACTTCTTGCCCAACTGGTTAATGAAAAGGATATTATCAAAGGAAAATTTGGAGTTGGGATAACCTCCAAACCCTAAAGATGATACCTTTTTAAAAGCTCATTATCGTTAAATGTTTCTAAAATGTTTATATTCTGAGGCAGATTGCTGGCAACAGCCATTTTAGGATAGTTGTGAGTTGGTCTTAGTGACTTAGGAGTCCTCTTCACTACTCCTAACGTTTCACAGATTTAGGAGCTAGCTTTAGCACTAAAACACTTTGTGAAATACTCTTAGAAATACTCTTAAATAAATTTTAGGAGTCCTAAATTTAGGACTGACATGCCCACTATTTTTAAGATTTTCTCCTAAATCGGCAAGTTAGGAGTTACTTTTAGCCTTAAGATGTTTTGTGAATACAGGCCCAGGTTTAATATCAAGAAATGTACATAAATTACATTATTAACACCACAATATATTGCTATTGTATAGTAAAATGTAATTCTTAAAGTAATAATAATAACAATAATAATATGTATAATGTTTTAAATTATTATTATTTTTTTTATTCTATGTTGTATTTAAGAACAGATTTAACACAATACTAAATCTAACAATTAATTTACAACAAAACATTGCATTTTTTGTCAAATATACTGTTTAGTAAAAAATATTTTTTGTGTTCATAATAATAATAATAATAATGTACAATGTTCAAATACATGTTATTATTATTATTATTATTATTATTATACAAAGATGTTGTGTGGCACATTATTTGGAAATAAAATTAAAATGCAATGTTTTGTTGTAAATTACTTTTTTTATTTTTTTAAATTCTACAATATTAAAAAAAAATGGTGGAATCAGATGTCACTGGCTCTAAAATAGACTAATCTGTGGAGTTTACTTGTAAACAAAATGCTTTCACATGGCTTGTGCGTTTTTAAGAACTTAACAGGCTTGTCAGCATAAAGATACTTCAAGGTCTTCTTTTGTGTTCCACTGAAGAAAGAAAATCAAATGCATTTGGAGGATTTTTTGTTTTTGAGTGAACTATTCCTTTAACACTATGCATGCACCATATGTTATGCTTATTAAATGCATCACCAGTAGCTAAAGTGTTGTCAGAAAACATTAAGCACACACTCCAGTTCAGAACTGGTCTCTAATGGATGAGAGCGACCACTGACAAGTGGAGGATTTAATCTGTCACTTGCCTCTGATGTTCTGTCGTTTGGGTAGGATGGTGACAGCTCCCTCGGCCATTTCCTCCTGGTGAAGCACTGGCGATATCTTCGAGCCCCAGCTATCTGACCCCACCCACAGGAAGTGACCCGTCTGATTGGCTTTTTTTGCCGCCTGCAGTAGCCGCCTGTTAAGAGATGAGTGGCAGTTTCCATAAAATGTTGAATATAGGCTTTGCTCCCAGGCTCCGAGTCACATCAACTCTAATTACTTGTTTGCAATTATTGTCTACATTCTGTGCTGCTTTGGTGATTCTCCATTTACAGTAACTGCAAATCAATATGTTATTGAAAGGTCAGTATCGACACTGCTCAGCGCTGAAATTTCTAGGCATTCTCCATCAGGCACGGTAGCAATTGATGTCAAAATTAGTCATGCACAACTGACAGCAAAAGCATTTCCTCAAGATAATAATGGCTCAATAAAATATGTTTCAGGCGGCACACACAAAATCATTTGCTGTCTTTTAAACAGAAACAGACTTAGAGCCCCTTTCACACGCAGTGTCTTTCCGTAAGCCGTGGAATGCATTTTCTGGGCTTATGTGCCAGTAACTTATCAATATTTTTAATAACTGCATAAAAATTCACCCACATCTTTGGCAGCTATGCCCTCAATGCAGTTTATTTACCTACATTAAACATGAAACATTCACAACTCATTTTACTTGCAAAATGATGCATTAACTACAAAAATGCAAATAGCTATTTGGCTATTGGTTAATATTAATCAACAAGCTACATGGTCAAGGAGACATCAGCTGAAAAGGAAGCTTAAAACAAGTTATTAAATTCTGATGATTGATATCTGTGGAATATCATCCACAATTAATTCAAGAATATGTATTAAAGTACACAGGGTCAATTTTGATTTCATATTCATGTAATCAAGACGGTTTTTTATTAGAAAAGCATACTTTCTGAATTACAGGTGCATCGATGTGAACATGGATAAACAAGCCATTATGAACTCAAGGACAACGGCTGACAAACAATAATTAGAGAAGCATGATTAAACAGTCATCCTGAACGCTTAAGCAAGCAACAAATTGAAAAAGTTTGACCATAATTATTCCTTCAAATTAAAATCATTATTATTCAATGGATGTCTAATAGCACATTTAAGTGAAGGCTTTTTGTCAATTTTCATGAGAACAGCTGGGTTCTAATAGTTCTGATTAGGTACTGCAGGTGCTCAGTGCTGGGGCGTTCCCATGGGGCAAATTAAACGTGTTATAATAGAAGTCAGGGAAATGAGTTTTTCACCTCCCTGCAAAGTCCTTGTTGTGTATTTCAGATGTTATTTTAGAAAGCAATACTCGTTTTGGAGTTTGTTTTATTAACTTTGTAACTCTACACAAATGAATTAATAGCAGAAATAAGATTAACTACTTCACCATAGCTACAATATAAGAACTTATACTGTATAATTCTTCAAGACAGATGCTAATTTAAAAACAACAAAAGCTACTCACCTTATATCGTCCTCATTTGCAAATATAATAACGACCCTCGCATTTGGATTTTCTCCCAGTCTCTGAATTATCTTATCAAACTCCCCTGGTTTCGGCTCACGGGGGATTTTCACTGATTGTGAGATACACACACTTCCTGTGGGGGAAAAAAAGAAAAAGTGGCATTATTACTAGTTGCAAAATATGGAATCACACGTTGAAAAATTCCCCGATGAACAGCTTATTATGAGCAGTCCTGTCCAAACTCACTCATGCACTGGTTGAGGGAGACGTTGCTACGTTTGTCAGCTCAAATATATGCTGTAAAAATAGGCAACTGTTATCGTAAGGAGATATTTCTGACCTTTAAAAATTACTTTTGTTGGTGTGACCTAGTGTAGTCAGGTCTATTCAGATATATTAAATCCTATTTTTGACAAATATAAATACAGTTACCACATTTTTCGGTTACTTGACAAAATATTTTTTTACAGTGCACTCGAACAGAACAATGTTTTAAATGCACCACAGTGTGTGTATGCTATGTTGAAGTCAAGTGGCTTGTTTTATCCTTATAATTTTCTCTGCACAGTCGACTGAGATCAATACCAGACCCCTTAAGACCAAGGCCAAGACCTGCTGGTCCAAGGGAGCTGAAAAATAGAAGATACTGAATTTATTGCAGCATTCAGTCACTAAGTCACTTTGTATAGTTGGCTAAGTAGCCATTTAGAGCGGTGGAGTTGTCTGCAACGGTCAATATATCGTATAGCAGCCTGTGCTGGAGGTAATTATCACCTTTTGAGTCTTTCAGAGAACATATGCTGAGACCATATCTAGACCAAGAATTACATTTTGATGTAAAAACAAAAAGAAATAAGTTAATTATACTAAGTAACATATAGTATGTGACCCGTGCTGGCAAAATGAGTCCGAATGAGCAAATTTTGTATAATAATTACTATATTATTAATCACAATACAGCTATTTTTTATTTTATCTTTGTTATTAAAAATAAGAATTGAGAAATAAACAGCAGTTTAAGAGCAGTGAGTGATTCCGTCTTTTCTTCTTAATGTTTGATTAACATTGAGACAGATCTATATTAAGACCTACTGTAATGCATGAATCTAATATAATGTTACGCATCAGAATTCTCCCCAACCATTAATTAAACGTTCATGTAAGACATAACGGATTATGTTTGTGTGAATCTCACAAAGACATATAGGGAGATTGCACGCTCTGGGAAAGGCTTAGGATTGGGATCACTAGAAGAGGGCTTAATGAACTCATTTTTGTGAAAACCTCAAATTCGACCAAAACTGATATTTTTCACTTCTTTTGCCTGTAGCTCAAAATTAGACAGTGTGCATTCCGACTCATGTTGACAGTACGGGACATATATCTGATACATGCATGATATATTTATATTTATCTAAATATGTATTTCATTTTTTGACTGATTAAAAACCCAGCGTAATGTAGCTCAAACAGTAAAGCACGATGAAAATCCATAAAACTGACAAAATAAAAATTAGAAATGCAGTGCAAGTTGCTTTAAATAAAAGCATCTATCAAATATGTAAATGTGTTGTATATATGTTGTTGTTTCCCTCTATATATAAAACTATCAAAAAAGGATGTCAGCATGGGTAATTATGCTGTTTTGGTCATGTCATATCTTGCCTCGGGCATCTGAATTCTCACCAGATTATTGGCTTCTCTCACCAAAATCCCACTTGACAACAAGAACAGTCCTAAATAGCAAAAGAGCTAAATAAAATGAATATAATGAGTTTTCCATCTTCTTAACGGAAGAAAAATCTGGATGTTACAGAGAAACTTCATTGTTTAGCTTTGGAACCCCAATGTGGTAAAGTTTTGCTCTGCTGGGTTCTTAAATTGCATCAGTTCTCATTATCACTTTTTTGTTTTGTTATCATGTACGTTACTGTATGTTTAACAAATGCCTTAACTCTTTTGTTGTAATCTTTTGTTGTAGAAAGTCTCATCTTTGCAATCTCCAACCGTTACATATCTATCTTCCTTTCACAGATGCCTTGAATTAACCTCCTGTCATATCAGCAAATAGTCATATGCAGATTAACTGCAAAAAAAAAATGCATGATAATAAGCTCATTAAACTTCTCACATCCTTTCCGAGAAAACACCGAGCCCTTGTAAACTTCCACACAAACCAATGGTTGCCGTTCCAAGGAGAGGGCGTTTTCAAAGCGTTTGACCTGTCCTCGCTGAGAGAGGAACACTGATTTGCATTAAAGGCGTTAATTAGACAGAAAAGAGAACCCTCAAAGATGCCATATGGAGAGGCTTCCTAACGGTGGGAGTCTTGCAGTCACTTGCAGCCCTCTGCTGTGTGCATATGCTACTTTGAGTCAGGAGATATTTTGAATGACTGAAGGCCTCAAGGTAAGAGCTCCACATGTCACTGAATGAGACAGTTATGAAGCAGACAAAGTCACACAGTGACTTGGGTGGGTGTGTATGAAACTATTTTCTGTTTTAATATATTTTACAGAAAGTATTTTACAGTAGTTAAAACATGTAAATAGCTTGTTAAATTGTCTGCTACCAAACAGAATTGCAAAAACAGACAGACAGACAGATAGATAACTGAATAAAAATAGCAAAAATAATTATTGTTTCCAAACAGGTGTCCCGAACCCATTTGCCATTAGTCACCCTGTCCCAAACTCACACCACTGGTTGTGGTGTCAGTCTGGTTCTGGTCGTCAAGCTGCTGTAATGGAATTCTATGTTAATCAAATTTAGCATATTTATTTTAATGGGAATAAATGGCTTTCTAAAAGGAACAAATGGTGTTTTGATGCATTCCTGTAAGTATGTCTTGTGCGAATTGACCAAAATATGCACAAGCATTTCCAGCAGGGTCATATTTGATGCTTAATCAAAAATAATGAACAGCAGGAGGGGTGATCTGAGAACAGATGGGTACTGACAAGATGGAGGAACTGACTGAGATATAAGAGTTCTTTGTGTGGGTAGGTCAGATTTATATTTATTTACTTCTTTTTTTGGAACCAATATCCAAAACAGATTTTTGAAAGGAGCTCTTTCTGTCCACTGTGTCCAAAGAAACAAATGGCATGCACAATGTATTAAACTTCCAATACATTAGAAGAAATTTCCAATAAAGTAGAAGTAACAAGAATTTGATAATGTGATTAGAGATAAAAATGTTCTTTAGAATGGGAATCTTTATTATACCTAGAGGTCAGTGTTTAGCATTATCCAATTAGCCCCTGCTCGCAGATGCTGTGACTACTACACCATCTAGATTAAAAAAGGAATATTTCTCCATGATTACAATTGAAAAATAAAATAAAAATAAATAAAATAAAATAAATAAAATGTTGTTGCCAAAATAAATACAACAGCGCAGGAAAATGGCATGTCGAAACATTTCATAGGATCTTTAGGAAAATACACAAGGAAAAAGAGCCATGACCTAATGTTGTGAGAAGGTTCTAATAATAGCAACGACACATTCAGAGTCAAGCCCTGGGTGAGTCCAAAGTGACAGGATGTCAGAAGTTGATCCTCTGATTTGTGGCAGACTCAATTATCCTTTCCAGACACAGTGTGAAAAAAAAAAAAAAAGCTAAAGAGAAGATACTAACAAAGCATCCATATGTTTTAGCAGCCTGTCTTCAGTAACAATTAAAGGGACAGTTCACCCAAAACATAAATATTGTCATCATTTATTCTCCTTCATGTAATTTCAAACCTGACTGTTTATCTGTTGTGGAGCAAAAAAAGAATTCTGAACATTGTTCTGGTGGCTGTTTTCTATTCAATTATAATGAAATGGGACTGAAGCTTCAAGAAGGACAAGAAATCACCCTAAAGGTATCATAAAATCGGTCTATACAAGTCATGCGCTATATTTCAAGTCTTCCGAAGCCTTTGTGTGAGAAACACTGAAATGAAAGTTCTCATTCACTGAAAGTAAATGACGAAAGATTTTATTTCTTCATGAACCATTTATTTAAATAGTGCATATCTAGTCATAAAGATTTTCTATTGTTGCAATTTCAGTTTTCACTTGAGAAAAGGAAGCTGATCCATTATTCTACACAATTCTGAAGTAGCACACAACAGAGGAAAAAAAGTTGTTTGTCTTCTTTCCTGTAGCAAAAGTTTTGGCTTTGGATTTGAGACTTTATTCCTCTGTCTGGGTTTACCGTGTTCGATTTAAAAGGGACGACAGCGTCGCATTTTCACGAGTGAGTGGATGTCTGTCATGTTTTCCTCAAGAACTCCCACAGACTTCAACATGATAAAGAACCCCAGCAATCCACAGCTGGGATATCTAACTTAGATATATATTTCAAAAATCCCTTTTAGCAGGGCACTTTTATCAACAAAAATCCGTACTGCATTTGCACCTCACCCAGAATCAGGCACGCACGGTTTTTGAGAGCAGCCTGTCGGAGAGGAATCACAAAGGAAAGCAAATGTCAGACCGAATCTTGTGCAATATATATAATAATCTGCATGTTTGTCTCCAGTAATTATGAAGGTTATAATTGTTGATCCATTATTACAAAGCCTTAGGTAACTCACCATATGACTAACCTCCCTCTTGATTAGATTTACCAGGGCCTCCGAGGTTTCTATTTGGATCTCCACATGGAATCAATTACAGCAGGCAAATCTTATTTATCAAATATTGGAGATTTATGTATGCTGAGAGCAGCGTAGGCTGTTTACTTTGTTATTGTGCCATGCTGCGGCTGAAGATTGCTCATCACTCAGCGGTGGCCCAAGTCAACTCCACGGTACCACTGGGCGTCCATTTTCCATGGTGATGTATGCTAGTGGCAGTCACCTTTCAAAACTCACCAAATCTATTCCTTCATTTCAGAATTCAACCCTTCAAGGTCCCTCAGCAGCAGGCGCATTATAAATTTGGCCCATTACTGGAACCCAGAAGATATTGAAAATATCGAATGAGGTTCTGCTTGAAGGAGAGTCAACAAAGAGAACCGGTGCTGCATGTTTCCCTCAATGCCTCGGATGATCTTTTGCGGTAGACTACTTATCGGACACAAACTTGTTCAATTTGATTACCGTGAACCTACTGCGGTATTAGATAACACACACTCGGTTACAGACATTACGAGCAAATAACTGATATCGATACAGGGTTAAGATGTCACAAAGCCTTCCTTTGAAAACGCAGTGAAAGACGGAGGAGAAAAACAGTGAAGCGTTTCACAAACATAGTGTTTTTCTGCTTTTTCCCTGGAGGTAGGACTGAATTGAATCATGTGTTGGTCAGGGCAGAAACACACACACACACACACACACACACATATACACACACAAAAAAATGAAGCCGGGAATGCCTTCGGGCCTGGAATTGAAGAGCCCTGTCTTACGCTCCATAGGTATGCTTGAGTCTGCAGAGAATGACGAACAAATCATAAGCCGATCAAACATTATGTGCCAAAGAGGCGGCTCTTCATGTCCATCATTTAAAATGTATGGGCTAAGGTTAGGATATGGTCACTGTAATCAAACATCCATAGCCTACAGACCCTCAATATAACAGGGTCTCTTTACCGGTGGTGTTTTCTCTAAGGAGAATAGAGAGGCAGTGCCTCCGCTCACAAAAAAAAAAAAAACACCGGAGAGAGAGAGAGTAAAAACAGTAAAAAAAAAATTTTAAAAAAAAGGCTGACTAGTTGCTAGAAAAGGATGACAGATGACTTAATAATAGTAATCATTACAATTTTTCTGTATTAATTGAATAAAAAAAAAAAAAATCAGCAGTAATACAACAAAGATTTGCTGACAAATAGTTAGAAAAGTGACTCTTAATAATATTCATTTTACTCGATTATTGCAGTTATTATTTTTGTAGCAATGTCAAAAAAATGTTTTAATACAAACATATAAATGTATTATAGCATTGGTTGCTTGTTGATAGTGTGAAGTAAATGGTGTTCCATACAGTATGCTTTCAATCCAGCAACCGTGCAAACATTAAATGGAACATTAATTCACACTGAACTAAAAGAAAACTTAAAATGCTGAAAAAAAAAAACTATTTGCCTTTTCATTTCAGAAGATCAACACAAGTCACTGCACTTTCCCCAATGAATCTGTCCCCATTTCATTCCAGTCAGCTATGAATATCTGAGAGAATTCTGTGTGCTGTACATCACATATTATATTACAATAAGTAAGCATTATTTATCAGCCTATCACACATAAGCAGAGATTCTACGATGTGCAGGATACCAATCTCAGTCCCTTCGCTCTCTGTGGTACACCACTGCTATGTCTCATCTGCGTTATTTATTCATTTGTTGCCATGAATTATGAAGGAATTACTCCAAGCAGGCAATGCTACACAAACATAATTCATAAACATCTACAGTGCGGCCCAAAAGTCTTAGACGTAAAAAAAAAAAAAAAAAATGTAGGATTTCTTTTATTTAAATGTGAGAAAAAAGAGTTTTAGAATTTTGAATTGAAAACACATTATGGTGTATAATGAAGACAATATTCTGTAGTATTTCTAGGCTACTAATCAAATTTGAAATAAAACAAAACAAAACAAAATAAATAATAAAATGTATATCCCAAAATGCATTCTCTCTGTTGAATTTTGTTGCTTTAAAACCAGTACATTTATTAATTCATCCATCCATAAGCCATATAAACCTTCTAGCATGTTTTTTTTTTTTTTTTTTTTTTTTTTTTAAACTCAAAGTTCAGTTCAAATTCAGAAGTTTCATTCTAAATTAAACTCTGAATGGCAAAATTTGTTGAAGTTCATTCAGCTTGACAGCTGCTGTAATTAAAGCAAAAATGAGACAACCAAAAAATCCTAAGGTATTCTGAAAAATCATATTTCAGTTCAAAGTTCCATCTAAATTATTTTGCATACAAACAAATAAACAAATAAATAAATAAAAGTACAACTAAATAAATAAAAGTGTCAGATGTTTGCCTCCCACTGTAATTGAAGATCCTACACTTCATTCTTTGGAACAAAGGCAACTAATATGATTGAAAATAATTTTGTTGATACTTAAAAAACTGTATTCCTAAGTGATGGGGAAAATATAATAGGATTATTCAGTTAGACATCCTACTCCTCTACTGTATTACTGCAGTCCAGAGACAGGATGGAGACATACATGAGCAAAGCACCATGGGAGACATTCTATCAACCCGCACAGCCAAGACTTCAGCTATTAATTATCTTTGTTTGTTTGTTTCTGCCTTTCTCAGTTTCTTTCGTCTTGGCACTTGCTCTTTCTCTACGCCGTGGACAGATGTGCAAACACTCCCGTGAAGCTATAAGGAGACGGCATGGCACTGCAGTGACACTCATGGTTATTCATATCACGGCCCTCAAGTCTCACGCCATCCGTCCAGCATCCTCTAAATACAGCTGTGGGAGTGGTCTGGAAATCCAAAGTTACATAATTAGGCCTTTTATATGGTGTATGAATGAAAACATAAAGCATGAATAAATGCACATAACTGTAAGCATTCCTTCAGTCCATATCCAACCACCAGCAATGAGTTACAATCAATCTTGGAGGTGCTATCATTTTTCTTCTGAAGTAATTTCTATGCTAGCATATTACAGCTAGATTTGTCACAATATCAAAATTTGAGTAGTCAGTACCCTGGAAATGACCTTAAAAGTGGGGGACACATTATAAACATGGCTCATGAATATTAATTAGATGATATAATGTTTCCCCAGTGGGTGCGAGCCATATAAGGATTACCATTTATCGATTGGGCATTAAATTGATTGACTGCTGATGCAACCAGTAGACAGTGGATTCTACTTGATCTTAAAGCTGTCGTTTTATACCACCATTTTACAACACATTTTTCCTGTCACTACATCCAACCAAAACACTCTTATATTATGGTTAGAGATTAAAATAATTATAAACAACATTATGGTTATTAACATTATAATAACATTATAACATTATAATTATATATAATAACATTATGATTATAAATAACATTTTGGATCCATATTCAAGACTAACCAATATTCTTAAAACTGCATTTTTAGCATTTTAATAATATATAAATATATATATTTATATATATATATATATATATATATATATATATATATATATATATATATATATATATATATATATATATAGATATAGATATATAGATGATCTGTCTGAAAAAATTCAAAAATAAAAATAATAAAATAAATATAGATAAGATAAAAACAAACAAACAGGCACCAGTAAAGTATATAGTAAAATATGATGTAATTTTTGCAATGTATATGTTACGGCTAAACAATTTTATTTAGACATAGACCAGTCCTAAACTCACAGCTTCTGTTGATGTTTATGGCTGCTCAGACAAACAGACCAATGCACAGACCAAGTCTCAGTGTTTACTCCATATATTTTATAGCTGTCTGTAGACTTTAAGCTCTGAAAGTCATGGCATGAATTACATATGATCAGCAAAAGTAAATATGACCTTTAAAAAAATTAACTTTTGACTACGTTTCTTAGCTCTTCTTTTGACGAACATGACTTCCACAATTACATTCCAAACAGAGTAGTTTCTTATTAATTCAACTCTCTATAAATGCGAGCCCATTTTTTATTTCATGGTTTTTAAATGTTCCCTCTCTTCCAAATTGATTGTCTTTCCTACTGGCGAACGCAATTTGATACATTCATATGAAACTTGCTCTCCATTCTCAAGCACCAGAGCAGCTCTAAGAACAAAGATTTTCTGGATTGCGTTATTTAACTAACATATGCATTAATGAGTTAATCCATTACGCACTGCACATCTACAGACATGCAAAATGTGTTTGGACACGCGTTTTTGAGCCCTGTTGTGCCTGTTAGAAGAAGGGAAGCGGAATTTTTCTACAACGGAGCCTGAAAGAAATGTTCTGCAGTAAGTGTGACTGGAAGCATGCAAAGGTGGCAATTACACGTCATCAACAGCAGTTCACTTCCGCTATTTATTCCAACTCTGAACCGTGAGTTCACAAGAACCACACCTCAGATGTACTTTTCAAGAGTTCGTTTTCACACTAAGCAAACAAATTTGAGCTTTTGGCACAGAGTGTGAAAGCACCCTGATTCTCCATTCATGAGAAAGAGCCGGATCTCAAGATAGAATATAGGAGAGGAACAGATGTTGATAGCCTCAATGCGTAGGAGAAAACATGGACACGTGAGGAGGACACTGTTACCCTAGAGAAAAGAAAGGAGTATGACTCCATCTCCCTCAGAACTTCCTCTAGGCGGTTTTGAGTATTCACACAAAGACTATTCATAGAACTTGACTAGAACAATTTTTGCTTCCATCTGTTTGCATCCACCAGTGCTTGAGGGTTATGAAAACTTTTTAAGATCCAAATAACTGTATAATGTGATGAATGACAAATTCTATATTAAATATTTAATGTAGCATCTAAATTAATAACAAATTAGACTGAGTGCATTAAAATCTCTTTTCCTGATCTATGTGCAATGCAAAAGTTCTGTAGATATTTCCCAGTAACAAAAACCTGGGACCCTCTGCCCAGGGGCCACATGTTCGTTCCAGCCTATCAGCTAAGCTTAACCTGAAGCACTAGGGACAGTAACAGACTTGGAAACTCGGGAAGAAATTTAGAAGGAAATCAATGGCTGAACTCAGTATTCCTCGCACAAATCGCAAGACCGCTTTCCCCCTGGAGTGCACTTGAAGTTTCATTTCTCAGGAAGGAAATGCAGTTGGGAAGGGAAAGCTTTGGAAAATATTGCTGCTTTTGATAAGCTTAAAGTATGGGATTCATTTCACAAAACAACTAGATGTGCATTTGCAGAAACAAATATCAATGTTTTCAAGGCAATAGAATAGCGTTAAGGTTTTAGGGTAAAATGTCATAAACTAAAATTTGATAGAGGAAGAAAGGAAGAGAGATCAATAGCAATATGCAATACAGACGCATAGACAGATGCCAGAAAGAAGACCATTGCGATTCATTATGCAAAAGCTGATGGGTACTGTACATTAATTCTGAGTTTCAGTTAATTGCAGAAAACTGTGGAGAAGAAAAACAAAAACTACAAGATTTGCCTTTTTTTAAAGGAAACCATTGTAATAAAGAACTACAGTACACTTTAGCATATTTTTAAAAAGAGTACTTATTACAGAAATAATACACTTTAAAAGGATATGGTTTAGTGTGAACTGAATTTAATGTTTTTAAACACTGAACTGCATGTGATTAAATGAATTTCTTAATAATAGTTTAATAGTTTATACAAATGCAATTAGATTTAATGTGTGTTTTTTTTGGGGGGTTTTTTTTTTGTCTTTTTTTTTTTTGTCATTTAAGTAGGACTTAAGCACATTTGTAATTTCAAAATGATTTCTATTATCTGTTTTTTATGACTTACTTATTTTATATTATTAACTGCCAAATATACTGTCAAGCATTTATGGTAAACTTTCTTTTCAGTTGGAACTTTTATGTCATGTACATTTGTAAGTACACAATGGTAATGATGAAGTTGCAATTTAGTACTTGTAAAATATTTGTCAAATCCAAAAACACTACAGTTAAAATTCTGATTAAGTTTTTCTCACATGCTTTAGTATGTTGGTCAACATAAAAGAAGTCTACTTATTTAAAGCATGACAAAATGTTATTAAAACAATGATTTAAAATGTACTTTTAAGCAAAACCTCTAATTATTTCAAAGTGCACTTCAGTGTCTTTGTATTTCATTACAATTATCTTTAAAAAAATAAAAATACAATACGTATACTTTTAAGATTTGAAGTACACTACAACTGCACATTTAATACAATTATGCACACTTCTTTTTCACAAGGGAATACCAGCGCTAATATGCAAATACTGTGGCTGGTCGCTTTTTTCCCAGTCAAACCGTCTCTTCTTGTCTGAGTGGGCAGTTCTTGGCCATAATAAGCTAGAGTGAAGACCAGAATACACTGCATGATGAAATTTGAGCTAAGTAAGACAATCAAATTTCAAAGATATTCCCAAAATGAATGCAAACACATTCTTACCCTCTTCCCGAGATTTCTGGATGAATGCGTCTACGCCACTCTCTCCGTAATTCCCCTCTGACGCCACCGTGGAGACGTAATTCCAGCGCATGGCCCTGACTATATCCACCATAGCCTGTGCCTGATAGGTGTCCGGCGGTACTACGCGGGAGAAGAAGTCATAACGGGTGTTGTCACTCAGCTCAGGAGCCGTGGAGGCATAACTCACCTGGGGAATCTGTAGGAGGAGACACAAACATAAATCCCATTCAGGCATTGAAGTACACAATTCCCAAAAACCCCTGCTGCTTCTGAGCTCACCTCTGACAGATTATAACATGCTCCATCATCCCAGACTACATCCCCTACCAAGCTCTCTCTTACACAGCCACAGGTGGCACACTCAAGACCATGGGGATGAGCGCAGTCCATTCAGAAATAATATGTGTGTGGAAAGCAACAACAAGCTGGTCAACAACTACCACACTTTTACGGACTAGTTTACAGGAACCCCAATGAGATGAGAGTCTCTTAAAAGAATAGCTCACTTCAAGTAAAATTTTCTGCATTATTTACTCACCCTCATGTCTCTCCAAACCTGCATGAGCTTTGTTTTTTCAGTGGAATTCAAAAAGTGCATTTCTGAAGAATATCTTGGCATTGAAATCTGCTGAATTTGAAACTGAAAGCTCTCTTTGGCATGTTCACTAGAGTTCATGAGAAACATCTGACTTGTGAATGAATCCTTATTTTGAGTTGAATCTTTTCAATGAATCATCTGATTCGCTTCATAAAACTGTTCTGAATGATCCAGATTCTTGACCTCAGCTCATTTGACTCAAAGTGCTTCAGCTTCAATTTCAGCGCACTTGTCACACAGTTAAGCTTGCAACACACAATTCATATGGACTACTTTTATGACACTTTTACGGTGTTTTTTAATAATTCACAACAACCCAATAGATTTAGGGCCTTCAAAATGTCATCTTCTCAGTTCTGAGGAAAGAAATGAGGACATGAGAGTGAGTAAATTATGACAGAAAAAGGGTGAAGTAACCCCTTAAGGGTCTCTCCGACTGAGTTGTGTTAAGAATTCAAACACAGGCTACACCGAACAACAGACACACAAATCAGTCGTGATGTGAAACTTAAGCAATCACCATAAAATGGATCGCTGGTGATGCTCGGAATACATTAAGCTAATGTCAGACATAACATAATGGATGGCTTGCACCACCAAGAATGTAATTTATACAAGTTTATTAACTTGGCTATTGAGAACATACTCTGGCTTTTAAGCCTACTCTCTGCAGACATAATACCAGCGGTATGGCTCCATTAAAAGGGATCATAAATTCATCTACACAGAGGACAACAAAATATCAGTCAAAACAATAAACAAACGAGAGGCTCTTTCGAAATCCAAACAGACTGCAGGTCAATCATCGTCCACCTTGATATTGGCTAGTAACATTTATTGAGAATGTAAATATTAAGTTTGAATCATGATTTGCTTTTACAGTTGTTTTGAAGTAGACATAATGCTGAATGTTGTCTATAATGGCCCAATTTTGCCTTTAAGTCATTATATCACAGTTTCAAATGTCTCAACCATTTATCAATCAAATCAAATTATGCATGAAATCTAATTCATGAATATAAATGTAAATCTTAAAATAAAATATTGGAATGTAAATATTGCATACTAATGTAAAGCTATATATAGATTAATGTGCATGCTAGTACTGCCTCTGGGTAGCAAGTGGTCTTGCTTTTCATACAACAGTTTTGCAGGTCAGAGGAATAGCGACAGGCTGACAGAATCCCCGTAAAGCAGTTCTTACTGCCTGGCAGGTCACGCAATGCTGGCATTCAGTGAGTGAATATGATGGCTGCTGTCCTTTGCATGTTTAGTTCATTGGTTCAACTTCATGAGCAACTGACTTACATCAGCAGAAATGCATGATCAATATGCACAGCAGTTAAATATTTACCTTTCAATCTACATATATGCAGATATAACCTTTACACTGGGATCCAAACATCTGACACCACATGCAAAATATGGGATTTCTTAAAAAATGTAAAATGTCAAGTTATAAAACTAAGAAATATTTAAGATTTGCACTATTTATAGGTAATCAAAAAGCAAATTTGTAGCATTAACCATGAGAACAACTTTTTTTAAATGCTTAGGCTATTTACATCTGGAATAATTGTGCAGTTATTTTTTAGTTATATTTGCATCAGGCTTTTTAAATAGAGCACCACATGACAGTTTCAGTTTAGTTTGGCAAGACATCTCAATAAGCACTGCCTACACAGTGTTACAGAAAAGCAAATGTAATCTCTAAAAATGACAACCAAATGTTCTTCTGACTTAGTTAGGGGGCTTTTTCTTATGGCCTTCCTATAGTTTCAACAGTAGAGTGTGGCGCTAGCAATGCCAAGGGAAAGCAAGAACTGGATAAATGCATCTGTCAAATTTGTACATGTAAATGTAAGTGTAAATTCTTTGGTGAAAATTGTTTAGTTTAAAAGTAACATTTTATTCATTCTCTGATGTCACTGAACACTCTGTTCTCTGTCTGGTGATTTATCTTGAGTTAAAATTGCACTGGATGGGAAATACCCACACCTGCAAGTCTGCAGAGGGTGCATTACTTTGGTAAGGACCACACACATCTGTGCAAGTAACAAATAGCTGTAGACCAAAACCACCCCCCAAAAATAAAAAATTAAATCGTTGCCACCAATACCAGCAAAATTTTACACTTCTTGGTAACACAGCAAAAAAAAAAAAAATATATATATATATATATATATATATATATATATGCTACTGACCAAAAGTTAAAGTATTAATATAAATAATGACAAATTCAATTAAAATGGAATATAGCCTTCACATTTTCTTCAAGGTTGTACCAAATTAAAAATAAAAAAAGACTGACGAAGCAAAGAGAGCTTTACGTTTTTCAGGTATCTAACAGCAGTTTCAAGTATTCAAATAAACTTCCAGATAAATATCCAAATAAATATTAAACATTTTTATTTTATTTTTCTTTTAATATATAGGTCTATTCTCAGTGGGTAAAGCAAAATACTAATATGAAGAGGCAAACATTTACATCTTGAAAACAAAGAACCGTCTACAAGAAGATCTGTTACGCTGATATATTTGCAGCACATGTTGATGTTTTCAGCCAGGGATATGCTAAAATATATGTATACAAATTCTGTCAGGGCCAATAACTTAATGCATTACTCAACAGAGAAGAAGCTAACTCACGTGGCATCGAATGTGACAAGTGCGGACGGTGTGCACACCAAGTAATGAAGACTCAAAATATTGCTGAGGCATTCTGACTGACATTACTCTAGATGACACAAGGAAATTTTCAAGGCAGCTGTAAAATTATCATTTCTACATTAATGTTAAAGGAAACCATTAGTCAGGATTGAAAAAAAAAAAAGAAATATTGTTTATATGCGGAATTCGACCCAACACCAAACCTTGGCATCACTGAATTATTTGTAAATGTCATTGAAATGGTTCAAGTCACCCTGCTGATTTCTCTAACAAAGATTTATTTAATATTCCATGCTGAAACGAGGGACAAAAGACGATTGTGATGAATCTCTTTTCTTTGTGTCCAGACCTCTGAGGAGTTCTTGAGAAGAGAACCAAAGGTTACAGCTGTTGCTTCTCCTAACATGTGCATGTCAGAAGTAATTTAAAATAAGATTTAATACGGTCTAGGTGAAGGGCACCTAATCATAGGCGGCAGCTTTGTATGAAATTAATGCGACTATCCCTATGCATTGCTCCAAACCATGTGCGTATGCACACACGTTTGCATAATTATGTTTGACTGGTATGTGCAAAGGTCAGAATTAACGTTTGTCTAATAAATAGCCATATGCAAAGTGCATTTATTGCAGTCCTTTATATCAAGTTCATCAAAAGCAATTAGTTTATTAAATTGTTTGCTATAATTAGCTGAATAACAACTAAATACTGTGATTTCATCTGTCAGTGAAAGAGCGAAATGTAAGAAATATGCTATTTGTATCTGGTGCCGGTGGCATCGGGCGACGCAGAAGAGGTTTGTGGACAAACTAATTTGAAACAAATATCCTTCTTCCATATCTAACAGCTTCTCAACTGGAATCAGCTGTTATTTACACTGATAGCCAATGCAATTTTCACATCTGTTACTGTCAAGCTGAGCAGGACAGCAAATGGCTGAGCTGTGAGAACAGAATGACAAAAAACGCTGCGTAATTATTGAACAAAACAGATTGAAACATACTCTAGCCAGACAAATGGTGTTACAGTTAGCCATTGAAACATTTCATAAGTCTGGCTCAATTTTCAGTGAATATTTGCCTGAATAATTAGAGAGCAGGAGCATCAGTCTAAATATAGAGAGCATATTTTATCACTGTATATAGACATGATCACGAGTGTTGCGAGGTGTTCTAACGCATCGAGCTACAACTTTTTTCTTAAATCACTGGATCCCAAATGTTGTAATAGCTTTTTGATGATGCAGAATCAATGGCTCTTTAGCCATATCCCATGCCCAGACAAGCCCATTCACAAAACTGCAGTATCTCTGGTGCTAACAGAAGCATTTAGAAACTCAATCCTCACTTTTTCAAGGCCGCAAGCTAATTGAGAAATCTGCTGGTGTATTGGCTGAGCTTCCCTCATGTCTGACAGTGTGACAGTCTGTTCTGCCATCAGTGGCATGTCTCTGTGGTGACTTCCATTCACAATTTTGTCAGCAAACGTGGTTCTTAACTGGTTTGCGTCAGATTTTATAGACATTAACCTGCAACTGGGTTCCCTAAAATATTAGTAATAATAATAAAGGTAGAAAAATGTTTATAAAAGTATATTGAGAGCAAAATTTTATTGCATGTTATTTTATTTATTACATACAGTCATTGCACGTTTAATGGGTCAAAGACAAAACGTGCCATATATGGTATCTGCATCAAATAAAATTTTTAAATACAAATTTTCATAGTGTTTTTTTTAATACATAAAGCATATTTAATGCAAGTAAAGTATCTATTTTAATGTTTCAAATAAAATGACAAAATATGGGTGAAATAATCTTCCACCGTCATTCATATTTAGGTAAAAATGAAACAACATACGGTTACACTTTATTTCGATAGTCCACTTTAGACATTCTATTAACTATAAGTAACTTTGTAACTACATGTCAACTACATGTCATTTAATTCTCATTCATTTGCAACTACATGTCTACTAACTCTCAGAGTAGACTGTTAGGGTATAGGTTTAGGGTTAGTAGAATAAGTTGACTTATACTTACAAAGTTTCTTATAGTCAGTATGTTGTGTGTTGTGGACACATCAAAATAAAGTGTTAGAAGTTATTAAGCAGACAGTCCACTTATACTCTAATGACTGCTTGTTGATATGTAGTTGCATACTTACTGTTAGTAGAATGTCTAAAGTGGACTATTGAAATAAAGTGTTACTCAACATACTTATTCTGAAATGTGCATGTAAAATATAAATGTATAATATGTAAATTATATCAGATTTTATATAATATATATTTAATATATATAATAATAATCAATATAAATAACAATGACTGCCTTTTTTTTTTTTTTTTTGCAATGATTATATTTATTTACTTATATGTTATATAATGATTCTTGTTCTAAGTAAGACTAACAATTTTTTTGGTATGTGAACTTTTGTTGCACAAAATGACATTTGTTTCTGTAAATCTTGGTAAACAAAGGTATAAATAAAGGTAAAGATGTATGTCTTTTTTATGCTCAGAAAAAAAAAACAATTAAACAGGTCACATTCTAATGTACAGGAAAAAAAATAAAGCTGTATTAAAAATTGATGCTTGAAAAAACCTTTTCATCCTCGATCCATGTATTACATCAAATTTTAGGGAAACTATCTGTCAGTCTATAAAATGTGGGTTTATGTAATATATATTTCAAGATTAGCATTTTATGAAATTTGGGTGTACATAATAACAGTTTTTAAATATGTTTTAGATGCTGCCAGTATGTATATATTGTACATCTCAAGTATCCAAACATACAAAAAAGTAAACAAAGCGTTACGTAAAAATAACTACATTCTTTTGAGATGAGGCTGGACAGCCTTTGACATCAAAAACCAAATACATGAGAGGCATTTTCCCCTCTCTTTCCTTTCCTAAATGCACGATTATATGGTTTATTGCATTTAATCACTTACATTTAGCTTTGTTTTGACCTTATCAGAACATACTTGACTCACCAGTTGAGAACCACTGACCTTGAAACTAAATTCACCTGATGCTTCTGTGAAATTCTAAAAAGCATCCTCCAACATCCTCCACATGAGCTGAAAAGCTCTATATAAAACAAGAAGTGTGTGTGCGTGAAAAAATGTGGTTAATTAATCTTGAAGTGGCACAGCTTTGAAATTTAACGTTCATCACGTATACGTCAAATAAAAAGTGAGTTCATTAATAAGCAGATCTTGCTCTATAGCTGAAGACACTGACTCACCATGAATAATATTTCAGCATGCCTCGAATCTCTATTTAATATCTCCATCACTCAGTCCTGACCTTTGTAGATTTAGTGCTCCTTTGCACACTGGAAAATGGCATCTAGTCATGCTTATCTCCTTTAGCATCTCTGCTCTCCCGGGAAGACTGTCACCATGGCGCTTCCTTATGGCATTTCCTTGGTCAATCAAATTATGATGGGATTCATTTTCGGACTGAACTCCCGATGCTTGACTGAGCGGATCCTTCTATATATTTCTACAGTAATGAGGCTCTCAGGTAGCACAGCGCTGGGTAATTCAGGTGGACGCAGTGATGAATTGGAAATTGGGAATATCATTTGGAAAAGGTCAAACTTCTGATCAGAGGTAAAATGTACGAGCTGGGAAGGTCCTCTAGTTGGAGAAGGTACAGTAAGGCTTTGTCAGTTCATTATCTCCTTCAAGCAGATCAACTTGTCACTTGTTAAGGTTGACAGCATGAGAGGAGCTTATCGAAGCAAAGGCTCAAAGGAGTTTCGGATATAAGCGCCGCAGGGGAGCCGAAACCAAGCAATCTAAATCGACTGTAGACATCAGCTTGTTTTTTTCGCTCAAAATCAGAAAAAAAAAAAGAACAGTCATTTGCAGATTTCGGAAATATCTGTTATTTGGGAGCAAAGTCAAAAGTTAATGGGAGTTTGGGGCAAAAATGGCACCAAAATAAACAAAAATTCAAGATAAAGGGGCAAAAAAGCCCCTGCCCAATTGAGCTAGATCTATTTTGACTTGCATAATTAAAGTGAAAAGTGAAATAAATGAAAAGTGTCAACTGGGGTTACATTTACAGTAGACTTTCTCTTGTTGCATCAGATTTCTTTTCAGAAGTGTTTGATTTGTCACTGCGGAGAACGCCAGAGTTCTTCAGTGCATGCGCTCATTAACTGAATTCTGAATTCTGAATCTGAATATGAATCGTGAATTCTCTCATCATCATAAAAAACAAAGTTCAGAAGCAATGTATTTAAGAGATTCATTTTGCAGAAATTTTTGTGGGAAGTGCATAACTCACTCCATTTCAGGACCACTTTAGTGTTCTTTGCTCACTTGCTTTGTATAATTTATTCATAGTTTGAGTAATTGTTTTGTTTAACCAATGTGACAAATAATTGAAGTCTTGATTTTCTAATCAGAACATGACGTGTAGCCAGAACATGACGTGTTTTTCCCCGTAAAACTTTATATTAATCGGCATTAATAATCATTATTACAATATCAAGAGCAACTAGATAAAAAAGTTTGTCAAGACAAACTTTAAGTTGGCTTGAGAAAACCTGACCATTTGACATTAAAAAAAAAAAAATAAATTCCAGGGGACAAAAAAATTTCTGCCCGTTTGCAAGAATACATATAATATAGTAACTGTCATAGCAAATATTTATAGTATTCCAGGGATTCGCTTATGTTAGGTTCTAATATTGTACAAAAGCTGTCTTGAGGTGCACCTTTGTGCTGTTTTAACGCTATTTAAACCAGTTGTGCTAGAAATTTTCCAAAAACAGCCTCTTTCATACACTTTCCCCCCTCTGTTTAAAGAACATTAATCAAGAAATTAGACACTTGTTCAACAACGAGTATGTGTTAATCAGCACTGTCAGTGAGAAATGTCAAATCATGCACACAGAGTTTAGAGACCATCGATGAGTGATGGTTTTACAGTCGGCTGCACCGAATAAATTAATAAGATCCTGGTGGAACAGCCAAAATGATAGCACCCTAAAGAATCGATAGATAGCCTAACAAGGGCTTACGGAAACACTTGTTAGCTGCTCTTGTTTGTTTCCCCTGTTTTCATTTAAAGAAAAATCTCATTTGGTTTCATTAAAAGCATGACATATGATGTAAAACGAGTCGACTGTGAACTCAGCTCCAATGAAAGACACTCAAAGGAATATGACTTCATACAGCTCATCTGAATCTGCATTTTGCTGCTACTGCGGTGCGAGGTGTTGCTACAGCCCTTTGATAAATAGGGTGGCCGTGGAGGCAATAACAGCTGCCATTAACAAGATGTGCGGGATAAATCCAGTGTTAGAGAATTCCTCAACGACACTGGCTTGCAATCTTTCTCAGATGGATAAAGGCGTAAATTATAAATGCTCACAAGTGGCATCAATTATTCAGAGTTGCCTCGATGCTCTAGAGCTCTCAGTGGCTGATGTCAGTGAAATATTGGCAAGAGAAAATACCACCTGCTTAATTATGGTGATTAGGTTTGGGGGCCATCTCAGCCTGCCTAAACCATACATTCTTACTTATCTATTTGACTGCAAATTGAACCACTCTAGATGACGCATTAATAGCATGATTGTTGCTGGGTCAAATCTTCCCTCGGAAATTACTTAATGTTGGTGTAATAGCATGTCACCGCTGCTATTTAAAAACCATAGACGGCCGATTCTTATGAGATAAATATGTCACGATCAGTTGGAGTTTGGTTTAACCAATTATAGTGGAAACTTTAGCATACTATAAGCAAATACGAAGCAATCATATTACTACTACATCTTACCATACTACTTCTGTTACATACAATTTCTGCAGGAATGCATGGAAGTAGTGCAGTAGTGGGTACTGGGTACTGAATCCCACAATGCAATGCACTCAACTTGACCTTCTATATTCCATATGTCAAATAAAATTAAATTCTACATTAAATACTAAAATACAAAACTCAAAATGAGATAAAATTGTCATAATTTAAGGCATCTTTTCAAAGACCCAAAATGCAAATTAAGATGCAATATGAAGTCACAACAATATAGCAAACATTTATTGTTGCATATTGTTTATTATTTAGATTTTATTTATTTAGATTTATTTAGATTTTTTTGTTTTTACTTTTTATTCAGAAAGAATGCAATAATTGATCAAAAATGACAGGAAAGACATTTTTAATGTTACAACAGATTTCCATTTTAAATAAATGAACATACAAAAAAAGTATCATTGTTTCCAAAAAACATTACGCAGCACAACAGTTTTTTACTTCGATAATATGAAAAAAAAAAAAAAAAGTCTCTTGAGCAGCACACCTGTATGTTAGGACGATTTCTGAAAAATCATGTGGCACTGAAAATCGTTATTTTAACTTGTAGTAATATTTCACAATATTACTCTTTAGTTTTATAGCTCACTATTATAACAATATATGTTACCTTAAAGTAGTTATGATTTTTTTTTTTTTTTTTTTTGACATCGCCTCTCTTGTTGTTCAGGCACTCACCCTCATTACCACAAATCATGTGAGAGAACTGAATGCCTCTGCTGAAATATTGCAGCTGCTCGGTTGCCCTCCAGAGTCCTGTAGTCATATTTTCTTTATATTTGTTTCATGCCACCTCCACCTTCTCGACCTCTGGATGGGTAATTAAGTCTGTGCCTCCACAGCTAGCCATTTCCTCTGGTTCTACACTTCGGTACAGAACAGCTATTACCATTCATGGAAGGTCACGCCACCTTAGACATTTCCCCAGCAAAAAGGGAAAGACTGACCAGTGTGCTGAATTCATCATTGTTTTTATTGTGTTCTTGTCACAGACCTTTCGTACTGTAATATGCCTTCACACAGCTGCAATGCTCTCTCAGTGGGTCCTCCATGCATTCAATCCACTGATTTCCGCTTTCTGTACAAACAGATGTCAAATGTGAAGCCTACAGAGGCCAGTGCAACAGTTTCATTATATTGTATGAGGTCTGCTCATTTTATCACATTAATTTAGTGCAATTAATTTAAAAAAAAAAAAATAACATAATAAAAAGTAACAATTAATCATGCCACCTGACCCGTACAGTGTGTGAATTCCAAAGATGTTTTCATGTGCACAATAATGTAATATATCAGCTTCCAAATGAATAAAATGGAAAAAACTGTACTTGATTAAAAACTAAAAACAAAACGTGTCAAAAAAATCTTAAATGAGCCCAGATAATAATGTGATAATATACATAATACATCAATATTTTCTAAGCCTCAATTAATAAACTGTACATGCAGTTAACTTGATAAAGAATTAGAATTTCTTTAAGTCTTAGTAAAAACGTGTCCCAAAAAATCTTAAATGAGCCCAGATGGAGCAAATTCTAGAAAAGAAAAGCAAACAAGCCCTTTTGCTCTGCCAAACTGAAACATGTTTAGATCTCAGCACGGCACCAAGTGCTAAAATGCCCCTCTAAATGTCAACAGCAGCATAAATACGTGCGCATTTGCAAACACAAGCACATTGTTTTCGGTTTTGTCAGGCATTTTTGGAGAACAGCTCTGGAACATTTTCTCTGCATGTTCATGTACTTAAAAAAAAAACCAGTCCATGTTTGCCCTGCAAATCTATACGGAGTAGGATGGTGATCGACTGCAAGTCAGCAGATCAGCGTTGACTTTATCACTAGAGAGAGGGCAGCTGGCCCATCAAGAGGAATGACAGTTCACAAGTCGCCAGAGGGGCTAAGCGCCTGCTCTTAACAGTCAGCCTGCAAGGCTTCGACACAGTGTCACAGATCACTCCAAGCTCCTCTGCCTCATGAAACTGCCCCTGATTCATAGGCACTCCTACCACCACACACAACGTAATGATAGATGGCAGTTGTTGAAAGAGAGCTAAACTGTTGGCTTATTTGCTCTTGTGACAGCGGAAATGAATATAGGTGCTTAGAAAAGTCACGGCTCTTAAGTAATTCATAATAATCAAGAGTACGGTGAAGCAGAATCTGTAATTTGTCATGCATTAACAGCGCTCTTTTGTCACAGTGAAAGCTTTGCGTTATCGCTGGCTTACCACTGTTATCACAAAAACTACAGTATTTACGGTTCGCTCTCGTTGGCGGGTGCAACGTTCAGATGCTGGAGCTGATAAATGGTCTTTGTTATGCCAATATTCCAAGCGCCGCTAACCGCACACAGGGGAAAGGGACTGGCCAAGCAGCTATTTCAGCGGTTACCGAGAGTTTATCAACTGCAGGGGAATATATGCCGGTGCATTTTTTTATTTCAAATCATAATTCAGCTCTCGGTATATTCATTAAGCCCTGAAAGCACTTTTTTTACCCGGAACTTTGGATTTCCATAAGCTCATTAGTGATCATGTTCCTGCTACGGATCAGCAGGGTTGGGGCAAGTCGTTATTATGCAACAGCAAGGCTACGCTGTTTAAATAGGAATATTTTAATTAATAATGCCTTTGTGCGCAAACTTCAAATTCTAGGAGTGAATGAGTACTTTAAATCTTGTTACATGCAGAATGAGATTAAAATATATGTAAGTTATGGTCAAACCTTTCCTTTGCCTTATAATGTGAATATTTTAATATTGCAAAGCTTATGGTCTGCACTCTACCCGATGAATATTTTACGTAAAAATGCATTTAAACACGTAAGACCTAGGTGTGTGGGTCCAAGGTATTTATTAATAAATAAAATCGCAATGCATTATATAAAAATGACCAAAAATGTAACAAATGTGTTGAAACGGTAATGGATTTCATGGTTTTTTGAAATATTTTAAGAAACAGTCTCTGAAGAGCTTTTAAAGCTATAGCTTTTTTATTCTCAAGAAAGTAAGGAAGAAAATACAGAGGATTTCACAGTATTATTTATGCATTTTCCCATGAGACAAAATGCAATGTCTTAGCAATCCTGTTGTCATAGAATTGCTTCTGTACTGATCATGGGTTTATTCTGGATTTAAAGGGATACTTCACCCTGACACGACAATTCTGCCATCATTTGCTGACCCTCATGTCATTCCAAAACTGGATAACTGGTGATCGACCCTGCCTGTGTTTTGACTATGTTTTCTAATAAAAGCTTGCAGATGGATCCGCATGCCTCACGCCTCTGTCACTCTGTAACACTTTGAGTCATAACTTTCAAATTTTTAAGATGATTCCGTTGAAAAAAAAAAAGTCATGAACAAACAAATTATTCAAGTTCAACATGATTCAATGATTCATTTGCAGCAGCTAGGGAAATTTGTTGCATGAGTCTTCAGACAGAAAAATATGATGCATGATTTGTAAAGACCACATTTATGGTGCTTTAGCATGCTTTTTGAAACCTAAAACCTCATGTCCATTCAGTTGCATGGGAAAAAAAACTTTACATTCTTCAAAATTTCCACCTTTTTTTAAATAAAAAAGCAAGTCATACAGCTTTGGAAAACATAAATGGAGTAAATGATGACAGAATTTTAATTTTTGGTTGAACGATTTTGATGCACATAAGCATCATTCTATTTTTAGTTCAGATGTCGTGTGCTATCCAGGCACACTAAAAAGCCGAACCCATACATTTTTCATGAACTATGTTTCTTCAGACTAACGGCCTCTTGATAATCACACTATCAATCACCAGAATCATTAGATAAGTAAAAGCAAGACTGAAGCTGCTTCCAATTTCAGATGCAATTTAGGAGTCAATTACAGTTCAAATTCATCCAGCGATGGACCTTATCAGGCATGAGAACCACCAACGGTCTAAATCACTAAAATCGATATAAAACTGAATCTTTGACATTTGGAACTGGAGCTCTCTATTGGCACGTCCCAGTCTCATAAATGACACGAGAAATGTTGGGCCTAGCGCCATTATGTTGCAATTTTTCTCAATGGCACTATGACAATAGGCTGAACACAAGCTGACGCTGCTCACCAAATGTATTCACACCAGCAAATAACCTAATTGGAACCAACTCGAGTGATTTTTTTTTTACAAAATAAAGCTGGATTCAATGTGAACTGAGGCCTATTTGCAGACAAACCTAATTGAATTGGCAATAAACTTGTATATAGAGGAAATTTAATTTGGGATGAATGCAACTGATTGACCCTGATTTTGGCATGAAGCTTACAATCATATACAACTAATCTACAAAATTGCAAAGACACGACAGTGGCCCATTTTAGGAGTATTCCTCTGGAAACAGTCAGTGCAGACAGTCAGTTCTGAAGGAACATAGACCTTATTGTTCAGTAATGCACTCCTCCTAATTCACTCTTTTGCTTAGAGGGCTACAAAGACACTTCAGACACAACAAGACGACAAACCCACGGGGCTCCAAAGTGAAGGTCTGAAAAAATAAAAGCATAGTTTTAAAATAACATCCATATCGCAGCTCTTATAACTCAGCAGTTGGTATAAAACCCCTTTAAAGTTTAGCCAAAAATTAAATCCATTTTTTGTGGTTTGTGAGCTCTTTCAAGACCCCATTTTTTGTCAGTGATGCCAGTCTGATGCTCCATTAGTGGAAGTTGTCTTTTTCGATACAAGCTCAAGTACGATATCTCCGTACACACTCATCGCCTCCAGCGTGTAGCGGCTTTAAAGGCAAATAGAACAGTCAAAAAGCAAGAGGTTATCAGATTGTGATGTAACCTAATAATAAACTCAACACCCAGTGGCCGGCATTTCCTGTTACACTGCCTGCAACCATTGATTTGTCTCTCAGGTTGCCATTTCAATTAGATACAGTATAGACTCCCCTCTCCCAGGGCAGTGGATTCTGTATTGCTCTCATTGTGTCTTACTCACTCAACTGAAATATGCTGGTCTGTGCATAAAATTGTTCGTGTCTACATCTAGAAGTCCTAAAGCACGGGTGATAGCAACATAACTGTCTTCAAGGTGATTAAGGCTAAAATATGGGGCAAACACACTCTTGTTTGGTTGCAGCGTGGCCTCCATCTGAATAATTACACTAATATATATTTATATCGATATCGATCTTGATCCTACACTCTAGCGTAAAAATAATTGGTCGCACTCGTAAAACACCTGCAAGACAATTTCTTGTCACAGCTTTCACTGTCATAACAGTCAATCGATATCATGTTTGAACTTCTTGAAGCTGTTACAGCTGTCATCTCAATCTGGCAGGTGAATTGACGTGTATATGGTAATCCATATTCAATTTGGCTTCCTAATGCTTTCACTCTCAACGGATCAGTCACAACTTGGTAGTTCTAATGTCATTTTCTTTAACACTCTGATCTTTTCGTGCATGGGATATCTTTAATGGATAATGATTTTTATTGTTCACACTTGTTTTTGTTACATCTGACCTCTTTCTTCGCTGCGTTTTGGGCTGTGATTTGTTAAAGTAAATGCTGTAATCAGTATAGAGATGGATGTGAAAACCCAAAAGTGTGAATAAAAACAAATCAGTGGGGCCAAAATAAGAAAAACTGATTTGCATAACCCCGCTGGCCTCGTTAAGCGCTATCAAATTCTTCCTACTCCCTCTTAAGATGATAAAAAAATTCAACACTTGCAGCTTTGTGAGCAAGAGATAGGCTATGTATAAGTTTTTGGCTGATGTTGCCTTGAATACTCTGTGATATCAGTGGAGAATATATTTTTTGTATAAGGTTTTTTTTTTTTTTTTTTTTTTTTTTTTTAAATAAGTTTAAAACCTAAACAAATTTGAAACGAACAGTCTTCATAAAAGCAAGGTGTTAAAGAAGAGATTTGTATTTGAATCAGTGAACATTTCACTGTAGATTATAGCTGCAAAACTAATTGAAAATAATAATAATTAAGATTATGATTACGGCTTCTCCGGTTAATTGAAAAATGTTCTCGTTATAATTAAAAAGACATATGTTATTAGCATATCCATTTTACTATATAGCCTATATATATATATACAGTGGGGCAAAGAAGTATTTGATACACTGACGATTTTTCAAGTTTTCCCACTTACAAAGAATGGAGAGATCTGTAATTTTCATCGTAAGTACACCTCAACTGTTAGAGACAGAATCTAAAAAAAAAATCCAGAAAATCACATTGTATGATTTTTAAATAATTAACTTCCATTTTATTGTATGAAATAAGTATTTGATCACCTACCAACCAGCAAGAATTCTGGCTCCCAGGTGTCTTTTATACAGGTAAAGAGCTGAGATTATGAGCACTCTCTTAAAGGGAGTGCACCTAATCTCAGTTTGTTACCTGTATAAAAGACAACCTGTCCACAGAAGCAATCAATCAATCAGATTCCAAACTCTCCACCATGGCCAAGACCAAAGAGCTGTTCAAGGATGTCAGGGATAAGACTGTAGACCTACACAAGGCTGGAATGGGCTACAAGACCATCGCCAAGCAGTTTGGTGAGAAGGTGACAACAGTCGGTTCAATTATTCGCAAACGGAAGAAACACAAAATAACTGTCAATCTCCCTCGGTCTGGGGCTCCATGCAAGATTTCACCTCGTGGAGTTTCAATGATCATGAGAACGGTGAGGAATCAGCCCAGAACTGCACAGGAGGACCTGGTCAATGACCTGAAGAGAGCTGGGACCACAGTCTCAATGGTTACCATTAGTAACACACTACACCGTCATGGATTAAAATCCTGCAGCGCGCGCAAGGTCCCCTTGCTCAAGCCAGCACATGTCCAGGCCTGTCTGAAGTTTGCCAAAGACCATCTGGATGATCCAGACGAGTCATGGGAGAAGGTCATGTGGTCAGATGAGACCAAAATAGAACTTTTTGGTATAAACTCCACTCGCCGTGTTTGGAGGAAGAAGAAGGATGAGTACAATCCCAAGAACACTATCCCAACTGTGAAGCATGGGGGTGGAAACATCATGCTTTGGGGGTGTTTTTCTGCAAAGGGGACAGGACGGCTGCACTGTATTGAGGGGAGGATGGATGGAGCCATGTATCGCGAGATTTTGGGCAACAACCTCCTTCCCTCAGTAAGAGCATTGAAGATGGGTCGTGGCTGGGTCTTCCAGCATGACAATGACCCCAAACACACAGCAAGGGCAACTAAGGAGTGGCTCCGTAAGAAGCATTTCAAGGTCCTGGAGTGGCCTAGCCAGTCTCCAGACCTGAACCCAATAGAAAATCTATGGAGGGAGCTGAAACTCCGTGTTGCCCAGCGACAGCCCCAAAACCTGAAAGATCTGGAGAAGACCTGTATGGAGAAGACCTGTATGGAGGAGAGGGCCAAAATCCCTGCTGCAGTGTGTGCACACCTGGTCAAGAACTACAGGAAACGTCTGACCTCTGTAATTGTAAACAAAGGTTTCTGTACCAAATATTAAGTTCTATTTTTCTATTGTATCAAATACATATTTCATGCAATAAAATGGAAATTAATTATTTAAAAATCAAACAATGTGATTTTCTGGATTTTTTTTAGATTCTGTCTCTCACAGTTTAGGTGTACCTACGATGAAAATTACAGATCTCTCCATTCTTTGTACGTGGGAAAACTTGAAAAATCGGCAGTGTATCAAATACTTATTTGCCCCAGTGTGTGTATATATATATATATATATATATATATATATATATTTTTTTTTTTTTTACACTTTATTCAGCAAGGATGCATTAAATTGATCAAAAGCAACAGTAAATACATTTATAATGTTACAAAAGATCTATATTTCCAATAAATGATGTTCTTTTGAACATTCATTGAAAGTATTCTGAAAAAAGTAGCAAAAGTAGAATGTTGGTAGCCAAACAGCTGACGGTAGCCATTGACTTCCACAGTATGGGAAGCAAAAAACAATGGAAGTCAATGGCTACCTTCAAATGTTTGGTTACCAACATTCTTCAAAATGTCTTGTGTTCAACAGAAGAAGGAAACTTATACAGGTTTGGAACAAGTGTGGGGTGAGTAAATTATGAGATTTAGCATTTTTTGGGTAAGCTATCACTTTAATCTACTGCAATATAAAAGAAACTATATTTTGTGTCATAATCATGCAGCCCTACAGTAAATTTGCTGCATCTGAAATGACATAAAAATATGACTTCAATCAGTCGGAACATAAGATGAGAGAAAAAAAAAATGGGATGAAATGTGGTCATTAAAAGTTAGAGTAATTCACCAAGGGTAACATTACACAGCAGTAACCCGGTGCAGTGGGAATACTAGAGACACGGAGACTGGTATTAATGCTGGTCTATCTGACAAAGCACATTAGCACACTGGTGTGTGTCTGTGTGTGGGAATTAGGGTTCTGTAAAATGAATTCTTCGTTTGACTGCCCTGCTGAGTCCCTGAGCAGGTTCCTACAATTATTAAGGGACCCAAGTCACATTAAAGGGAACATAGATCTTTTAATCCTTTGTTAAGCCTATTTCCAAGCTCAATTAGCAATCGACGTTGGAAAGTAACGCTTGTATCAAGTAAGACTGCAAGTTGCAAGTGTATAAAACACGACTACATCAACACAGACAGGACAGATAAAACATCAATTAATGAGAGTTTTGGCAAGGCTCCTTGAGGAAGATAACCTCCCATCTGCATTAATTAGCCCATCACAATCTACTTTGTTCAGAAAATGTACGTCATCTGCTTTCTTGCCCTTCTTTTCGGTTACTCCCATTGTCATTTTAGCAACTGTCTGTGTAATCTACTTCAATTTCCTTGTCACCATTTCAGTGGTCCCAACTAATCAAATTTTTCCCATCTTCCTTGCCACCGCCTGCCATTTTTCTGAGGGCAGGTCAGATCCACCTCTAATCCCCACTGTCTACTTGAAGGTCATGAAACACTAAAACATGTTTTTCAAGACGTTAACTGATGCGTACGTGCTGCGCATGATAAAAGACGATGACAGTCTGCATAATTTTTTTTAAACTACCTCAGGTTTCAAAGTGACTCATTCGTTGAAGTGACCATCGTATGTGCATTTCACTAATGGCTCTGAGCATCCAATTCCCACGATGCCCTTCAAGGAAGGGGAAAAAAAAAAAAAACATTTGGAATTCGTCCTTAATGTCCTGAGGAATCTGACTTTGTTATAATGCCTGATTAAGAGTCATTGTCACATCCTCACATTGTAGCCAATCACATAATTATCAGAATTAAGAAGCACTTCAGTGTGGCTATTATGGTATAATATAAGCGATTTCTTATAGTTGAAGAGATTATTGACTCTTGTTTATGTAAAATTAATTTAAATACATATTTTGTTTAATTTATTTGTTTTAAATACATTAATATGAAGAGAAATAATAAAAATAATCATAAACATACAAACTGACACTTAAGTTTTGCTGTTCTTGAATAAGGAGAATACTGTATTTACTAGAATACATATTTTAACCACAAAGCATGCTAAATGTAAGTTGTGCTGGATATTTTAGCTTAGTACACTTACTAATAAGCATCGTAACCATAGGAAATGCAACTATATATTTTCCAGTTGTACGTAAAAACCAATATCAGACCAAGATAATCCCCCCATGTCTGAACAAAGAATTTTATATTTCTGAAATGTTAAGGGTTTTTGAGTTCCCAGCATGCATTGCAGCATGAATAAACTATTTGGTTGCTGTTTTAGGATTACTATTTTGCTGTTTTCAGGAAAAAAAAAAAATTCAATTATTTCAATAGATGTTTTACTAGTGACCTTTTTTTTTTTGTATTTTTAAAAATTACGAGTTTAGCATTTTATCCAATTTATTAGGAATGTAATAGACCTGCATAAGAGTGTTTGGATAGCTGATAAAGATTGTTTCTGACTGCCACTTGTCTGAAAAAGTTGTACAAAACTATAACGTATCGCAGCGTATCACTGTCTCTGCCTATAGTTGTCCTGCCAGACATGAGATTCAAGCCGATATGCACTTGAGAAAAATATGAAAGCTAATTCGTAGACATTACAGAAGTGTTGTGCAAACGTAATGTAAACTGAGTTCAATTTCTCCCTAATCTGGGGATCAGGTGGAAAGCAAAGTGTAGAGGCGCCTTGTTAGGGGACGGCCTTTTTATCCTGAAACATGATCTGTCTTGAAACGTGGAAAGGCTCCGGTTGAACATTTCCCTTGAGATTGTATGAAAGCAAACAAACCTTTACTCCAATAGCACAGCATAGGGTGTGCATTGACACAACATGCTTTTCCAATAGATTTGAGTCCATTCAAGAGCTCTCTGAGATTCTTACAGAACCCTCAAGGACAAAGAAAGAAGACAGAAGCATTTCTGCGTTACGTGAACAGAGCTGAACGGAAACCATCGTTAATCTAGCTCTCAATACCATTGTCTGACAGATTCCCTCATCTCTAAGCACAGGGCAACTATGTGCGACTGAGTTCCATTTCAGCAGCTCGAGATGGAGGAAGCATCACGACCGAGTTCAGCTGAGTGCCTCCCTATGGAAGGCTCATGCATTTTTCATGTAGACGCATGCCTTTGAAAAACCCAACACAATAATTTCCATCACCACTCTGTTCTTCTGTAGTGATGTATATGTTCTTTGGCTCAGAGCGAGATTGCATTCCCTTTCTCGATAGAGCCATGGATGAACCCAGATGGCTGAATGAAAGAACAAAATGAGGTTCCTGTATTAAAACGCAATTCATTTATTTTACGAGTTACCCAATGCGGATGAATAACGATAAAAAAGATGAATATCAATAGCTCTTAAATTAACCTAACCAGTCAAGTATTGTCAGAGCTAGTGGCTTGCTCCAGCTAGGTTAAGCACATTTTGAATACATTTTGTAAATATTTGTACATAAACTGCATATAGGTTCATGTAGTAACATCTAAATTTACTGGTTTTACGTAAGTCAAAAATGTAATTTTTCAGAATAGGTTAAGCTCAGTCAAAGGCTTAGGTGATAATATTAATTACTCCTAAAAAAAAATTCACATGTCTCTCCTTTTCTTTATCAATCAGTCAATCAGTCAATCAGTCAATCAATCAATCAATCAATCAATCAATCAATCAATCAATCAGGCTTTACAATGGAAGTGAATGGCTAGCCAATCCGTAAACATTAAATACTTGTTTAATTCCATTGTAAGTGCCTAAAATTTAACATTGAATTATTTATTTATTTTTAAGAAAATGAGATGCTAATTTACAAATGTTCTTGGTTAAGCTTAACTGTATTGAATTCTGATTATATTAACCATTATATTAACTAATTATATTAATTATTTAATTCATATTGAAATGTTTTACTATTCTTTGCTGACTTTGATATCTTGCCAAGTCTGTGAATACTTTGAAAAACTGTTGACATCTCTTTTGAGATTAATCTTTTTTTTTATTTATTTATTTTTTTTTTTGTTGTTGTTTTGTTTTGTTTTGTTTTGTTTTTTCCCCCAGCACAAAAGTCTGAAATGCAGGATCTCATTAAGCAACAAGATTTATTAAAGAAAAAAAAAAATACAGTTAAAAAAATACAGGTAAAACTGAAGCATGGAAAATAGCTATTTTACATTCTAGAGAGCGTCAAACCCAGTGAAAACAGATTACAGGGTCAAAGAGAATTCTGCCTTTTTTACATTTGCAAACTATAAGGAATATTAGATAAAGAGCAAGAATTAACATAGTAAAAGCATGACTGATCAGAGCTGATGACTGAAAACTACCCTGCTATCAACATCAGGAGGAGGTTAAAATTAGGTCTAAGAAAATTACTTCTTTAGTAAAAATCTAAACATTTAGGCCCTTTAATGTGACAGCTCAGAAGTGGCTCCGACATATACACATGGATTTTGAAACCAAACACCATCAAATGAATCCATCAAAAGCCCAATTACATGCCCCTCACTGACATTTAATAATTATCAAACACAGTCATAACCACTCAAAACATCCCATTACGCGAGTCAGATCCTCGCCTGAGAAAAAAAAAATGTATTGTGCCATATATACACGCTCTCTACATCTTGGTTGTGATTTGTTGTTATGGAGGCTGTGTGGGATATAACACATGCGGTGGGTCCTACAGATAGCTTTGACAGGATAGATAAGGCTGGGATATCACTCAGAGGCGCTGCTGGCCGGCCATGGCCGTGTTTGCACCACATCAATAGGCATCGCCTGTTTTCATGGTTATTCGCAAGCATTGCGAGGCAACCTCACCAATCTTACACGCAATCCCATATGCTAGTACACTTCTTAATGAATATTTACATCATTGCAGAGAAGCATCCTTAAAACAGAGGGCGGAATATTCCACCGCAGCGAGCAGGCTTTATACAGCCACTCAGCTCCATTAGCCGAGTGTGGGGGGCTGGAAGAAGCTCTGTGGATGGTTGGGAGCAAAAGCTGGTGGAGAGAATGAGGCACAAGAGAATCATTTACAAGCTCCTCATCACTCACATTGCTCCAGACCCGCGTGAAATGGTCCTCCCCCTCCTGCATCCAATGGCCTGCCCAGGATTCAGCGCTGGGATAACTCCACACGAAATGAGACGGCGCTCTAAAGGGAATGGCTAGCACTGTGGCTGTAAGTCCCCACAGGCCTGACGAGCTCTCGCTGTGTACTGTGTGCATTTGTCCAGATTTCCCAGAAGACACTGTGCTTTAGTTTATGATGCAGTTTTTGTTTATCAGTGCTGACAGCGTTAACACTCTGTGGACACCAGCCATACTGAGCACGGCTGTTATGACCATAAAGTCCAACAATATTTCACCATATATACTGTATACTACACATAATATACAGGGGTTATTCCTAAAATGCAGTGTATAAGTGTAAAATAATACACCTTTGTTGTACTTATGACAGAAATACGCTTTGGTCGGTTCATGTACTTTTAATAAATTTTAACTTAATTATTAATAAAACAGTAAGAAAATTAAGAAGTTGGAACATAGAAGGATGGAAATATAAATCTAAAGTTCTCCAATGCAAATTCAAGTTAGATAAAATGAGGGTGTGAACTTGCTTAAAAAATAATACACATTAATTTGTTTAATTTTCAAACAGGACGTGTAATGTTGCACAGTGAAAGAAACCAAGTAATATCACAAAAAATACATAATTTATCAAATCCATTGCTAATACTCACTGATGTTTGATTTTTGTTTTCGATCCAAAGTTATGTCACTTCCTGAGGGCTGATTTTTGCCAATAAAGGGGAGACATTACTAAAAGGATATTTCAAAAGACTAACAGTATGAAAAGTTATATTGCAGAAAAAAATTTAAATATATAACATTTTTTGCAACTGCATAAAAAAATAAGAAGAAATAAATAAAAAAAAACTTGGATTACATTTTAATAACCTGTCAGTTATATACAGTATTTTACAATCAAAATTAATTGGGATATGTCACAAATCAAACCACAGAAAACTAACTGATATGAATAATTAATCATGATTTAATATCAATATTAATGTAATCACGTGATTACAAGTAAATAATAAATTAATATTCCAGTGATATAATCTTGAAAAAATGTTTAAAATATATTAAAGGGATAGTTCACCCAAAAATAGCTTTTTTCTTCTGTGGAACACAAAAGAAGATATTCAAAGAACATGAACTATTCCTCTAAGACAGTTACTACTACTGTTATTGTTGTTATTATTATTATTATTATTATTATTATTATTATTATTATTAATCAGTATGAGCTAATCAGACAACCATATCCCACAGTCTGTCTGGTCAGAGCATGAGGACTGAAATGTTGTATTTGTTCTGATTAAATTTCACCTAGGCTCACAGATGGCTTAGCTCACCTTCAAGCACCTAAGCTGGTTTTATGAGCGATGAAGGCGTGATAAAAAAAAACAAGTTTGGGGTGGAAAATATTGATTTGGTGTCGAAATGCTGCTTTATTTCAAAGAGCAGGAGAAGCGTAAGAATATCATACAAGTGCGAGTTTTTGGAAAACAATGTTATCTGTGCTTCAGCATCTGTTTCTGGGTTATGTAGTCCTCTTTTCGGTTAAATCTGAATTCAGTTCTCCACACACCCACTCTCAGATCCATTAAGGCTCTGTCTTGTGCACAGCAACCTCATCCTTCTGAGCCATTGGCCTAAAGAGTGAGTAGCTCGGAAACCGTCTCCAAGTGCAATCGATCCATGCATTTCAGTGTCTCATTTACCCTAAATGCATTTCTAACGTCCACCTCTCCTCAGAATGAAGGTGCCCTCAGTTCAATGATGCATATGGAAAATGCTGAACATCCGAAAGAGAGAAACAAAACCGTCCAGACAAAACTAATTATTTAAACTCATCAAAATGCCCTACTTAGTATGTGTCATTCTGAAGACTCATAGAAATGCAAATAGTGTTGTGGTAAACCATAGGGGAAAAAGAGAGAAAAATGCTAACCATAATTAAGTTGGCTTGAGAAAGCCAACTTACTGAAATGCTATTTAAACTTATTATTATTAAGTTGGCTTGAGAAAGCCAACTTACTGAAATGCTATTTAAACTTATTATTATTATTATTATTATTCTTCTGAGACTAAAATTTCTGACTGCTACTCCTCCTAGAGCTTTAACTCTACAAACTCCAAACTCAGCCCAGATCTTCAGACTGATCTGACTCGAGTTGCTATATCTTTTCTAACTGATCGGACTTACGGTTTTCATAAAAATGAAGATTAAAAATCATAAAAATCCCATAGACTTACATTGACGGAATGTTCAGATGGGCCAAGACAATTCAAACTCCAACTGTCAAAAATTCAAATCTAAACACACTGAAGCCCATTAGACTCAATCAGACTGCCCTTCTATGTACTATTTCTAACCCATTCAAACTCATTCAAACTCATCTATATAACATTTCTAATCTGTCTATCTATCTATCTATCTATCTGATTATTTCTATCTATCTATCTATCTATCTGATATTTCTATCTATCTATCTATCTATCTATCTATCTATCTATCTATCTATCTATCTATCTATCTATCTATCTATCTATCTATCCATCTATCTATCTATCTACAATCTGACTATTTCTTTCTATTTATCTATCTATCTATCTATCTATCTGATTATTTCTATCTATCTATCTATCTACAATCTGACTATTTACATCTATCTATCTATCTGCTAGCAACATGCTAGTAACTTGCTAATCATGATAGTAACATGCTAATCATGCTAGAAAAATGCTAGTAACATGCGAGTAACTTGCTAGTCATGCTAACAACATGCTAGTCATCCTAAAACATGCTAGTAACTTGCTAATCATGCTAGCAAACATGCTAGTCACTTGCTAGTCATGCTAACAACGTGCTAGTCACTTGCTAATCATGCTAGTAACATGCTAGTCACTTGCTAGTCATGCTAGCAAACATGCTAGTCACTTGCTAGTCATGCTAAAAACATGCTAGTCATGCTAACAACATGCTAGTCACTTGCTAGTCATGCTAGCAAATTGTTAGAAACATGCTAGCAACATCCTAGCAACTTGCTAATCATGTTAACAACATGCTAGTAACAACCTAGCAACCACACGGGGTACCGTAGCAACCGCTTACCAACACCTTAACAACCGCCCCGGGTACAGTAGCAACCGCATAGCAACACCTTAGCAACCACCCCAGGTACCCTAGCAACCGCATAGCAACAGCTTAGCAAGCACTCAGATTACCCTAGCAACTCCCTAGCAACCATCCCAAGAACCCTAGCAACCCCAGAGCAACAACTTAGCAACCACCTTGGACACCCTAGCAACCGCATAGCAACACCTTAGCAACCACACAGTACCATAGCAACTGCATAGCAACACCCTAGCAACCATCCTAGGTACCCTAGCAACCGCACCAGATACCCTAGCAACCGTATAGCAAAACCCTAGCAACCTCCCAGAGTACTCTAGAAACCACATTGCAAAACCCTAGCAACTACCCTGGACACCCTAGCAACCGCATAGCAACACCTTAGCAACCACCCTGAGTACTATAGCAACCGCATAGTAACACCTTAGCAACCACCCTGAGTACCATAGCAACCGCATAGCAACACCCTAGCAACCGGCCTAGATACCCTAGCAACCGCATAACATTACCCTAGCAACCGCCCCAGGTACCCTAGCAACCGCATAGCAACACCCTAGCAACCGACCTGGGTACCTTGGTAACCGCATAGCTACACCCTAGCAACCACCCCAAGTACCCTAGCAAACGCATAGCAACACCCTAGCAACAATCCAGAGCACCTTAGCAACCGCATAGCTATACCCTAGCAACCACCCCAAGTACCCTAGCAACCACATAGCAACACCCTAGCAACAATCAGGAGCACCTTAGCTACCACATAGCAACATCCTAGCAACCACATAGAATACCCTAGCAACCACTCTGAGGTCCTTAGTTGGCCTCAGATCTATTTATCTTAGCATTTATATATCTTAGCAGATCTATCTATCTATCTATCTATCTATCTATCATCTGACTAATTCTATCTATCTATCTATCTATCTATCTATCTATCTATCAAACTTTAAACTTTTAAAACTATGTTAAACTTCAAACTAATTCAGACTGAAAACCGTCAAACTTAAAACTTCCCAAACTTTTCAAACTTAAACTTTTCAAACTTTTTTAAACTTTTCAAACTTTTTTAAACTTTTCAAACTTTTTAAAACTTATCAAACTTTTTTAAACTTTTCAAAACTTTCTGGTCCGGCTTTCTCAAGCCAACTTAAAGTTTGTCTCGACAAACTTTTTTATCTAGTTAAGTTGGCTTGAGAAAGCCAACTTACTGAAATCCTATTTAAACTTATTATTATTATTATTATTATTATTATTATTCTTCTTCTGAGACTAAAATTTCTGACTGCTACTCCTCCTAGAGTTTTAACTCTACAAACTCCAAACTCAGCCCAGATCTTCAGACTGGTCTGACTCGAGTTGCTATATCTTTTCTAACTGATCGGACTTACGGTTTTCATAAAAATTAAGATTAAAAATCATAAAAAATCCCATAGACTTACATTGGCTCATCTGAACATTCCGTCAACTCCAACTGTCAAAAATTCAAATCTAAACACACTGAAGCCCATTAGACTCAATCAGACTGCCCTTCTATGTACTATTTCTAACCCATTCAAACTCATTCAAACTCATCTATCTAATATTTCTAATCTATCTATCTATCTATCTATCTATCTATCTATCATTGACTCTATCTATCTATCTATCTATCTATCATTGACTCTATCTATCTATCTATCTATCTATCTATCTATCTATCTATCTATCTATCTGAGATCTATCTTTCACAGACACGCACACACACACACACACACACACACACACACATACCTACTTAACTACAAAATGAGGACGTATGACTGAACACCCTACCTTTGGGTACACCTCTTTCTAAAGGGTCTAGAGACAAAAGAAATATATGACTGAGATACAGGAGAAGCTCTCTTTACACTTATCAGTTGATATTCTCAATAAAAGCCTTCTTTAAAGACCTGACATTTTACCTTCACTTTAGGGACAAGTATTTTTTATGTCACTTTTGGGGACATACACAAACTCTGATCAAGCCACAATTTAAGGACTTTGGTGATACACAAACTCTGGTTAAGCTATACTTTTAGGACTTTGTGGTTGTGCTACCAATGAGTCATCCTAACGAGCAGAAATAGAATTGCAACTCATACCCCCAGTTTCACAGACAAGGCTTAAGCCTAGTCCTAGACTAAAATTTAAGTCTGATCTGTTTCAGCTGAAAGAAACTTGCACTGACTGATTTTAAAATATATCAGTGCCTTTGTTTTGTTTCAAGATGCACACTAGTAATGTTTTTTTTGTTTTGTTTTGTTTTTTTTTTCCAAGCAGGTTTGTAGAAATTACTTAAATGACCTAATTGAACTATGGCCTAATCCTGACTTAGTCTAAGCCCTGTCTGTGAAACCGGGCCATAGTGTCAATATTGTCTAGAAAACAAGCTAGTGCAGAGATAAAGGCATAATACACGAGTTAGTTTTTTTAAGATAATTGAAAATAGATAACCTACATTTTTCTGACTAGTAACTTGAAATCAGGTGTCTGCATGACAGAGGACAATTCACTGACCACTACCTGCATCCTTCTAGTTAATTTAGTATCTTGAGGAGGTTTAATCTCAGCAGTTTCCTTTTGCTGCTGACTGAAGGCTCAGAGACATTAAGACATGATTTTCTGTAAAAACATAAACATTGTGAAGAGCTCTATAGGAATTATCAATGACTTGATGTGTCTCCATTAAAAAACTGTTTCGGAATACAACAGAAACACAAACTCCGAGATACACAAACTCCGCTTAAGTGACACTTTGGGGACTCCAAGATACGCAAACTCCACTTATGTGACACTTTGGGGACTGAGATACACAAACTCTGCTTAAGTGACACTTTGGGGACTCCGAGATACACAAACTCTGCTTAAGTGACACTTTGGGGACTCTGAGATACACAAACTCCGCTTAAGTGACACTTTGGGGACTTTGGGATACACAAACTCCGCTTAAGTGACACTTTGGGGACTCCGGGATACACAAACTCCTATTAAGTGACACTTTGGGGACTCCGAGACACACAAACTCCGCTTAAGTGACCCTTTGGGGACTTTGGGATACACAAACTCCGCTTAAGTGACACTTTGGGGACTCCGGGATACACAAACTCCTATTAAGTGACACTTTGGGGACTCCGAGACACACAAACTCCGCTTAAGTGACACTTTGGGGACTTCGGGATACACAAACTCCGCTTAAGTGACACTTTGGGGACTCCGGGATACACAAACTCCTATTAAGTGACACTTTGGGGACTCCGAGACACACAAACTCCGCTTAAGTGACACTTTGGGGACTTCGGGATACACAAACTCCGCTTAAGTGACATTTTGGGGACTCCGGGATACACAAACTCCTATTAAGTGACACTTTGGGGACTCCGAGACACACAAACTCCGCTTAAGTGACACTTTGGGGACTTCGGGATACACAAACTCCGCTTAAGTGACACTTTGGGGACTCCGGGATACACAAACTCCGCTTAAGTGACACTTTGGGGACTTCGGGATACACATACTCTGCTTAAATTACATTTTAGGGACTTTCAGGATACACAAACTCTGCTTAAATTATACTTTGGGGACTCTGGGATACACAAACTCCGCTTAAGTGACATTTTGGGGACTCCTGTATACACAAACTCTATAATCATGAGATTGGATTAAGAACAACAACAAAAATCACTCCACTCAGTATTGTACCAAGTTGTCATTTTTAAATTGATGAATGAAAATCCAACATAAACATAACAGAAAATATTAACATGGAAACTCAGTCCATCAAATGTATGCATTATTACAACTTTCTTTTAATAATACCACTTGTTAAAGATATGAACAGTATAAAACATTGTGGTCAAAGTGCATATTATAACTAATAAAAGAAATGAAAAAAAAAAAGGTTTATAATGACACACCATGTAACATTACACAAACTTTCCCCTTTACATTGACTCCACTTACTGAGGAAATTAATGTTATTCAAACATTGTTGTGGACATGCAAATTACAGATAGTTTACGACTTACTAAAAAGATTAAAATGATACTCCAACTTTGTAAAAACAGAACAATGAAAATAATCAAGTTTATAATGACAATCCATGTAACATTTTAAGAACTTTCCCTTTACATTCATTCACACTCACTCCTACCTCTTTCTTCCCCTTTACATTCACTCCTCCTTCCTTCCTTCCCCTTTGTTCACGCTCCCCTCTTTCATCCCTTTTGTTCACTCCTCCCTTTCATCCCCTTTACGTTCACTCCTCCTTCCTTCTTCCCCTTTACGTTCACTCCTCCCTCCTTCTTCCCCTTTACATACACACCCCTACAAACCACCCTTTTTTTTCAGAGTAGTGATCCTGTTTCTGACATAATTTTTTAACACCTGTCCATGTCCGCTCCTTTAGTGCTGGTTCTGCTTGTATGCATTGCTCACAGTCTTTCTTACCAGGAACTCTGCATGTGTTGATAAAGGTTATCATTTGTCGTTCTACTGCTTGTACCTCTGCATTTTCCCATTTCCGCTTTGAAGTATTGGAAGAACCTACAAAATAAATAAAGTTATAAATAATTATAAATAAAAATAAATAAACATTTATTTATAAATATTAAAAATTAATTAATTCCAATTACTTTCACAGTAACACAATAGCTAAATGTATTTCTAAAGTTTTTAACGTAGTTAATTAATGTTACATGAGGCATCTTAGTAATCTACCAGTCAATTTAATAAAGCAAGTATGTCAAATATTTTATATGCTGAACCTTATGGGTCAGTTTAATATATAAATGTTAAAAATTAAACTGCATATACAGTTGTGCTAATAAGTTTACATACCCATTTCAGAATATGCAAAATATTAATAATTTTAACAATATAAGAGGGATCATGAAAAAAGGTTATTTCTTTTATTTAGTACTGTCTTGAATTTCACATTACAGATGTTTATGTATTCTCCACAAGACAAAATAATTGAATTTATAAAAATGACCACATTCATATGTTTACATATCCTTGAACCTTGCATACCCTCATGATCTATGTCTGTTTTTTTTTGGTTTTGTGGTCGTTGTTCATGAGTGCCTTGTTGGTCCAGAGCAGCCCGCTGGTTTTCCAACATCTTCAGCATATTTGACCCTTTCCAACAGTAACTGTATGACTTTGTCATCTATCTTTCACACTGAGGACAACTGAGGAAAACTTTTAACAATACTCTAGAAGGGGGGCAGGGGCTGTAAACTTTTTAATTTGGATAATCAGGGTAAACTGTACATGTAAGTACAGTTAATTGGAAACATGTAAGTATTTATGTAGATTCTGAAGTGCACTACTAAATGAAAAAAAAGTTTTCTTTTTCTTTTTTTTTAAAGAAAAACTTACACATCATCATCATCATCCTACTCAAAGTTTACACCCTCTTGCTTTTAAAGCATTGTGTGTCCTTCTGGAGCAACGGTAATGTTTTCACCTTTTGTAATAGTTGTGTATGAGTCCCTCAGTTGTCCTCAGTGTGAAAGATAGATCTCAAAACCATACAGTTACTGTTAGAAAGGGGTCAAATATGCAGAAGATGCTGGAAAACCAAAGAATGAACAGCGGGCTGCTCTGGACCAACAAGGCACTCATGAACAACGACCACAAAACCAAAAAAACAGACATAGATCAGGGCAACTACAGAAGTGGACACAGCACAGGGTGCTGATAAAGAGGTTGTATCGGTGGTAGATGCGACAGAAGATGACTGTGAGAGCTTAAAAATATAATTGGAATAAAAATATAAGAACTCAAAGCAAAAGCACCAAGCAAATATAATATAAATTAATAATAAAATAATTAACTGTTAATGGACTTAGGAGTAAATCATACAGTAGTTCAGGGACAGGCACCGTCGGCCCTGGAGTGCTAATTTCCTGCAGAGTTTAGGTCCAACCCTGAAAAAACCTCACCTGCCCGTAGCCCTTGTGATGATAAAGAGCATGTGTTTGATTTGGGGTGGAGCTAAACTCTGTAGGACAGCGGCACTCCAGGACCGACGTTGCCTACCCCTGCAGTAGTGATATGACCATTTCACATTTTACTCACCAAGCAATCTTTCTGTGATGGCTGTTTGGCGGTCTTATTGTGCTCCTTTTGAATTTGTTTCAATAATCTTGACTGAGACAGCTTCTGTAGACATATAAGGAGTTATTTAGCTTAACACCGTGTCCTAACTACACGCGACACCGCGACATGCGATAAAAGGTATCTTTTTCATGTTAATCTGAGTTTTTGTCCTAACTAGCCATGACGGCGACACACAAAATTTCTAATTTAGAAACGGTTTCTATTTCTGTGACATTGCAGCTGGAACAACAACATACAAACTATATGACAGTAGATAATCTCAGGTGATTATGTGCTTTATTCAAAGTTAAACGTGTCTAATATGAGTTTATCATTTTGTGCTTCCTTATAGCCATACTGAAAGCAACAACAGATAATTTTCCTCAGATCTTGAAAATAAATTAAAGCAAAGATGACCGTTAAAACTGTGAACTCAATGTGAAACGAGTGTATTCCATAAATGATGTCAAAAACGTTTGATATTTATGAATTAGATTATAAACGTATCCATTTCGTTGCGAGTGCAGTGCGCTTCCAGAGAGCTACATTAATAGGTAGTTGCTGCATGCTTGAGATGGTTACCTGTTTATTTCCTGATGTTCTTGCTTTGTCTGACTGTTCTGGCTCAGCTTTCTTATGTGGACCATTGCTGTTCTCCTTGTCCAAGTCAGGTGAGGAAACAGAAGCAGCGTGATGGGACTGAATGCCAAAAAAGAAATCAGTGAATATCAAAATCAGAAATATTTTTAAAAGATAGAAAAACTAGTACAGGTTCATTCCTCTAGCTGTCCTACAGTAACTTTATTTATCACTCCTTTCCTTCTGACAAAACCCAGACTCTGTACTCACACACGTCAGTATCCTTATGTTCAGAAAGTCAAGAATACAGAATATTGATAAAGAGGTTTTAAATGGACTTGCCGATTTCTGCGGACCCAAACTGCTGGCTAACTTTTTATCAGTGGATTCTTCTGATGCTTGATTCAAAGACTTGAAAAATATAAAAAACTTAGTAACTAAATAGAATGAGAGTAAAGGGTAATCATGAATTATTAATAAAGATTTTTAGCAATCTTGAAAGTACCTTGACTCGCCACGGCCAGTCTGAGTCTCCATAATTGTAAGTGATTTCTTCCCCTGGTAGAATATCTCGTACAGCGAAGAGACACAGGTGAGGTTTTCCGTTTACTTCAACGGTCCTCATTTTGCAAGTAGGATTTTTGTGCTCATCATTTACAAGTCTTCCCAAGGACCTGTCTTCTTTAGATGCATCCATGCTATAAATACATAAAAATACCACTAAGCATAAGACAATATTTGAATTTTATATATGTACGACACATAGGGCTGAAACTATCCATTCACTTGCTCGATTATGTTGACTATGAAAATAAGAATACAATCGTTAAGGTAACCGTAGTGATGTATCAAAGATGGCGATGTCCATAACACTGGGAGTTTTTTTTCTCAATTAAAAGTGTATTATTACATGAATTAGTCGAATTGAAGCACAAGTTCATCAGTCATATTTTTACAGAGCCTACAACAACTTTAAATGCTTTGTAATGCCGAGTTCACACTGCACGATTTTCAAAGACGTCGCATCACTGTTGTTTTCAAAGGGGCGGTAAAAGTACACATTTTTTTTTGCGGGGTTCTCCTGGTACAATTCACATTCCAGGGGTTAAATGTCACGTTATTGGGGTCGCTTCAACCTGCAAATATGAAAAACAACCGGCGACAACCGCGGACTTGGCAACACTGGTCTGCAAACTACGTTTCATATAACTCCTCCCCGAACCTCGTTGCCCTGTAGGTCATCGTAGATGTGTTTTTCAGTCAGAACTCATTTCACACAGCAGGATTCTGAATCGCTGACAGGACCAGATATTTAGCATGACATATTTCAAGGGTGTTGCCACGTGTCGGCGATTCTCTCAGATCGCATCTTTGATAATTCACACTGTGTGATTGTCACTCGTGTGAACGAGCACTGATTTGCCTCCGATTTCAGGCATTTGTCGGCAATTTCACAAAACCTGTCGGCGACTGAAAAACAGGGCTAAAATCGTGCAGTGTGAACTCGGCATAACTGAGCGGAGAGCGTTTGTTTGAACCACACACCTCACCCACAGCAGCTCTGGCGGATCTTCAGATAAAAGCAAATAATGTCTCTGTGAGTACATTGTGCATTCCATGCAAAAAGACTTATTTTTATGGTCAGTGTAATCGATTAAGTCAATGTGTCGTTTCTACCCTAAAGACTCGTACAGTTGTTTTTTTCTTGTCTGTTAGGTCATCTTTATCAAACTTTTTCTTGCCGTAAAAATGCGCGTGGCCATTTGTAAATTCTATGGGTCTAGCTTCCGGTCTCATCTGCGTCCAGCTATTTTTAGCAGTACAAAACAGTTCATTTTGCTGCTTGATATCGAAAATTGGTGTGTCATATTATTTAAATGTATAATCTTAATTATGAACACACTGGTTTGTGGTGCAAACGGTTTTACCATTTACCGCATGTTGTTATTCTCCTCGTTATTTACCTATAGCGGCTAATGAACCAGAAGTCTCACCCATAGGCTTACATCTGTGTTGAAGAAAAAGGTGGATAAGTGGTTCTTAACTCCAGGCCTGGTGATCCATCGCTCTGCACATTTTATATGTCTCCTTTTTTAAAGGGGTCATATGATGCGATTTCTATTTTTTCTTTTCTTTAGTGTGTTATGTAGCTGTTTGTGTATGTATAAGATCTGCAGAGTTACAAAGCTCAAAGTCTCCCACAAAAGGATTTATTCTATCTAAAAGAGAAGGCTGATCCAGACCGGGCTAAAACGGCTCGTTCAAACACGCCCACATGTCTACGTCACGATGTGGTAATATTTGCAAAATGCAGCCCAAATGTTCACGCAAAGAAAGAAGGCGTGGTTTCAGTAACCGCAGTAGTGTTGATGCAGCCATGTCAGGGAGACGCTGTGTGTTTCTGTGCGAAAGCTAAGCACTTTATTTGGCCTTCCGAAAGTAGATGCAGTTGGGAATCATTACAACAGAACAGGGCAATTTCATGCAAAAGTCATCCTTACCATGAATAAATAAAGTTTTTACCAAAAGAATAAAACCCTGTTTAACTTGTGCATTTAGGTCTGTATTTTACTGCATTAACATGCTTTAATATAAATTTGAAGGAAATCGCTGTTTATCCACTATATATGAAGGGTGCACCTAAAGTAAAATTACATTTTCATTTGACTGTATTTCATGTTTTCAAATGAGATATCAAAGACTGCCCATTTTTTCATTTGTGTCAACAGTAAGTATTTTGTAGAATGGAGGCCTGTCTGAAAAGTAAATTAACTCACGTTGTCTAAACAGAGATGATTTTTGGATTTATAAGGGCTAGATTTAAGAGGTTAGGACGCTTCAGTGCTGTGTCACGTCCGTAACATTTTAAAGATTAAGTTTATATCATATAATTAATGCAATTAACTTGAAACTTTCTGTACAAAGCCAACTCATGGCCATGCTAATTATGATCAACAGCTCATCTCTATTCTTTGCTCTTATCAACCATATAATGCGTTACGGACGTGACCGTTATGGACATTTCATATTAAATTTTATGCATACTGGCACGCATGTTTACCTCATTGCTGATGACTGATAGTCTACTGTGTAGGTCTATACTGATCTGTTTCAGGCTTGCCGTGTCATAACATTTTAGAAATTAATTCATTCTAACATTTTAGAAATTGCATTCATTTAAATTGCATTCGAAAACGTTGCAGAGATTTAAACTGCATTTGCTGTGCGGGTCAGAAATGCACAGACGGACTGAAGGACAAACCGCCAAAACTTTTTCAAATGTCAATGTTCATTGTCAATATTATCTTCTTTAAACCTTTTATGTGTTTCAAATAACTTGTCACTATCTGCGCTGCATTCATGCAGAGGGCAAGATTTTGCGTGTTCAGCGCACATGCTGCTGAGTGAGACGCGCAAGAGTGCTGTGGAGTAACATCATTCATTCTTATCTGTCTAAATATTTTTTTCTTCATTACATATCTTGTTTGGTTTTATTTTTTATTCTCATTGCATGTTAAAAATAATTCACTATGTTATACACTATACAAAAATATACAATATACACTCACTGGCCACTTTATTAGGTACACCTTGCTAGTACCGGGTTGGACCCCCTTTTGCCTTCAGAACTGCCTTAATTCTTCATGGTATAGATTCAACAAGGTGTTGGAAACAATCCTCAGAGATTTTGGTCCATATTGACATGATAGCATCACGCAGTTGCTGCAGATTTGTCGGCTGCACATCCATGATGCGAATCTCCCGTTCCACCACATCCCAAAGCTGCTCTATTGGATTGAGATCTGGTGACTGTGGAGGCCATTTGAGTAAAGTGAACTCATTGTCATGTTCAAGAAACCAGTCTGAGATGATTTGAGCTTTGTGACGTGGTGCATTATCCTGCTGGAAGTAGCCATCAGAAGATGGGTACACTGTAGACATAAAGGGATGGACATGGTCAGCAACAATACTCAGGTCGGCTGTGGCGTTTAAACGATGCTCAATTGGTACTAAGGGGCCCAAAGTGTGCCAAGAAAATATCCCCCACACCATTACACCACCACCACCAGCCTGAACCGCTGAGACAAGGCAGGATGGATCCATGCTTTCATGTTCTTTACGCCAAATTCTGACCCTACCATCTGAATGTCGCAGCAGAAATCGAGACTCATCAGACCAGGCAACGCTTTTTCAATCTTCTATTGTCCAATTTTGGTGAGCCTGTGTGAATTGTAGCCTCCGTGTCCTGTTCTTAACTGACAGGAGCGGCACCCGGTGTGGTCTTCTGCTGCTGTAGTCCATCTGCTTCAGGGTTCGATGTGTTGTGCATTCAGAGATGCTATTCTGCATACCTTGGTTGTAACGAGTGGTTATTTGAGTTACTGTTGCCTTTCTATCATCTCTAACCAGTCTGCCCATTCTCCTCTGACCTCTGACATCAACAAGGCATTTTCGTCCACACAACTGCCGCTCACTGGATATTTTCTCTTTTTCTGGCCATTCTCTGTAAACCCTAGAGATGGTTGTGCGTGAAAATCCCAGTAGATCAGCAGTTTTTGAAATACTCAGACCAGCCCGTCTGGCACCAACAACCATTCCACATTCAAAGTCACTTAAATCCCCTTTCTTCCCCATTCTGATGCTCGCTTTGAACTTCAGCAAGTCATCTTCACCACATCTAGATGCCTAAATGCATTGAGTTGCTGCCATGTGATTGGCTGATTAGCAATTTGTGTTACCAAGCAATTGAACAAGTGTACCTAATAAAGTGGCCAGTGAGTGTATATTCCGCATATTTAACTTTGTATCTTTATCATTTAATGCATAAGCGATGTATTAAATCAAGTTTATGACTGCGACAATTGCCAGCCCTTCTCCATTCGGTAGATATTGTTGCTTCTGGTTTGTGGATTGTAAATCTACTGTAGTCTACGGACACTTCATATTAAATTATATGCATACGCACGTTTGCCTTGTTGCTGATGACTGATAAAGGTCTACTGCTGTGTCAGGTTTACCGTATCATAACATTTTAGAAATGCATTCATTCTAATAACATTTTAGAAATTGCATTCTCAGCGAGAGCTTAGCGGAGATACCCTAAGCATTCACAGGCGGACTGCATGACAGCTCGCCAAAAATATTTTAAATGTCTTTCATTGTTAATATTATCTTGTTTAAACATTTTGTGTGTTTCAAATAACTCTTGTCGCTATCTGTGCTGCATGCAGAGTGCAAGATTTTGCATGTTTAGTGTACAAGCTGTGGGGTTATCATTTATTTATTCTTTTTTTTTTTTTTGTCTAAATTTTTTTTCCCTTTTACACATCTTGTTTGGTTTAATTTCGTATCATTGCATAGTAAAATGATTCACTTTGCAGATGCAAAACGTGAATCTGCAGTCAATTCGCAGTCTATTTTGTAAATATTTGTACAATAGGCCTATTATATATTTAGAATATTTTACTTAACCCGTTTTGTATCTTAGTTATTTAATGCATAAGTAAGTCTTTAAAACTAATTTTTTCAGCGGCATCTGTTTAATCTTGATCAACAATATGATAAACGAATTGGAGCAGCGTTGGTCAGTTAGATCATTTTAAAATGTCAAATAGCTTTCAATTTATAGATTATAACTGCACCTGTCTCGGATGTAGACTGGTGAGGATTTGTTTTAATGTGGATTCCAAACTCTAGCATTAACCTATAGGCTATAAATGTGCTTTTAGCCCGTGTTCAAGTGTTTGTGCGGAATATCAATGCGGATGAAAGGGAGGCACCCACGCGATAACTTGCATTTTTTTTCCTGATAATGAAACAACTTAAAATCAATTAGAAACTGATTTTATGTAAATTCATAATAACAACAAAACGTTATTTTGAATTCAAAAACAAACAAGATGCGCTTTCTGCCACCTCTGTGTGGAGCGCATCTCCAAAAAGAACCAAAACTCAGCACGTGTGTCTCACATAGAGAAATATATCTATAGAAATTTTGAAATGTCTACTTTTAAATGAACCAATTAAAAACTAAATTAAATACTCCCTGATTACATATGAAGGTTGCATTTCTCTCTAAAGGCGTGTCAGTAGGCTACTGTGGAGATGAGAGTCAGCACTGTGAATTTCATCTTGCAGCCAACAAGAAAACATTAGTTTATTAATAAATAATTAAAATGTCTCCTTTTTCTACACATTAATAATCATTAGGCTACTTTTGCCTGTGCTTTTTTGGCAAACTTTATAAGTGTGCTTGAGCGTGGAATATATTGAAGCTCATTATGGATTAGTAGGCCTATTGATTTAATATAAATGCGTGATTAGTTGAATAGCCTAATGGCTTAAATGAACTACTAGTTAACTAGAAAAATCTTTAGTGGGGGGCACCTCTATTAAATACCCACTAGACATCCCTGTTAAAGTTTTTAAAGCATTTTTATAGGCGTTTTCATAGTCGGATAAATTCCGCTTTCAGAACGGTCACATCTGTAACGGAGAGATGTCACGTCCGTAACATTGATTTTTCCTGTGAAACACAAAATGAAAATTTAAACAAAATTGATATTTTATGCTTTGTAAATAGTAGGGGTGTCAACGTTAATGCGTTTTAATGCATGCGATTGATCTAAATTTAACGCGTTAATATTTTTTTAACGCAAATTAATCATGTGATAATGCTTGACCCCAACTTCTTCCCATCATCGCAGTGCAGAAGGTTATCTATCATTGTGTGATGAGGGCACAGCGAGCCAGTGTTGCCAGGGTAACGGCACAATTGGGCTATTTTGAAAATACAGTCGCGGGAAAAATTACAGAGCCGCGGGTTGCGTTTTTTTTTGGGCTATTTTTATAATGTACCGCGGCTGCCCAAAGTGTATATAGACAAATGAAAATTAAAATAGATCCTTTTACTAATGTGTATTATAGTTGGAATGTATTCCTGGCAATTTAAGAACGGAGAGGCGGTTGTAAACATCACAAACAACGTGAGTTTCAGCCAGAGCATACAACACAGCAGAAATAAACATGACTACAGCCACTATAGATTATACAAGATAATAAACACACGATTACGATAGGATATGGTTTGTATGTGATTTTCTTGAGATGAATGTGTACATTTGAAATGCTAATTTGTGCAGCAATATAAAAGGCTATAAAGAGCATATTTTAACAACAGTAAACAACCAAATTCGACGTGTGAACGTAAAAGGAAGTTATTACAAACACTCGATGGAGGTTTGAAGTGAGTTCTCAGTAAAAGTGTACTATTAATCTCATAAATTGTCTACTGAAGCATGATGCTAATGTTAGCGCTAATGCACCTGCAGAACAGGTCCAATTCTTCTTCATAATGCATTTTGTCATAATACTTCACGTAAGGTCGCAAGAAAATGTTTTGTTGTATTTATTTAGAAATACTTTTGATAATAGTTGGGTAAATGTAAACTGGGATTGAAGCGATGTGGCTTAGTAAACGTTTTATTGTCAGTATAAAGGCTGATAATGGCTGAATAAAAAGAAATGAATAATGATAAAAGAATAATAAGGATTATGTCTCATACCTGGCGGAAGTGTGAAAGGTTCTGTTTTCTTAAACTAGTTTGTTATGCATTTCATTTCAACACATTTACAGGTAAATCCTAGTATTTTAAATGTGCGATTAATCATGATTAATCACAGTCCATGACTGTGATTAACGCGATTAAATTTTTTAATCGATTGACAGCACTAGTAAATAGCCAACCCTTCTCCATTCGGCAGATATTTTTGCTTCTGGTTTGTGCATTGTAATTCACAGAAAGTTTACAAAATATTATGTCTCCCAGAAACTCGTGTTATTTGTGGTCACGTCTGTAACGCATGTGTTTTTCCCTCATTTAAAATATAAAACAGGTCTATAGGCTGATACTTTTCTGATGTCTGGACTCTATTTTAAGGGGTTTAGAAAAATATATTGGAATACATTGGAAAATTATAAATATAATTTATGAGAATTTATATTTCAGGTTTTGGTGGAATTGCCCAACAGCACAACTCAAATGTTTGAATTTGTGTAACGCATTTTATGGACGACAGTTTTGTGAATTCCGACTTTGCTCTGACAATCTGGCGCTTCTGAATCAGCGTCTGGAAGTATGCTTTGTTATTAGTTTAAGTATTTGCTACTGACTGTTCAAATGCGGAGTTTTGCACCGTGTTGAGTAACACGTCTTGTGTGTGTGTGAGAGAGAGAGAGACAGAGTCACATCACAGTGGAGTCAGCTGTCTTAACCACAGCTTGTGTAACGTTACTGTAAATACATACGAGCATCATCACGGTGTCTGTCACACGACTCTGTTCCTCTTTCGGGCTTGAACTGATGGTAAAACTAAGAACATTATTAACTGTCTTTATATTTACTTTGAAAGCTGAAACTCGCGATTATGGTAAGGGGCGTTACATTTCCAACACGTGCTTGTGGTGTTCGGCCAATCACAGTGCACTGTGTCAGCTGGCCAATCAGAGCAGACTGCACTTGTCGGAAAGAGGGGCTTTGTAGAAAACGACGTGTTTGAGAGAGGCAGGGCATAGAGGAACTATAATAAATAGGGCTACAGCTAACAATTATTTTTATTGTCAACTAATCTATCGATTATTTTTTTTATTTTTGATTAGTCGACTAATCTATCGATTATTTTTTAATTAATCTATTTATTATTTTCTTATCAGTTGATGAATTCTTTAGTTAAATTATCAATAAAAAACATTTTTTCATATTTTACAAAAAGTAAATAATAATAACAACAAAGGAAGAAAGAAAGAAAATAATAAAAATAAATAAAGATAATAACAAGAAAAGAGGGGAAAAAAGAAACAACAACAATAAATAATTAATAGAAAATAAAAATGAAAGAAAGAAAATAACAATAAATAAAAATAAGAAGAAAAGAGAGAAAAAGAAAAATAATAATAAATAATTAATAAAAAAGAAAAAGAAAGCAAGGAAGCAAGAAAGAAATAATAACAAGAAAGAAAGAAAGAAAGAGAAAGGGCAGTGATACAATCAATAGAAATGCACATTATAGCTGCATTCACAGTTATTGTTTGGGACTGACAGCAGTTGCTTACAGGTGAGAGACTTGAAATGTTTTATTTATTCAGCAGATTAAAACATCTGCTTGAACACACATTCCATGCTAATCAACGTATTTTTATAATCGACGTAATCAATAACGTTGACGAATTGCTGCAGCCCTAATAATAATGTACAGTATTTGAAACGTAATGTGTTTTTTGAACATTAAAGCATGTCAAAATATTCTTTTACACCAAATACACAAAACAATGATCTTTAAAATAGCATCATATGACCCCTTTACCACACCTGATTCAGATTATCAGCTCATTAAGAGAGAGATCCATGAACTGAACTGAGTGCATCAGGTAAAGCACACAAACAAACTGTGTAGAACACCAGCATTCCTACTACATCAATCCAACAATTCTGTACTTACCACCAATATTTGCCACGCCACTGAAAATCAAACAAGAACACACTCTCGCTGTCACTGTAGAGATTCGTCCGCTCAAGACTCTGCGCTGAACTCAGAAGTTCACCTCTGTATTCAAGAACAAAATCACCTCTGAAAACAGCTGCAGTGGTGAAAACTCCACGTCCTAAAGAGAAGAAAATCATCAGGTTCAGCAGTTTCTTTAAAGTCAACTATTATTTTTATTATTACTAAAAGTTTTCTGCCATATGAACCAATTAATGTGCAAATATATGTTATATGATGTAAAAGGGAAATTAGTGAATAAATTATTTAAATGGTTAGTTCACCCAAAAAATGAAAACACTGTCATTACTTACCCTCGTGTCGTTCCAAACCCGTAAGACCTTCGTTCATCTTCGGAACACAAATTAAGATATTTTGATGACATCGAGAGCTCTCTCACCCTGCATTGGCAGCAAGGGAACTACAACGATCAAGACCCAAAAAGGTAATAAGGACATTGTTAAAACAGTCCATGTGACATCAGTGGTTCAACCGAGAGTACCACAATGCATGCGTGTGCTCCTCTGCTCGTAAACAAGACTCAGCGCATGCGTGATCTGCTTCAACAGCACGGCAGACTGTCCCAGAAAAGAAATTGTTGAATAAAGTCTTTTTTTTGTTTTGTTTTCTTTGTACACAAAAAGCATTCTCGTAGCTTCACAAAATTACAGTTGAACTACTGATGTCACATGGACTATTTTACCGATGTCCTTACTGCGTTTCTGGGCCTTGACTGTGTCAGTTGTCAGAAAGTTCTTGGATTTCATCAAAAATATCTTAATTTGTGTACTGAAGATGAACAAAGTTGTTACGGGTTTGGAACGACATGAGGGTGAGAAATTAATGACAGAATTTTCATTTTTAGGTGAACTATCCCTTTAAATAGCTCTGAAAATATTAAGTAGTCAGGTAATTCAGAAATATGATGTGCTGTTTAAACTTTACATTAAAATTTAAAGTCTTAAAATTATATGGTTGCAGGTTCATACACTTACACAAATATTATCATGGCTATATATTGTAGAGTTATAGAATAGAGTGTCACAGGGATGACATATTTTTGCTGGCCAATCTGGAGGTTTGCATCTGGTTCCCTCAACAAAATCCCAGAAGAATTCATTTGCTTATGGATTATTGTAGAAAATAAGCCCTGTGACATCAAAAGTTTAGAATTCTTTCACGTTTTGTTCATCATGATATTCTCTTTACAAATAAACAACTTTTATTCATTTTGAAGTCTAAATACAATCACCAGAAGTAAAAAGCTATAAACACTATGAATACAAGGGGTATTACTGATGTATTTTATGTTGTAGAATAAAACGTGAAAATATCTTAAACTTTTGTTCATCTCAGACTTTCAAAAAACCCATTGATTTGGAACCAGAAGTGCAAACATACAACTCGTTCTGTGTTTTAGGACTCATTCATGCAGCACTGACTTCAGGAATCATAAATATACATTACACATTACTGTACATTCTCAGTTTTGCAGATTAATATTATTGGTAAACTGCTTAGTCAAAAATACTGAAATATCTTGCCTTTATATATGTCGATGAATCGCTCTTGAAGTCCTGGTTTATCGGTTTTGCAAGCAATGTAATGCTCTGCATCCTGTTGAGGTCTTTTTCGTCGTTTATTTCTCGAGGCTCCCAGCATTATGACATAGGCCAGCTTTCCTGTAATAACTGGAGAAAATAAAAATAAAAGAAATATAAGGTGATTGGAATAAACAACCATAATTTATCTATATATGTCTCAGCTGCCCTAAACTAACAGTACTGGTGATTACAAAAATAATTTTTGATGTTTCTGTAATGGTTAATCCACCAGTATGTGTAGCACAGCAGTAAAAAAACAAATAAAAAAATAAATAAAAAAACCAAATCACTTTCATTTCTTAATGCAGATGCCCGATTTTGTGGGTTTTTTTTCTCTCTCTTTGTTATGACAGGTGATCTAATAAATTTGTAAAACACATACAGTGCTTAAGAAATTTATTAGACTGTATTTATTGATTAATGGGGCATCTGAATTAAAAAAAAAAAAGTATGCTACTATTTTACTATTTAAATTTTTAAATTAATGGGTAACAACAATAATGATAGTTTATTATGACTAAAGAGCTACACATACTGCTGGATTAACCATTTCAGAAACATCAAAAATGATTTTGTTATTCACCAATACTGTTAGTTTAGGGTGAATGATTTCATAGGGTTCTATTCAGTATAATGACAGTACATGTGATATGTCCAAAAGTCATTTAGAAGATTACAAAAAAAAAACACAAAAAAAAATTGTTGGAACAATGTTACATGTTTTCACTAAACTAAATACATCTTACTAACTTAAACACAGTTATTATAGGTAGTTATTATGCATTTTCAGAAGAAGACTTGATCTTACCTTTCCTTCGTTAATGGGTGCATGGCCTGGAGTGGGGGAGGGGTCTGCTTCGCGGGAAACGCGTCCCTGATTGAGCAGATGTCATTGTCACGTGTCTGCATTTCCCGGGAAAACGCGTTTGCGCTTGCGTAAATGACGTATTTGGATTTCACGTTGAACTTGTCCCTCCATTTATTAATTAAATATAATACATATATTTTGACAAAGACCTTGAAAATTCTCTGATTAAGGACCTTATTTTGATCCCAGTACTGGTTCAGCAAACTTTTAAAGAAAATAAAACTGTGCTTGTTCTGGGCCGGACTGACGCCTGCACTGCGTTCCAATCGCTACAGTGATGCCTACCGAGGGCACTTCGATGAGAGAGAAAAAGCGTGACAATCGCACATACTGTTCAAAACCGATGTTTATGTCTTCAAAGGTGTGTTCCTAACGACCAAATACACTTCCCAAGGCTGCTGTAGTGGGGAATACAGCCTTACAAGGGTTAGGGCGCAGTGATGACCTCCTTTGAATAGAACACAGCCCTGTGTCGATCCAGCGACCGACAAACAAGGACACTTCACACAACTTGATCGAACTCATTACAATCAGCAAAGTATTCATGAAATAAAATCGTTTTACATTGCAAGCAGCATTTTATTTGAACTTTGTCATTATATACAAACAACTACAAAAAAGTAAATTACTTTAAATGCTAAAATACGATTACAAAAATCCTCAGAACATATCCATAGTCACGCGAGCTTATGTTTCTTCGTTATATTGTGTCTAAGATGTTCAGGACAACATAATCCAGCGATTAAAATCTTCTTTTTAAAGAGATTCAGGATATAACGTGTGCTGTTTACTAATGAGTGATCGGCTTTACAGGGAGAAAGTCGACTCTCCCCTAATACAACGGGTTTCAAAGATTGTTTAGAATGTATAAAATCGCGACTGTAATTATGCACATAGGTCAATCTCGCATCATGACTCCTGCACTGAGACACAGAACAGCGGGTGCCGCAATGTAAGCGCGTGGAGCTGCACGCATGCGCACAACTGCATCTAAATGAGCATCAGAAAAGCAACTGGATCTCTTCTATATTTTCTACTAATTCTGTGTAATTACCAATACAGTAACAGTATGTCAGCAAATACAAAGCTGCTCATAAATATAAACTGGAACAGGTCTCTATTTTTTTAATGAATGATATACATGTGCATCTCAATAAATTAGAATGTCATGGAAAAGTTCATTTATTTCAGTAATTCAACTCAAATTGTGAAACTCGTGTATTAAATAAATTCAGTGCACACAGACTGAAGTAGTTTAAGTCTTTGGTTCTTTTAATTGTGATGATTTTGACTCACATTTTAAAAAAAAACACCAATTCACTATCTCAACAAATTAGAATACTTCATAAGACCAAAAAAAAAAAAACATTTTTAGTGAATTGTTGGCCTTCTGGAAAGTATGTTCATTTACTGTATATGTACTCAATACTTGGTAGGGGCTCCTTTTGCTTTAATTACTGCCTCAATTCGGCGTGGCATGGAGGTGATCAGTTTGTGGCACTGCTGAGGTGGTATGGAAGCCCAGGTTTCTTTGACAGTGGCCTTCAGCTCATCTGCATTTTTTGGTCTCTTGTTTCTCATTTTCCTCTTGACAATACCCCATAGATTCTCTATGGGGTTCAGGATTGGTGAGTTTGCTGGTCAGTCAAGCACACCAACACCATGGTCATTTAACCAACTTTTGCTGCTTTTGGCAGTGTGGGCAGGTGCCAAATCCTGCTGGAAAATGAAATCAGCATCTTTAAAAAGCTGGTCAGCAGAAGGAAGCATGAAGTGCTCCAAAATTTCTTGGTAAACGGGTGCAGTGACTTTGGTTTTCAAAAAACACAATGGACCAACACCAGCAGATGACATTGCACCCCAAATCATCACAGACTGTGGAAACTTAACACTGGACTTCAAGCAACTTGGGCTATGAGCTTCTCCACCCTTCCTCCAGACTCTAGGACCTTGGTTTCCAAATGAAATACAAAACTTGCTCTCATCTGAAAAGAGGACTTTGGACCACTGGGCAACAGTCCAGTTCTTCTTCTCCTTAGCCCAGGTAAGACGCCTCTGACGTTGTCTGTGGTTCAGGAGTGGCTTAACAAGAGGAATACGACAACTGTAGCCAAATTCCTTGACACGTCTGTGTGTGGTGGCTCTTGATGCCTTGACCCCAGCCTCAGTCCATTCCTTGTGAAGTTCACCCAAATTCTTGAATCGATTTTGCTTGACAATCCTCATAAGGCTGCGGTTCTCTCGGTTGGTTGTGCATCTTTTTCTTCCACACTTTTTCCTTCCACTCAACTTTCTGTTAACATGCTTGGATACAGCACTCTGTGAACGGCCAGCTTCTTTGGCAATGAATGTTTGTGGCTTACTCTCCTTGTGAAGGGTGTCAATGATTGTCTTCTGGACAACTGTCAGATCAGCAGTCTTCCCCATGATTGTGTAGCCTAGTGAACCAAACTGAGAGACCATTTTAAAGGCTCAGGAAACCTTTGCAGGTGTTTTGAGTTGATTAGCTGATTGGCATGTCACCATATTCTAATTTGTTGAGATAGTGAATTGGTGGGTTTTTGTTAAATGTGAGCCGAAATCATCACAATTAAAAGAACCAAAGACTTAAACTGCTTCAGTCTGTGTCCATTGAATTTATTTAATACACGAGTTTCACAATTTGAGTTGAATTACTGAAATAAATGAACTTTTCCACGACATTCTAATTTATTGAGATGCACCTGTATATGAATAAATGGTAAAATATTTTACATTAAATAAAAGTGAGGAAAAACTGCTGGGTGTTGTTAAATTACATTAAATATACATATTCATAATAATTGTATACATCTTAAGCAGTACTTTTATTAATGTGTTGTATATGTGCACTCTTGCGCTGCTCTGCTGCGTCTGAGTCTCTTCTGGAGTCTCGCGCTGTAGAGTGGGGGAGGGGCGCGCGCTGTAGAGTGGGGGAGGGGTGCGCGCTGTAGAGTGGGGGAGGGGAAGAGACGCAATCATCAATACAGGCTACAGGTGCTGGTCATATAATTAGAATATCATCAAAAAGTTGATTTCACTAATTCCATTCAAAAAGTGAAACTTGTATATTCATATATTCATTCATTACACACAGACTGATATATTTCAAATGTTTATTTCTTTTAATTTTGATGATTATAACTGACAACTAAGGAAAATCCCAAATTCAGTATCTCAGAAAATTACAATATTACTTAAGACCAATACAAAGAAAGGATTTTTAGAAATCTTGGCCAACTGAAAAGTATGAACATGAAAAGTATGAGCATGTACAGCACTCAATACTTAGTTGGGGCTCCTTTTGCCTGAATTACTGCAGCAATGCAGCGTGGCATGGAGTCGATCAGTCTGTGGCACTGCTCAGATGTTATGAGAGCCCAGGTTGCTCTGATAGTGGCCTTCAGCTCTTCTGCATTGTTGGGTCTGGCATATCGCATCTTCCTCTTCACAATACCCCATAGATTTTCTAAAGGGTTAAGGTCAGGCGAGTTTGCTGGCCAATTAAGAACCGGGATACCATGGTCCTTAAACCAGATACTGGTTGCTTTGGCACTGTGTGCAGGTGCCAAGTCTTGTTGGAAAATGAAATCTGCATCTCCATAAAGTTGGTCAGCAGCAGGAAGCATGAAGTGCTCTAAAACTTCCTGGTATACGGCTGCGTTGACCTTGGACCTCAGAAAACACAGTGGACCAACACCAGCAGATGACATGGCACCCCAAACCATCACTGACTGTGGAAACTTTACACTGGACCTCAAGCAACATGGATTGTGTGCCTCTCCTCTCTTCCTCCAGACTCTGGGACCCTGATTTCCAAAGGAAATGCAAAATTTACTTTCATCAGAGAACATAACTTTGGACCACTCAGCAGCAGTCCAGTCCTTTTTGTCTTTAGCCCAGGCGAGATGCTTCTGACGCTGTCTGTTGTTCAAGAGTGGCTTGACACAAGGAATGCGACAGCTGAAACCCATATCTTGCATACGTCTGTGCGTAGTGGTTCTTGAAGCACTGACTCCAGCTGCAGTCCACTCTTTGTGAATCTCCCCCACATTTTTGAATGGGTTTTGTTTCACAATCCTCTCCAGGATGCGGTTATCCCTATTGCTTGTACACTTTTTTCTACCACATCTTTTCCTTCCCTTCGCCTCTCTATTAATGTGCTTGGACACAGAGCTCTGTGAACAGCCAGCCTCTTTTGCAATGACCTTTTGTGTCTTGCCCTCCTTGTGCAACGTGTCAATGGTCGTCTTTTGGACAACTGTCAAGTCAGCAGTCTTCCCCATGATTGTGTAGTCTACAGAACTAGACTGAGAGACCATTTAAAGGCCTTTGCAGGTGTTTTGAGTTAATTAGCTGATTAGAGTGTGGCACCAGGTGTTTTCAATATTGAACCTTTTCACAATATTCTAATTTTCTGAGATACTGAATTTGGGATTTTCCTTAGTTTTCAGTTATATTCATCAAAATTAAAAGAAATAAACATTTGAAATGTATCAGTCTGTGTGTAATGAATGAATATAATATACAAGTTTCACTTTTTGAATGGAATTAGTGAAATAAATCAACTTTTTGATGATATTCTAATTATATGACCAGCACCTGTATAACTTTTGCCACTGGGAGAAAACAAACAAATATTAATCTTTGTTTATTAAGAGATCTATCATTGAAAGGAGGGACTTTGCTTACTAAAGCTGAGGGTATCTCTAGATTATCCTATGCTGCTCATTCCTTATCTGTAGATAGACCAACCTGTAAATTGATTGATGTAATGTTGCTTAAATTTCTTTGGAAAAATAAAACTCATTATATTAGAAAATCTGTTATTTTAAATTCTTATAATAAGGGCGGCTTAAATTTGATTGACTTTGATTCTCTTAATAACACCTTAAAAATCAATTGGCTGAAACACTTTCTCCACAATCAGTCTTCTATTTGGAGTGTAATCCCATGTTTTCACAATTAGGTGGAATTAATTTTTTATTAATGTGTAATTATTCCATTAGTAAACTCCATATCAAACTTTCCAGTTATCACCAACAAATGCTTTTGGCTTGGAAACTTATTCATAAGCATAATTTCTCACCACACATTTTTTTAATCTTTTTTTTATTTGGAACAACTGTAACAACAACTGTAAGAGGAAATCCTTGTTTCTGGAAAATTGGTTCAATAATGGATTGTTGTTAGTGAACCAATTGTTTGACAATGATGGCAATTTGTTTAATTATTCTGATTTTGTTTTAAGATTTCACTTTCTTGTATCTAGAAAAGATAGATAAATGCATAAATGTAAAAGAATTTAATACAGTTTTAAAGGCCATCTCTCTGGAAATTTGAATGTTCTTTAGAAATAATAAGAGTGGCTCATTGATTTCTGTTTGTCCCCTCAGTCCTGAATCCACTGTGGTTGGTTCTTTTTGTTTCTCTGTTCAAAAATCCAATCACAAAATTAGGTCTTTATTTTTGGACCTTGTTACACTGCATGAAAAGACTCATTTCCGGGATAAATTGGACAATGGAAATTTCAGTGAAACTTAAGGTGTAGGACCCGTGCACGAAAGTTTCCCAGGCTGAGTGTGCTGAGTCCCGTACACCTCCATACACTACAGCTGCACTGAGATCTTCAGAGACAGGATATTTCTGATTGCACACACTAGACCTGTTCAGAGATTTCCAGTATACTAGCCCTTATAAATAACCCATGCCTTTATTATAGTAAAAGTGTATTTACCTTTTTTGGCAGATTGATTGCCATATTTGTATAACCAGTTTTACTACAAATACACGTTTTTAATTACGTACAATAAGGTTTTTTTTTATTTTTTTTTATTTTTTTATGTACCATGGTTAATTGTCATAAGGAGCAAGCACTGTTGTGTTTTTTGGGTGTTTATCGGTTAAAAATTAATCAACCCGTCATTTTTAAATCTGTAGGCAAGTTTAAATTAATCCGAATTGAATGAATTTAAATGAGTCTTTTGATTAACAGAATCGCAAAATTTGAGTGAGATTAATAAAAATCCACACATTCGTGGGTAGTGTTGTATCTCGGGGTTTGTTATAGTTAATATCACGCACGGACATTTCAGGCCTCGCATTTGGAGCTGAATCACCCGAGACTCGCAACTCTTGACGCCCGTGAATCGAATCTTTTTGGAATCGACTCCTCCGAGCATCACTGTTCTTACCCCTCCCCCGCTGCCTCACTGCAGGTTTTGCGCGCTCGCGCTGACAGCGTCCTGCATTTTATCAGAGAAGGTAAGTGTGAATATATAAAACAATTTTAAATAACATGTTTACAAGAACATAACATTTAAAGTTGTTCGGTTCGATTTAATATTTTTAAATTGTATTTCTAGCATGACGTTGTTTCGAGCCGTTTGTTCCCGCGCGCGCTGATTTTCTGAGAGATTTACCTCAGACCAAGGTCAGTATACGTACATAAAACCATTTAAATAACATGTTTATCAGACATAACATGTTATATCATTTTTTTCTAACTGTATTTCTAGCCCGATGCTGTTTGGAGCCGTTTGTTCCCGCTTCAGCGGCCTTCAGTCAGCGCGAGGTGACAGCCGTCCAGTGTTTACAGAGAGATTTATATCAGAAGAAAGTAAGGGAGAATTTACACAAACCTTTTAAATAGTCTATTTATCAAAACATAATATTAAGTGTTTTAATGTATAACTTTATATTTGAGTGGGTTTATGTTCTAAAATTAGTCTAGCTATCGTGGTAAGCTGGTAAGTTAACTGGTAACTTGCTTAGCTACTGCTACGTAAATTTAAAAAAGTTAATAAAAAGTTAGCTATTAGTAAAATGTATATATGTATTAATTAATGTTAGTTTAGCTAGCATGCTTTAGTTGTTAACATATTCCCCATTGACAAATCTGCCGACACATTCTCTGTTTTCAGAGGCTGACTTCACTGGATTCACCTGAGACAGACTGAGACAGACTCTGAGACAGACTGAGACAGACCCTGAGACAGACTCTGAGACAGACCCTGAGACAGACTCTGAGACAGACTCTGAGACAGACTCTGAGACAGACCCTGAGACAGACTGAGACAGACTGAGACAGACTCTGAGACAGACTGAGACAGACTGAGACAGACCCTGAGACAGACACTGAGACAGACTCTGAGACAGACCCTGAGACAGACTCTGAGACAGACCCTGAGACAGACCCTGAGACAGACTCTGAGACAGACTCTGAGACAGACCCTGAGACAGACTGAGACAGACTCTGAGACAGACTGAGACAGACTGAGACAGACTCTGAGACAGACTGAGACAGACTCTGAGACAGACTGAGACAGACCCTGAGACAGACTCTGAGACAGACCCTGAGACAGACCCTGAGACAGACCCTGAGACAGACTGAGACAGACTCTGAGACAGACCCTGAGACAGACCCTGAGACAGACTCTGAGACAGACTGAGACAGACCCTGAGACAGACTGAGACAGACTCTGAGACAGACCCTGAGACAGACCCTGAGACAGACACTGAGACAGACCCTGAGACAGACCCTGAGACAGACCCTGAGACAGACCCTGAGACAGACTCTGAGACAGACTGAGACAGACTCTGAGACAGACCCTGAGACAGACCTAGACAGACCCTGAGACAGACTCTGAGACAGACCCTGAGACAGACACTGAGACAGACTGAGACAGACTCTGAGACAGACCCTGAGACAGACCCTGAGACAGACCCTGAGACAGACCCTGAGACAGACCCTGAGACAGACTGAGACAGACCCTGAGACAGACTGAGACAGACTCTGAGACAGACTCTGAGACAGACCCTGAGACAGACCCTGAGACAGACCCTGAGACAGACCCTGAGACAGACTGAGACAGACCCTGAGACAGACCCTGAGACAGACTCTGAGACAGACTGAGACAGACTCTGAGACAGACTGAGACAGACCCTGAGACAGACTGAGACAGACCCTGAGACAGACTCTGAGACAGACCCTGAGACAGACCCTGAGACAGACTCTGAGACAGACCCTGAGACAGACTGAGACAGACTCTGAGACAGACCCTGAGACAGACTCTGAGACAGACTCTGAGACAGACTGAGACAGACCCTGAGACAGACCCTGAGACAGACTCTGAGACAGACTCTGAGACAGACTCTGAGACAGACTGAGACAGACTCTGAGACAGACCCTGAGACAGACTGAGACAGACTCTGAGACAGACTGAGACAGACCCTGAGACAGACTGAGACAGACTGAGACAGACCCTGAGACAGACCCTGAGACAGACTCTGAGACAGACTGAGACAGACTCTGAGACAGACTGAGACAGACTCAGACTCAGGTGTTTTGTTGCTAAAAGTTGCTAAATGACATTGTGATGTCATTGTGTGATGATGTAACTGTAACTGTATTTTTAAATACATTGAATTATTGAACACTTACACATTTTTGAATGATAACAATTTAAGTTTTTTTTAATAGCTAGTAAACTAGTAATACTACACATTCTCAACAATTATGCTTTAAGCAGTGTATTAGTAGTTAGTATGCTACACTCTAAGAAAAGTCTGTAAAAATAGGGCACAATCTACTATGTTAATAAGAAAGAATTTTCCGTATTGATTTTTACCTGCATTTTAAATTATGCATTGTATTTTCGGGTTACAGGGTTACATGGGTAATGGATAATGTCCTGGAAAATTAGTATCTTTTCCATTTTTCTTACAGTGTACTAACTGATCAACAATTGCAGGTACAAGCTAGAAGCTACTAACAAAGTGTATCATAAATGAACAATTATTAAATTATTATTATTATTATTAAATTGAACAACTGCAAATAGCAGCTAAGTCAATTCACGTGATGTCTGTACTGCTAGGCATCTTTGGTTTCCTCTTTTTGTGTAATTTGGATGGAAAATGTGTGTTTTTTTTATTTGTCACTTATCAAAAGTTGCTAAAAGTTGCCAAATAAATTTTAAAAATTGCTAAATTTGTTACTAGGTGCTTTTGGAAGAAAAAGTTGCTAGGGTAGTCTGAAAAGTTGCAAAATTTAGCAACAAAATTGCTAAGTTGGCAACACTGGAAACGGTGCGTCTTAGCAATAAAATTTGTTAATATATCATCATTTTCAAAGTGCAGCATTAATTTAACTCCTTTTGTTCATGCCAGTGTTCTAGTTTAAGTGTAGAAATCTAGAATGTATTTTGTTTTATGATGATGTGATTTAATGTATAATATATATTATGTTTTAGGTCAGCCAATGCTGCCATTCTTCTGGAAAACTGCTCTTCAAAGAACAGTCATCAATCAGGTAATTTGCACACAGAAATATTTTTTGAATACCATTCAATTACCCAGGTTATCTTATATTTTATTCAGTTACTAAATCTGCAAGATAGCACTTTGACTAGCTTAGATTTTTTCCTATTCTTAATGAAGTAGGCCTAAGGACTGTATTGCACACGACGTAGACAGCATTCGAAAGAAGTTTATCATGAATAAATGTTACATAAAGCACATAAAATAAAATAGGCCTACAAGAAAACATTTTCATCCATCCCACAGTCTTGTAAGTCCATAAACTGATCATCTTTTTTCCATAAAAATTTATATATTATTATTATTATTGGTTATATTTTTATATTCATTGTTATGTCTATGATTTTTTCCCTTTCATTTTGATCTCTTTACTTAACGTTCTGAATAGTTTTGTAAATAATAGCCTGCTGTAAATGCTCGACATGCCAATAAAGCTTTGATTATACTATTTGACTTACGGGAATTTTTACTGGAAGTGCAGTTTAAAGATTGAATTTAACATATATTTCAGCTAATTAATAGACTATAATTATAAATACTATAGTGTTTTGTTGATGAATGAATCATTTGCGTAGTTTCATTGTAAATGAAAACACAGCACACTAATTTATCATCACGTTATTGTAATGTAATCATAAAGTCAAAAGTTTATTGGCATAATTGTCAGGCGTTTACCGTTTTTGCACTGCTAGCATAATTATGCAATACTAGCATAATTATACAGAACATTAATTAGGTAAAGTGATACACGAATTGAGAGGGGAAATAAGCATATATAACAATAAATGTAAAAATATAGCCCTAACCAGTTAATATAATAATATTATTATATTTAATACTAATAATAATATACAATTAAATAAAAAGACACAATCAGTTAACGGATTTACAAGACTGTGGGATGGATAAAAATGTTTTATCCATCTCTGATAATCCCAGGTTTCTATGGTCAGACAGGTTTGTTTACATATATGAGAAATCGATGTTGTTCCCTCAACATTAGTCTCGCGTAGCCAGACCTTCAGACTGATGGCTGAAGGTCTGGAATCTATGGTGGCTTTCATTGGCCAAGGCCCGCCCGTGATGCCGTTTGACCGACATATCAAACAACCAATCACAGTTCGTTTCGTTCAGCGTCACGTTTTGGGGCGTGGAAATGTCGCCACAATAACAGACTCGGATGTGAAACTCTCGGATGTATTTTAAAGATTCTGTGCCGCAAACTTTAAATATTTCACATACTTTTGAAAATCCAGCGTTTATTTTATAAGGATAAGCGTTTGTCATCACAGTTGTAAACACAACGGCTTTCTTCTTTCGTGAGGGGGTTTGGCGCCACGGCATCTTTGTTTCCAGGCGGAACGTTAAAGAACGCGACACACACGTCTCCCGGAAATCCTGTAGAATTCAACCAATCCGATGACAACTTCGACACTCTTTAAGTGTTTCCAGATAAGTGTGCCATATGCATCAGACGTTTAGCCAATGTTCCGTGGTCGTGACGTCTGAGACTACCTCAACATAGGATCTCGAGGCCATGACTTCATATTGCGTGGCCACGACAAAGGATGTCGTTACCTCGACAAAATAATCTCGTGGCCACGACAAAACTAAAACCTGGAATACACTACGTGATTTTTGCCCCGATTTCCCCCCGATTTTACAGTCTGAACAAGTTGATGCTAGTTGAGGAAAGTCAGAGCCAGTCTGCAGATTACAGCTGACAGATTCTACAGAAAATCTCGTTGTGTATGATGGTCACAGACTACGATTTTTTAGCTTCAGACTTTGATTCTATCCAGTTGGAGGATATCAAACATGTTTGATATTTTCAGATGATTTTAGAACACATGTTTTCATTTGTCATGCGTCTCCTAGCAACAAGGCGCACGTCGGAACAACTTTAAAGTCTGGTAGTGTATGATCTTCAGTCGCATAGTGTATGATGCCCAGTTTTTCTTTGTCACTATTTACAAAGTCGGTAAGTGTATGATGCCTAGAGTTTTAAAAATCTGTTCAGATTTTAAAAGTCATGTAGCGTATTCCAGCCTTAAGTTCCCTCCCGGTCACCGTACATATGAGAATTCATGAATTAAAATCCCAAAACACTAACAAAATAGCTGGCTGTTATCATTACATTTGCATTATCATGTTATGTTTCATCATTCTAGCTTATGCTTAAGCAATGAAAACTGTACTATGTATTTAGAGAAAATATGTTTTATTATATTTTATTTTTTTCACAGGATCCTCTGTTCCCAGACCCAACCATTCATCTGAAGGACTGACAGTTTCCACAAAATAAATACAAGGACATGGCAGAGGATGATAGGGGTATTGATATTTCACTGAAATTAGCCTGCTGTACTCGCTGTTTCACACATACATACGGTTGTGGTCAAAAGTTTACATCACATTGCAGAATATGCATTATGTTATTAAACAAAATTATACGTTATTTATTTATTTATTATTATTTAGGACTGGCCTGATGAAGCTATTTCATTTAACAAATGTTTACGTTTGGTCTGCAAGTTAGAATCATAGCTGATTTTTTTTATTTAAAAAAGGAGTAGTGGTTCATGTTTGTTTTGTGATAGTGTTTCATGAGTCCTTTGTTTCTCCTGAGCAGTTCAACTGCCCACTTTTCTTCAGAAAAAACTTCAAGGTCCTGCACATTCTCAGGTTTTCCAGCATCTTTTGCAGATTTTAACCCTTTCCAGCAGTGACCGTATAATTTCAGATCCATCTTTTCACACTGAGGACAATCGAGGGACTCGTACATAACTATTACAAAAGGTAAACACATTTACTGATGCTCAAGAAAGCAACACAATGCATTAAGAGACGCAAGTCTAAAGTGTAAGCTATTTGAATAGGGTGATCAGGGTAAACTACTTATTTTGTCTGAAAAGTATAAAAAACAAGTATTTTATGTAGCTTCTGAAGGGCAGTACTAAAAGAACAAATATGATTTACTCATCATTATCATCCTGTTCAAAGGTTTACACCCCCAGCTCCTAATTTATTGTTTCCTTCTGGAGCATCAGTGAATGTTTTCACCTTTTATAGTAGTTGTGTATGAGTCCTTCAGTTTTCCTCAGAATGAAAAGATGGATCTCAAAATCATAAGTCGTCGTTGGACAGGGGTCAAATAGGCAGAAGATGCTGGAAAACCAAAGAATTTGCTGGACTTGGAGTATTTTTCTGAAGAATAGCAGGCAGTTGAATTGCTCTGGGCTGCGTTTCCCAAAACACTTTAAGCGTAAGTAGATTGTAGAACCTGCAGCCCTGGACAATCAGGGGACTCATGAAAAACTATCACAAAACATAAAAACAGCTGTGGGTCATCCAGGTAATGACATGGTATTAAGAATCAAGTGTATGTAAACTTTTGAACATTTTTTATAAATTATACATTTTCATTTTTATAAATTCAGTTTATTTTTTTTATAAATTCAATATATGTAAATATCTAAAATTGCTTATTCAGGACAGTACTAAATAAAAATAGCATGGAATGTTTATGATCCCTCTTATTTTATTTTATTCTTGTTTTGATGGTGCCATTAGAGTTGTAGAATATGTGTGTCTGTCTGAGATTGGAGTAGTAATCACTGCCCTGACTTTGCAGTGTCCATTGCAAGTGTATTCATTATTGTGTTTGTTACTGATTAGTGTGTGTGTATATATATATATATATATATATATATATATATATATATATATACACATATATATATATATATATATATATATATATATATATATATATATATAAATATTTTATTGTTTAATCAGTTTAATAATTCACTTGAAGTGTCTGTTTGCAAAATCTTTTTCTCAATCTAAATGATTAGTTAAATGTTGCAGTCCTGTTGTGTTTGTTGAATATTTGCAGTCCTGTTAAATGTTTGCAGTCCTGCATTTGCTGAAAAATAAAATTAAGTTTTGTTGATACTTTGCCGTGTTTGTGGCTTTCTTTACTGTTTTTATGAGTGCATATGACACATTTTTGTGCACTTGTGAACAGGATGATAGGTGGATTTACCAGTGAGTGTGTAAACATGTCCGTCTGTGTCTGGGAGTTTATCGCGTTAGTGAGTGGACTGGAAAACTGCCGAACACAAAAGAGTCCATTTCTGTCCGTGTCAAGACATCAGAAACACCAGCGCACTTACACTGAAACTGAAATTCTTCCTCCATTTCTTATTGGAACAACCTTTTTGATGATATTAAGTGGGCATATGTTTGGTCACTTCCTCAGAATTTTTTCTTAACAAATAAAGTTAAAGAAATATCTTATAAAATAATTCACAGGTTTTATCCTGTTAAACAGTTTTTGCAGAAATTTAAAAGTGACATTGATACATCTTGTTCTTTCTGTGAATGTTCTTCTGAAACTGTGGCTCATTTGTTTTGGGAGTGTCCTTTTGTTCAGTCTTTCTGGAATAATGTTAATGCTCTGATTGTCCAAAATATTTTTAATGAGTTCTCTTTATGTTATAAACACATTCTTTTTGGGTTTTATGTTAAAGATAAGAATCTATTTAATGCAAGTTTCTATCTAAACCTCCTGTTATTTATTGGAAAGTTTTATGTCCATAAATGTAAATATAAACCCCACTTTAACATCTTCAAACAAGAAATGAAGTTGTATTTAAATACACTTTCAACATCTGTTAATAAGAAAGCTATAAAAACATCTAGAACTTGTGCCATGTTTAAGATTTTTCCTTAATGTACTTATATCTTTATTTGTGTGCCCTCTCTTTTTCTTTTTTTTTTGTGTGACTCCTTTCTGTCAATTTTAAAGATTTTTTTTTATATTACTTTTTCTGTTATCTATTAATCCATAAGTATTTTTTATTGAAAGGTATTTTGTATGTTTTGTACATACTGTTCTTTTCTGTTTATTTTGTTCGTACTGTAATCTTTATTATTATTATTGCAATAATAATAAAAAAACTTTTGCCACTGAAAGCTTTTTTTAATCGAATTAAGAATACATCTGTAAACAAAATATAAACGTGTCAGCTTGACTTCTGATACTTTTAAACACATTTTATTGTAAACTAACTAAAAATTTAGTTATTACTGATAATAATAATAATTATTATTTTTACTGATAATAATAATAATAATAGTAGTAGTAGTAGTGGTGGTAGTAGTAATAATAATAATACTATTATAATTAGTGATCTAATCAGTGTATATTCTGATTGTGAGCACGAGCTCAGCTGTGACGGTTCTCCGGTGGAGGAGAGGGGGCGGGGCGGGGCGGGGCGGCGGGAGAACCGATCATATCAGGGAGATGCAGACGGTTTTTATTTATTTATTTATTTATTTTACTTTTACAAACTAGGAAAAACTATTTAAATTAATAAAACCACCACTAAAAGCAAGCGAGTTTGCATGTATTCACACATCTTTCGGTGGCTTATTTTACTGAATAAACTAATAGGTGCATAAAGATAATTACTCTTACTTTAGGAAATTTAAACATCTGTACCCCGCGTTTGTAAGAAATAGGTGTTTTTGAAAGTCACATGCCTCGATGTGTCCGTGTTTGAGATGGTTCATACAGCAGTATTAGCGATCTGTTGCTGGTTTATTCTCTGATCTCTCGGTAAGAGTCCGTGACGCACACACACTGCTCAGCGGACAATAGAAGATTCAAAGTTAGAAACACACGCTCGTGGATCTACAGGATCACAGCTTCCTCTCGGGGAAATTGTTTTTTTTTTTAAATTAAACACTAATTATTACATGATATTATTAATGTATCTTTAAGTTAATTATCTGTCTATTCATTCATAAACATAATTAATTTTCTTCCGCCATCCCTATTGCCGTCGTATTTTGTCTCTGATTGGTCAGATCACCGAATTATTCAGAAGTGCGTGGCCTCTTGGGGGCCTCTGGTTGGTCGGAATCCCCAGAGTGTGTATCTCAGCGGAAGTGCAGTTCTCCTAGGCGGCGCTGTGTTATACACACTTTGTGGGGGGGAGGAGGGGGGTTATACACACTTTCAGTACACAAATCACTTAAAAGTGCATTTTGGGGACAAGTGAGATTTTAAGCCTGGACACCATTTTAGAGCTTACTGAATGCCACTATATAGTCAGACAAATGAGGACCACAAAAATGTCCTCAATTGTCAAGGTGGTCCTCAGTTTACTGGTGTGTATTCTGGTGAATGTCCCCAAAAGTGACATAAGTGAGTACACACACACACACACACACACACACACACACAAACAAACAAACATACCTTCCCTATTTAACACATACACAAACACACACACACACACAAGAAATAGACAGAAAATGTGAAATATATAATATATACACTGCATTTATTCGCATTTGTATTAGCATTATTTCTTAACCCTCATAAGACCTGTTTTTCCTGTTTACACCTGTGTCCTTTGGGGTCAATATGACCCCAAAATTGAAAGAGTAATTGTAAAACATTTATAAATTTTTAATCATACAAATAATATATCTTTTTTTTTTTTTGTTTACTTCTCATCTATACATTAATGCTGTGTTTTGGGAGAAATGAAGTACTTTTGTACCTGTTTAACACAAAAATCCTCAACTACACCATTAGCTTGCATGTGAAATATTAAATTTTTTATGAATAAATCTCTTAAATGATGATCTAAATTTAATTTAAATTGTTTCTGGAGATTGATCTGGGTGTTAGGTGTACAATTCTGCCATCTGGTGGTTAGAGAAAAACTTGTAGAAATCAGTTTTTGAAAGAATAGTGTAATGACCATATATATATCCAGCAGAGGCCCATAGAGAGCCATTCATTTATAAATTTGAGGGAAGAGGTAAAGACTAATGATTTGATATCATATTTATATTTTTAAATTGATCTTTTATATTTATTTCATATTTATGAAAATGTATGGCTATACATATGTTTGGATTAAAATCCAGTATAATTTTATTTATTTATTTATTTTTATTTATTTTTACATATATATATATTTTTAAATGTTTTTATATATATCTGAAAGCCTTGAGATATATCTGAAAGCTAAATGAAGCCTGAAGTTGGTGTAGTTTTGAAGATTTCACTGGTTGAGCTCTGTTGAGAATCTCCATAGGGTTCAATAGGCCCATCTAGTGGCTGAAAATATAAATGCAATTTTTTGTCATTTTCCCAGCCAGATGGCCTCAGAGACACTCAGTGACCCAGTTCCTGATGGATAATGATGTTTAAAGTAGAAATTGTCTTTGTTTTTTTGTTTTTTGTTTTTTTGTGTTTTTTTTGGTGAAATTATGTATGCAAATATGCTAATTTCCATAAATTCAGAATTTAAGGAAAATAAAATAAAATAAATCACCAAAAATAATAACAAAACCTACTTTTTTTTTTTTTTTTAAATAGATAAAAAAAGAATTTCAGGACTGAAAAAAAATTAACGTTGAATGCCTTCGGGACATTTGGACCCACGAGGGACACTTTTGTTATAGGTTCGGGAGGAATGGATGAGGGTTTAAACATGCCAAACTAACAATTTACTATTTATTTATTTATTTATTTATTTATTTATTTATTTATTTATTTATTATTTTTTATTTAGCCATTTTAGTTGTTTTATCTATATATATATATATATGTATGTATGTATGTATATGTAAGGGATAATCAATGATAATAATAAGGGATAATATCTCTCTGTCTGTCTATCTATCTATCTATCTATCTATCAAACTTTAAACTTTTAAAACTACGTTAAACTTCAAACTAATTCAGACTGAAAACCGTCAAACTTAAAACTTCCCAAACTTTTCAAACTTAAACTTTTTAAACTTCTTAAACTTTTTTAAACTTTTCAAACTTTTTTAAACTTCTTAAACTTTTTTAAACTTTTCAAACTTTTTAAAACTTTCTGGTCCGGCTTTCTCAAGCCAACTTAAAGTTTGTCTCGACAAACTTTTTTATCTAGTTATTATTATTATTCTTCTGAGACTAAAATTTCTGACTGCTACTCCTCCTAGAGCTTTAACTCTACAAACTCCAAACTCAGCCCAGATCTTCAGACTGATCTGACTCGAGTTGCTATATCTTTTCTAACTGATCGGACTTACGGTTTTCATAAAAATGAAGATTAAAAATCATAAAAATCCCATAGACTTACATTGACGGAATGTTCAGATGGGCCAAGACAATTCAAACTCCAACTGTCAAAAATTCAAATCTAAACACACTGAAGCCCATTAGACTCAATCAGACTGCCCTTCTATGTACTATTTCTAACCCATTCAAACTCATTCAAACTCATCTATATAACATTTCTAATCTGTCTATCTATCTATCTATCTATCTGATTATTTCTATCTATCTATCTATCTATCTGATATTTCTATCTATCTATCTATCTATCTATCTATCTATCTATCTATCTATCTATCTATCTATCTATCCATCTATCTATCTATCTACAATCTGACTATTTCTTTCTATTTATCTATCTATCTATCTATCTATCTGATTATTTCTATCTATCTATCTATCTACAATCTGACTATTTACATCTATCTATCTATCTGCTAGCAACATGCTAGTAACTTGCTAATCATGATAGTAACATGCTAATCATGCTAGAAAAATGCTAGTAACATGCGAGTAACTTGCTAGTCATGCTAACAACATGCTAGTCATCCTAAAACATGCTAGTAACTTGCTAATCATGCTAGCAAACATGCTAGTCACTTGCTAGTCATGCTAACAACGTGCTAGTCACTTGCTAATCATGCTAGTAACATGCTAGTCACTTGCTAGTCATGCTAGCAAACATGCTAGTCACTTGCTAGTCATGCTAAAAACATGCTAGTCATGCTAACAACATGCTAGTCACTTGCTAGTCATGCTAGCAAATTGTTAGAAACATGCTAGCAACATCCTAGCAACTTGCTAATCATGTTAACAACATGCTAGTAACAACCTAGCAACCACACGGGGTACCGTAGCAACCGCTTACCAACACCTTAACAACCGCCCCGGGTACAGTAGCAACCGCATAGCAACACCTTAGCAACCACCCCAGGTACCCTAGCAACCGCATAGCAACAGCTTAGCAAGCACTCAGATTACCCTAGCAACTCCCTAGCAACCATCCCAAGAACCCTAGCAACCCCAGAGCAACAACTTAGCAACCACCTTGGACACCCTAGCAACCGCATAGCAACACCTTAGCAACCACACAGTACCATAGCAACTGCATAGCAACACCCTAGCAACCATCCTAGGTACCCTAGCAACCGCACCAGATACCCTAGCAACCGTATAGCAAAACCCTAGCAACCTCCCAGAGTACTCTAGAAACCACATTGCAAAACCCTAGCAACTACCCTGGACACCCTAGCAACCGCATAGCAACACCTTAGCAACCACCCTGAGTACTATAGCAACCGCATAGTAACACCTTAGCAACCACCCTGAGTACCATAGCAACCGCATAGCAACACCCTAGCAACCGGCCTAGATACCCTAGCAACCGCATAACATTACCCTAGCAACCGCCCCAGGTACCCTAGCAACCGCATAGCAACACCCTAGCAACCGACCTGGGTACCTTGGTAACCGCATAGCTACACCCTAGCAACCACCCCAAGTACCCTAGCAAACGCATAGCAACACCCTAGCAACAATCCAGAGCACCTTAGCAACCGCATAGCTATACCCTAGCAACCACCCCAAGTACCCTAGCAACCACATAGCAACACCCTAGCAACAATCAGGAGCACCTTAGCTACCACATAGCAACATCCTAGCAACCACATAGAATACCCTAGCAACCACTCTGAGGTCCTTAGTTGGCCTCAGATCTATTTATCTTAGCATTTATATATCTTAGCAGATCTATCTATCTATCTATCTATCTATCTATCATCTGACTAATTCTATCTATCTATCTATCTATCTATCTATCTATCTATCAAACTTTAAACTTTTAAAACTATGTTAAACTTCAAACTAATTCAGACTGAAAACCGTCAAACTTAAAACTTCCCAAACTTTTCAAACTTAAACTTTTCAAACTTTTTTAAACTTTTCAAACTTTTTTAAACTTTTCAAACTTTTTAAAACTTATCAAACTTTTTTAAACTTTTCAAAACTTTCTGGTCCGGCTTTCTCAAGCCAACTTAAAGTTTGTCTCGACAAACTTTTTTATCTAGTTATTATTATTCTTCTGAGACTAAATTATCAACTCTAACTCCTCCTAGAGCTTTAACTCTACAGACTCCAAACCCAGCCCAGATCTTCAGACTGATCTGAAGTTAGTTGCTATATCTTTTCTAACTGATCGGACTTACGGTTTTCATAAAAATGAAGATTAAAAATCATAAAAATCCCATAGACTTACATTGACGGAATGTTCAGATGGGCCAAGACTATTCAAACTTCAACTGTCAAAAATTCAAATCTAAACACACTGAAGCCCATTAGCCTCTAATCAGATTGTCCTTCTATGTACTATTTCTAACCCATTCAAACTCATTCAAACTCATCTATGTAATATTTCTAATCTATCTATCTATCTATCTATCTATCTATCTATCTATCTATCTATCTATCTATCTATCTATCTATCTATCTATCTATCATCTGACTCTATTTATCATCTGACTCTATCTATCTATCTATCTATCTATCTATCTATCTATCTATCTATCTATCTATCTGTATCATCTGTCTCTATCTATCTATCTATCTATCTATCTATCTATCTATCTATCTATCTATAATCTGACTCTATCTATCTATCTATCTATCTATCTATCATCTGACTCATCTATCTATCTATCTATCTATCTATCTATCTATCTATCTATCTATCTATCTATCTATCTGAGATCTATCACACACACACACACACACACACACACACACACACACACACACACACACACAAACAAACAAACAAACAAACATACCTTCCCTATTTAACACATACACAAACACACGCACACAAGAAATAGACAGAAAATGTGAAATATATAATATATACACTGCATTTATTCGCATTTGTATTAGCATTATTTCTTAACCCTCATAAGACCTGTTTTTCCTGTTTACACCTGTGTCCTTTGGGATCAATATGACCCCAAAATTGAAAGAGTAATTGTAAAACATTTATAAATTTTTAATCATACAAATAATATATAATTTTTTTTTATTTATTTATTTTTTTACTTCTCATCTATAGATTAATGCTGTGTTTTGGGAGAAATTAAGTACTTTTGTACCTGTTTACCACAAAAATGCTCAACTACACCATTAGCTTGCATGTGAAATATTACATTTTTATGAATAAATCTCTTAAATGATGATCTAAATTTAATTTAAATTGTTTCTGGAGATTGACCTAGGTGTAAGGTGTACAATTCTGCCATCAGGCGGTTAGAGAAAAACTTGTAGAAATCAGTTTTTGAAAGAATAGTGTAATGACCATATATATCCAGCAGAGGCCCATAGAGAGCCATTCATTTATAAATTTGAGGGAAGAGGTAAAGACTAATGATTTGATATCATATTTATATTTTTAAATTTATCTTTTATATTTATTTCATATTTATGAAAATGTATGGCTATACATATGTTTGGATTAAAATCCAGTATAATTTTATTCATTTATTTTATTTTATTTTTTTACATATATATATATATATATATTTTTTTTTTTTTTTAAATGTTTTTATATATATCTGAAAGCCTTGAGATATATCTGAAAGCTAAATGAAGCCTGAAGTTGGTGTAGTTTTGAAGATTTCACTGTTTGAGCTCTGTTGAGAATCTCCATAGGGTTCAATAGGCCCATCTAGTGGCTGAAAATATAAATGCAATTTTTTGTCATTTTTCCCAGCCAGATGGTCTCAGAGACACTCAGTGACCCAGTTCCTGATGGATAATGATGTTTAAAGTAGAAATTGTGTCTTTGTTTTTTTTTTTTGTTTGTTTGTTTGTTTGTTTTTTGGTGAAATTATGTATGCAAATATGCTAATTTCCATAAATTCAGAATTTAAGGAAAATAAAATAAAATAAGTCACCAAAAATAATAACAAAACCTACATTTTTTTTTTTTAAATAGATAAAAAAAGAATTTCAGGACTGAAAAAAAATTAACGTTGAATGCCTTCGGGTCATTTGGACCCACGAGGGACACTTTTGTTATAGGTTCGGGAGGGATGGATGAGGGTTTAAACATGCCAAACTAACAATTTATTATTTATTTATTTATTTATGTATTCTTTTTTATTTAGCCATTTTAGTTGTTTTATCTATCTATCTATCTATCTATCTATCTATATATATATATATATATATATATATATATATATATATATATATATATATATATGTATGTATGTATGTATGTATGTATATGTAAGGGATAATAAACGATAATAATAAGGGATAATATATCTCTGTCTATCTATCTATCTATCTATCTATCTCTATCATCTGAGTCTATCTCTCTCTCTATCTATCTATCTATCTATCTATCTATCAAACTCTAAACTTTTAAAACTACGTTAAACTTCAAACTAATTCGGACTGAAAACCGTCAAACTTAAAACTTCCCAAACTTTTCAAACTTAAACTTTTTAAACTACTTAAACTTTTTTAAACTTTTAAAACTTTTTTAAACTTTTAAAACTTTTTTAAACTTTTAAAACTTTTTTAAACTTTTCAAACTTTTTTAAACTTTCTGGTCCGGCTTTCTCAAGCCAACTTAAAGTTTGTCTCGACAAACTTTTTTATCTAGTTAACTTGTTGCAAGCTAATGGTCTAATGCTAAAATGTTTCATTTACAAAAAGCAGCTTAAACATGACTCATGATTTTGATCTAATGTAAAAACAACAACAAAAATGCAATATCACACATTTGTCCTAATGTCTTTTCTTACTGTAAAAGCCCTGGGATTAATCAGTTTGTTTGTTTCATGTCCATAATTTAACCAACCTTTTTATGTTAACATATATCAGAGGGAATATGAATAATTAAAACAACACAAAAAAAGCAATAGCCTGGAGGGAATGCACTCTATTGTGTATTCCATTGTGTGCCATTACACCAGACCCATAAATCCAAGGAAATGCAGTCTTAGATTGAGGTATCTATTGCATTAGAGTAGTGAAATGCAATAATGTAACAACTGTCCATTTAAGCACACTTTATAGCTCATGGAAGCTGATACATTAATAAGGAAACCAAGCTTGGTTAACTTGTGACTTAACATGCCACATAATCTTGGATTTATGATATTTAGGATTCAGTAGTTAATATGAAGGTTCTGATACCTTGATAACTTGATAACTAACACAAATAGGTCCTAAAGTCTAAGAAGTTTTGTGTTATATTATATTATATTATAGTATAGTATAGTATAGTATAGTATAGTATAATATAGTATAGTATGCAATGCAATGCAATGCAATATAATATAATATAATATAATATAACATAACATAACATAACATAACATAACATAACATAACATAATATAATATAATATAATGTACATTGATAATAAAAGAAATGTTTCTTGAGCACCAAATTAGCATATGAGTGATTTCTGAAGGATCATGTGACACTGAAGTCTGGAGTAATGATGCTGAAAAGTCTAGTTTTCCATCACAAGAATAAATTACATTTTTAAAAGATATTAAAATAGAAAAACTGTTATTTTAAGTTTTAAAAATATTTCACAATATTACTGTATAGTACTGTGTAGTCTTAATGAGGATATCAGACTAATATATATATATATATGATGATCCATGAAATCCAACATTATTTATTAATAATTCAAATAAAATGGGGAAGGAACTTGGAAAGAAATTTTCTTATTATTTAGTAACTAGTACAGAATCTTAAATATGTCTTATTCGTATATAACTTTTTTTGTTTTACTATTTTCCAACTCATAAACCATGTTTATTTCCATGTCTAAATTAGATTCCAGATTTTCAATGCAGTCCCAGACTTTTGGACATCACAGTATTATTTACTCTTATTTATTCAGCTGATTTGGGACGTACATAAAGCATGTCTCAAATAATGCCACTGCCTTCTTCCTTATTCCAAATTTTGAAGCAATGAGAAACTACACTCATAATTTACCCTCGCTGCCCACCTGCAATGCTGTTATTATATAGTTCAATGGACCATATGCCTAAGAGCAAAGTATTAAATCAGACATGACTGAGGCCAGCTGGAATCAATATCTCTCTGTTTTGCATCCTCAGACTCTGCTACAAAGACTGCACCAACATAATGTGAGATTATGGCCACGGGCATTATGACGACATTTCATTCTTATGGTTTGTAGCCATAAAAGACTGATGTGATGTATGACCATGATTTACAGATAGCTCATGATATTCTTGTGTTGTCTTTTTGTAGCACAACATGGGTCTGTAATCACATGCTAAATAAAAAGCTAAATGCAAAATGTTCATACAATTCACATAAGGAATGTGAAAAAGAGAACTTCCTCACTGGACCAATAAAGGTGATTTTGGAATAATCACTGGAAGAAATGAAGCTGCTGTTTTTGGACATTGAGTGTTATGACTGCAGTTTCATTAGGAACTACATAAACTCTCAAGCCAATAAACATCAATAGCCTCAATAATCTTTAGCCTCAATAGCTGCCATTATAAATCGCAGTATGGAGCCTATGAGATGTCAGAAGCACGCTGCAAGTATTGGATCAAATGCAACTTTAATGACCTGCATCCCATTTCCTGTTGGCTGATCCATAGATTGAACCAACCGTTCAATGACATCCCAAAGATGTTCCACAAAGTTCACATCCTACAAACAAGGATATTGCATTGAAAAATCAGATAAATTCTTCTAAAACTATGTCTCATCCATCATAGAAGCATTTGGTTTTGCCAAGTTGGGTGAGCGATGGACAGTAAAGTAAATCAAGGATGCTGGTAATCTTAGAAAAACACAACTTAAAAACACCACAAACCATTTCAGCACGTCCAATACTCTGAACAATTTCCAATTTATGTCTAATTCGATTTCCCCTTGCCTATGTGAGGTGCACAGACCGGTGATGCAGCAACAGCAATGAGTTTTTGAAAAGGACTTCTGGTACTGAAACTCTAGTAACATTGTGAACATTACACAATCATGATGTATTTTAGGGTGCTTATGAGGTGCATCATGTTCACTGCAACAGCTGTCTTTCTTTACAGAAAAAGCATGTTCCCAGAATTCTCTTGACACGGTGGATCGTTGTAACTCCATCATGTGCACCGCATCTGAGATGGAGTGGTCTGTTTGCCATCTACTATCTGTACTCTTTCTAACTCACTTAAATAACACACTCTGCCCATTATCGCATGAAACAGCATACTATACGGAGGTTGTGGCCTATTTAATAGTAACTGAATTTCCCGCTATAGTGAGCAGTATACATTACACACACACACATCCATCCATTTTCCAAACCACATGTCCTACACAAACACACACACACTATACCTACATACATACATGCATACTGTACACATATAGATACATAAGCTATATCTTTCAGTTTGGGGTCAGTAAGATTTTTTTTTAAGAAATTAATACTAGTATTCAGCAAGAATGCATTCAGTTGGTAGTGACAGCAAAGTCATTTACATTGGTACAAAACAGTTATTACAGTACAGTTTTAGTGTATTTTGATTAAGTAAAGACAGCATTAAATAACATAAGAGACTTCTTTAATATATATATATATATATATATATATATATATATATATTATATCCAATGCAAAGACTGATTTTATTATCCAATGCAAATTATTACTGATTTTATTATCCAATGCAAAGACAATTAATACATTTTAAGTGTAGCTTAAATGTCCGGATACTTTTTGGGGCCGCATGTGTGCAGTATATACACAAAATATCTGTGTGTGTGTGATTTGACACCAAAACATAAATGTTATTGTGGATAAATGACATTATTGGGTCATCCATTTACTCAGAAGCAAGAAAACAGCTCTCATTGTTACATTTCTCATTACGGCACCCCTGGAAGTCCTCTGGTCAGTGTGTCCAGTTTGAAAGCTCCACTGATCTGGCTCTCAGTTGGGTAAGTGTCTGGCACTGAGATGAGGAGACAGGTAATGCTTAAAGTGAGTAAGTGCCCGAGTCCCTTTTTGGATGTTATAAGGGTTTTACTGCTTTGTAGTAGAGCACGCTAATGCTCAAAAACAAAAGAGTCCATTGTCAAGATCTATCTAGTAAATTAACTCTTCCTGCTCAGGGAGCACCTTTAAGAGGCACTCTACATAAAAGCAATACACACAGTTGTTTCCTCTCTCATGGTCTGACTGCATGGTTGATGGTTTGCGAGTTTTGATTTTTTCCTGAGCACACAAATACCAGATTTTTTGGAGCTTTTCTTTTGGTTTTCCTCTTTAGGTCAATCTGCTGTAATGACTGCATGACATGATGATGTGGTGACGTGTGTTCTTTTTTTTTTTTTTTTTTTTTTGGTCACGCTTTATATTAGGTGGCCTTAACTACTATGTACTTACATCAAAAAATAAGTACAATGTACTTATTGTATTGCAAAACACTTTTACTGCTATTGAGATGGGATATGGGTAAGGTTAGGGACTGGTTTGGTGGTCTGAGTAGGTTTAAGGGTGTGTTAAGGTGTAAGGGATGGTTCAACAGAGTAATTACAGATGTAACTACATATAGGCATTTTTTTAAATATAAGTACAATGTAAAAACATGTATGTACACAATAAGTGCATTGTATCAAATGATTAATTTAAATGTAAGTACATAGTAGTTAGGGCCACCTAATATAAAGTGGGACCTAGTTTAATTTAGTAGCACGCTCAGATAGATGGACAGATGCAGTGAAGAAAGGAATATAGAGATAAACCCTCAACTTTACCCTTGGTCATTTGTCTCCAAAGAGATTGGAGAGAGGGAGAGTGCGAGACAAAGAGTGCAGTCTCTAAAGGCCCTTGTTGACAGAAACAAAGGCTGTGGAGAAAGTCTCTATAATAATACCAATACCACCCTATTTGCTGAACTCCAACAACCTCAGAAGAAAATACTTTGATGAAGGTTTTAAGTTCATATGAGGCCAGATTCAAAGAAAAGGAGAAAATGAAGGCTTCGAGAGAATACGGCTGCATCATCTCGCACAAGTGGCACATGTATTGAACTGAACTGAATCAAAACCTTACCTCAGGACTTTCAAATTATCCAGATTTCAATAGCATTTCACTTCTAGGGTTGTCACAATGGAATAATTTCAGTTGTCAACACTAATACCACCAAACTGTCATAATAATCAATATAAATACCAATCCTACAGCAAAATTCAATAGCAACTGATGTGCTATTGAACATCTGATTTATTTATTTATTTATTTATTTATTTATTTATTTATTTATTTATGAGGTAAATATTAATATAAACTGAATTTCTAAAACATTAATTTATTCATGTATTATAAAATAATTAAATATATACATGCATGTGTGGGTATATACATAATAAATATAGACATTACACACACATGATTATGTAAACACAAACTTTTATTTTGGATGCGATTAATCGTGATTAATCACTTGACAACCCTAATGTATGTATGTACAGTGGTGGCCAAAATGATTGGAACACTAGTATTTTCACTAGAGATGCACCGATTGCAATTTTCTTGGCCGATTCCGATTTCCGATTTTTTTTGTAAGTGTGACCTGCCGATACCGATTTTTGTAGGTTCTGATTTTCGTTCTAAAAACTATAACTGACATCATATACAAGCAAAAATCTATACTTTTTTAATGCAAAAAAAAAGTCCTTTATATAATAATAAAAAAAAAAAATTAAACGTTAAATTCCCCCAATCTGGACAAAGTTACAGATGCTCTCTCACTTAAACAACTTTCAAAATAAATTGTTCTGTGACTAGAAAAGAGGTAGAAATAACAATTAACTGAAACAGAGTTGCTTTAGTATTTAACAAAACAGATGTCGTTTCCCACTGTTTTTTAAATTGTCATTTTTTTAATTTTTTTAAAAACCTTATTAAATGTGTCATCTTTCACATCAAATTCTTACATTGTTTCAATTAATTCAGAAACTGTAATTAATAAGAAACTGTAGAGCTGTTAACATTGAAATTAAATCAGTTTCAACAAACTCTTGATACATCTTTCCACTGCAACAAACACAGAAGCTGCATCTGAAGTGGCATTAGATGCATTTACACAGACTGTTTGATGAAGATGAGGTGCCATAAATGCATTTACACTGCAAAATTTCAAATGCAAAAAGAATTTTATAAGATTAATGTGTTAAATATTTCTTAAACATACAAATAAGAAATGCTGGGAAAAGGGCAATGATAGTTTTAAAGGGATACTGCACCCCAACATGAAAATTTTGTCATTAATCACTTACCCCCATGTCATTCCAAACCCGTAAAAGCTTTGTTTGTCTTCGGAACCAATTTAAGATATTTTAGATGAAAACCGGGAGGCTTGTGACTAGAGGTCGACCGATTCATCGGTTTTGCCAATTAATCGGCACCGATAGTTGATTTGCGGAACTATCGGTTATCGGCAAAAAATCATGCCGATAGTTTTCCGTGTTGCGTCTGTTGCTGGAGTGGTTGAGAATGGTCTGTTGAGAATGTCCTCCGCTTATACGGATTCTTAATGTGTTTATTTTATCTCGTTCTCTTCATCAAACAGCCAGATGACACAACCCGTACCGAGGCAGAGCCTTTTGGTCCTTTGGCACACCGCCTGTTTTATTATAGCTAACCACCTATCAAAATCTGTGTGGCAAAGCTGTGAGACGCACTGCAGCGCGGGGAGAATGTATATTGTAGCGAAGCGCAGACCACTATCAATTTATGTGAACATGTAGTCTTGACTTTTGTTTTAGACAATAGGCCTACGCTGCGTTTTGGACAACGGAGGAACTTAAATAATATGACAGATATGAAAAGAAATTACTTTGTGTAATTTACCTTCACAGCACATCTATTATTCTTTCTATTTTGAGTTTTATTCATAGAGCAATTTATACAAATTTAGGAAATCATATGTTGTTATCCCACTGGCATGGGACTGTTTGTTCCCCAGAATGATTGTTTCAGTGATTGACTTTAGTGAAGGGCTGTTTATTTTATTTCTGAATTAATGAATGAAGCATTTTGAACGAATAGATTGAATAAAAGGCTTTTTAACCCAATGAAACACCGCCAACTAGTGGCGATATTAATTTCAGAATTCAAGTATTTCATTTTGTTCATATTTCTGTGTTAAAAATGTTGTGTAAAACATTAATCTCATTTCATTATACATTTGTAATTGCTATGCAAATGCACATACAGCCGTCTGGTCAGCATTAAACTGTAATTACATCTAAAAGCATCTTCAGACACAGGTTCTATCTCTGATTATTTAATTGTCATATTATTCTAATTTATTTGATATAAGAATTTAACAGTAAAGATGCCATACAAAAGGTAAAAGGTAAAAAAAAATAAAATAAAAAATAAACCTGAAAATCAGTTGCCCCTTATGGGAAACTTAATTTCTGACACTGCTGACACTGGCTTATTGTTCAAAGTGTTATTTCAGGGTTTGGATATGTTCTTATAACTCAAACGAGTTCACCTTCAAATCATGATGTCAAATTCATATTTCACTAAAGTCAATCACTGAAACAATCATTCTGGGGAACAAACAGTCCCATGCCAGTGGGATAACAACATATGATTTCCTAAATTTGTATAAATTACTCTATGAATAAAACTCAAAATAGAAAAATAATAGATGTGCTGTGAAGGTTAATTACACAAAGTAATTTATTTTCATGTCTGTCATATTATTTAAGTTCCTCCATTGTCCAAAACGCAGCGTAGGCCTATTGTCTAAAACAAAAGTCAAGACTACATGTTCACATAAATTGATAGTGGTCTGCGCTTCGCTACAATATACATTCTCCCCGCGCTGCAGTGCGTCTCGCAGCTTTGCCACACAGATTTTGATAGGTGGTTAGCTATAATAAAACAGCCAATGTGCCAAAGGACCAAAAGCCTCTGCCTCGGTACGGTTTGTGTCATCTGGCTGTTTGATGAAGAGAACGAGATAAAATGTAGTAGAAATAAACACGTTAAGAATCCCTAGAAGCGAAGGACTCTTATTATGTTTTAGGACTATTATTATGTTGTAATGTTTGGTTGACCAATCAGCGGAGAGGGGCGTTTCACTCCCGCCCACATGTACAGATTGAATATTCAAGTTGTTTATTCGTTTTCTATGCCTGAACTTAAAAACGAAAAAATGAAGCCGAATTCTTGATTTTTCGTTTTGTTTGAACAAATGAAAAACGAAAAATGTGCCTTTTTTTAATTTTTCAGATTTCAATATTGAATTCAAAAACAAATTATCCGAAGGTACACGGACCATGATACCAGTGACTTCTCCAAGACGCAGCGCTGCGCTTTTGCACAGTGTGTCACTTGCATATTTTTTTTATATTTTGATTAGTTAATCATGCTGTGTTCTAAAATAGCAGCAAATAAAATGTGAGAGTACACATACAATATCAATAACCTGTGCATGTAATTTTAATATGGCCTTGTGTAGGTATTTCAAGATGGTAGGTAGATCAAGATCTTTAAGCATGACTGTTGAAATGAAATGGTAATACTTAACAATAAGAGTTCATTTGTAATATTTATGAAAGCTGTAGAAGTATTGTTCCTTGTTAGAGTATGTTCATTTCATTTCAACATTTATTCTTATTAATAGGCTTCATCTTTAAATTTTAAAGTTTCTTCTTTTAACATTAGTAAACTATGAAATAACTTTAATAATCAATATAGTAATTAATATTAATACAAAATTTTTATTCATTTACAAAGTATGGTTCAGTACTGTTACTGCTTTTTTAAAAATAGTAAAACTATTTAGTTTTCGTTCAGTATCCATTTTAAAAACTATCGGTTAATTAATCGGTATCGGCCAGCGTGGTCCAACCTAGCTATCGGTATCGGTAAAATCCACTATCAGTCGGCCTCTACTTGTGACTGTCCCATTGACTGCCAAGTAAATTGCACTATCAAGGTCCAGAAAAGTATGAAAAACATCGTCAAAATAGTCCATCTGCCATCAGCGGTTCAATCTGAATGTTATGAAGTGACGAGAATACTTTTTGTACACAAGGAAAATAAAAATAAAGACTTTATTCAATAATTCGTCTCACTATGCACTATGTACGATCTTCTGTATCAACCGCGCCACAAGGATGCGCTGTTTTTGTTCAAATCAAATCGTAAAACGCGTACGCGTAGAAAATATATCACGACTGACAGAAGAGTATACATAGTGCATTCAGTGGATATTCTCCAAAATGGCGCTATGGTGATTGCGGAGAGACATAGACGAGAAGAATTATTGAATAAAGTCGTTATTTTTATTTTCTTTGTGTACAAAAAGTATTCTCGTCGCTTCATAACATTCAGATTGAACCACTGATGGCAGATGGACTATTTTGACGATGTTTTCATACTTTTCTGGACCTTGACAGTGCAATTTACTTGGCAGTCAATGGGACAGTCACAAGCCTCCCGGTTTTCATCTAAAATATCTTAAATTGTGTTCCGAAGACAAACAAAGCTTTTACAGGTTTGGAACGACATGGGGGTATATGATTAATGACAAAATTGTAATTTTGGGGTGGAGTATCCCTTTAAATATGAAACCAAACCAGTAGGTGGCGGCGAATGACTGTTTGAATGAGTGAGTCATTTAGTCCTTCAAAGATTCATTCAAACGGCTGATTCATTCAGTAACGAGTCAAGTGACGACGGTCTTTATGAATGGGTTACTGATTCATTGACTCACTTGATTCATTCAAAAACGTGGATTCATTCAGTAACGAAACACCGCTGTGTTGCTCGGAGACACACAACCGTTGTTTTGCTGTGGCTTTGATTAGAACTATTTTCATCAGCGAAATTGAGCAAAAACAGTATCTAAAATATAAGTCACTTAATTTTAACTTCTTGTTTATTGAACTACTATTGTATAAAATCACATTGCAATCGTGTTGAAACATTTTGGTCGTGCAATGTTGCATAGCCTACCTAAATCATATATTATTATTATTTTTTTTTTTTACTACCGCAGTATGCATCTATAACTTTTTGTGTGAGCTGTTGCACGCATTTGTTTTGATTTCTGCACGAGCCTCTCACTAACTCAGGCTGTGCGAGCCTCATCTGGCACGACGTACAGGTGCATCTCAGTAAATTAGAATGTCGTGGAAAAGTTCATTTATTTCAGTAATTCAACTCAAATTGTGAAACTCGTGTATTAAATAAATTCAATGCACACAGACTGAAGTAGTTTAAGTCTTTGGTTCTTTTAATTGTGATGATTTTGGCTCACATTTAATAAAAACCCACCAATTCACTATCTCAACAAATTAGAAAACTTCATAAGACCAATAAAAAAAAACATTTTTAGTGAATTGTTGGCCTTCTGGAAAGTATGTTCGTTTACTGTATATGTACTCAATACTTGGTAGGGGATCCTTTTACTTTAATTACTGCCTCAATTTGGCGTGGCATGGAGGTGATCAGTTTGTGGCACTGCTGAGGTGGTATGGAAGCCCAGGTTTCTTTGACAGTGGCCTTCAGCTCATCTGCATTTTTTGGTCTCTTGTTTCTCATTTTCCTCTTGACAATACCCCATAGATTCTCTATGGGGTTCAGGTCTGGTGAGTTGCTGGCCAGTCAAGCACACCAACACCATGGTCATTTAACCAACTTTTGGTGCTTTTGACAGTGTGGGCAGGTGCCAAATCCTGCTGGAAAATGAAATCAGCATCTTTAAAAAGCTGGTCAGCAGAAGGAAGCATGAAGTGCTCCAAGATTTCTTGGTAAACGGGTGCAGTGACTTTGGTTTTCAAAAAACACAATGGACCAACACCAGCAGATGACATTGCACCCCAAATCATCACAGACTGTGGAAACTTAACATTGGACTTCAAGCAACTTGGGCTATGAGCTTCTCCACCCTTCCTCCAGACTCTAGGACCTTGGTTTCCAAATGAAATACAAAACTTGCTCTCATCTGAAAAGAGGACTTTGGACCACTGGGCAACAGTCCAGTTCTTCTTCTCCTTAGCCCAGGTAAGACGCCTCTGATGTTGTCTGTGGTTCAGGAGTGGCTTAACAAGAGGAATACGACAACTGTAGCCAAATTCCTTGACACGTCTGTGTGTGGTGGCTCTTGATGCCTTGACCCCAGCCTCAGTCCATTCCTTGTGAAGTTCACCCAAATTCTTGAATCGATTTTGCTTGACAATCCTCATAAGGCTGCGGTTCTCTTGGTTGGTTGTGCATCTTTTTCTTTCACACTTTTTCCTTCCATTCAACTTTCTGTTAACATGCTTACATATGACAAATACAGCACTCTGTGAACAGCCAGCTTCTTTGGCAATGAATGTTTGTGGCTTACCCTCCTTGTGAAGGGTGTCAATGATTGTCTTCTGGACAACTGTCAGATCAGCAGTCTTCCCCATGATTTTGTAGCCTAGTGAACCAAACTGAGAGACCATTTCGAAGGCTCAGGAAACCTTTGCAGGTGTTTTGAGTTGATTATCTGATTGGCATGTCACCATGTTCTAATTTGTTGAGATAGTGAATTGGTGGGTTTTTGTTAAATGTGAGCCAAAATCATCACAATTAAAAGAACCAAAGACTTAAACTACTTCAGTCTGTGTGCACTGAATTTATTTAATACACAAGTTTCACAATTTGAGTTGAATTACTGAAATAAATGAACTTTTCCACGACATTCTAATTTATTGAGATGCACCTGTATATACTGTATATACTGTATCAGGGCTGGAGTGGGATCCATTTTCAGCCCGGGAGTGTAATGCTCAAGACCAGCCCACCACCTATCCCCATCCAACCCCCTCCCACCGTGGTGGAATCTGGATAAACGAAGTGACAGATCTGTTCTTACTATCCTGTTATATTTATTTTTGACATGTTTCAATAAAAATACGAATAATGTAAATATGGCCATAAATATCAATAACAAATCACATACTGAGTTTTCTTCAACAAAGAGTCCAACTGTTACATTATGAAAAAAATGGTTTGCATTCAAACAAAAATAAAGTAGTGCAGTAAGAAATATACTTTTTGGACTATTGTTTTTTTATATCCATGTCAATGTAATAAATAAAATAATGAAATAAATTATATGAAACATTTCTGCTACAAAACATACAACTGTAACATTATAAAAAAATTTAAAAAAAAAAAAAAAAAGTTCAATTCAAAATTGAAAGCTGCCAAGCAGTCATCAATAACTAAATGGAAAATCAGTAAGCATCTCGAAAGAAAGAAAGAAAGAAAGAAAGAAAGAAAGAAAGAAATTAAGAAAGAAAGAAAGAAAGAAAGAAAGAAAGAAAGAAAGAAAGAAAGAAAGAAAGAAAGGCCTTCCCTTCTACCATTCTTCACAAGTTTTGGTTTACACTCAGAACTGAAAATGGCAAAGCCTTACAGCATCAACAACCGCCTAAGCAGTGCACTGGTTTCTAAACTGAATAAAAACAAATTCCTTCAATGTAAGTCACTTTGGATAAAAGCGTTTGCCAAATGCATGTACCTTGAGTCGCCAGTTCACGTGTGCTCGTTTGTCTTCTTGAAAAAATATTTGTCAGTTTGGCACATTTGGCCGCGTCATCCTCCAATGCCTTTCTTTTTTTAACCTGGCTTTTTCAGCTCCTCCAGGCATCTTTTTTTTACTATCCATTTTATTCTTCCCGCGATTAGCGCACTCTCGCTAACTCACACCACAGCATTAATGGTTTAGGTTTGTCTCCATGGCAACGACCTGGGACACGCGCTTGAGTAGAGGAAGAGAGAGCGCGCTCTGACAACAGAAAACCTCACATTTTAATGTTAAATTCAAATCTAGTGTTATTAGCTTAGTTATCAGTCACACAGTAACTTAAACACATATACGTTATTCTGTGTATGTAAAAAATTAAAAAAATAAAATAAAAATAAAAATAAAAAAGGCGAGTCTGCCGGCCCAATTTATGAGCGGCCCACCGGGAATTCCACTCCGGGCCCGTAGTGTATGTGTGTGTGTGTGTGTGTACATACATGTACACGCACACACACATACATACTGTATATACTGTACGCATATGTTTTCTGAGAATATATTGTTAATCCTATTCATTCCTACCTTGCATATGCCTCACGAAATTGTGTTAGCTTTATACTTAATACAATGAAAAATGTCAATAAACAGTAAGCAAGATATGTTTTCAATAAAATATTATTCAATACATTTCAACAAAATATTTTTTAGGATGTTTAGATTTTTTTTTTTTAAGGAAAATTGGACAAAATACTGATTAAGCCAAATACTTGCATTATTTCCATATTACATAAATGTTATTTTTTACAAGTATGCAGTAAAACAAACCAATAATTTGATCAGTGAGTGGACTGTTTAAACAGCAAGCCTAATTCGTGGAGCTTTTCGCCTAAATTTTCTCTCCCACCTGTTTATGTTCACTTAAGACAACCTGACTATCCTTAATATTAATATTAATATACCACCACCAAGTGGTTTCAAGTAGTGCATTTGACCATACATGCAAACTAGGGATGAAACGATTAGTCGACATTATTGACAACGTCGACAATAAAAAATTGTCGACAAATATTTCTGTTGTCGAGTATCCCATATGACCTAATATAAGAGCCTGCAATACTGCGGTTGGACCAGTGTGGCGCTGTAGCGCAAGACTGTAATTCTGATGCAGTTCAAGAGAAGAAGAGACACACAGCGCTTTAGAGCACAGCGTTTTATTCTCAATAACGCAATAAACAACAAACAAATCATCAGTTTAAACAACAAAAACAGATAGCGGTGAGAAAGTGATGTTTGCATGAACTCTTCAGTTCGGTACTTCAGTAAAGCAGTCACATCACGTTTATTTATATAGTACTTTATGCAAGAGATAGCCTTAAATCAAGCAGTTTAGTTAGTGTCGCTTTCAGTTAGAATTACAACTTTATTTTCTGTTATAAAGCAGCTCTCCAGTGTGGAGCTAGCTACTGATCAAATCTTTTTATTAGTTGGGGAAGTTAATTAATTAAAGTGATAGTTTGGTTTGCAGAGATCAAAGCTTGATCTAGCTCAGGACTGTTTTGATTATCATAACCCTATAAGGTATTTTAAGAGATATATGTTGTGAATAAAATAGTTTATCAAAAAAAATAAAGCATCTTATCACTTACCTTTATTTTGTTTCTTATCCATGAATGAGATGTTAGGCAGAATGTGTCATTCAGTTATTTTTTCATATAGCTAATTAAATGGTGATTAAGAGAGTTTCTCTGTCTGTAATCTCATTTTGTGTGCCAAATATATCTATTTATATAAATTAATTGGTAATGCTTTCACAGTAAGGTGTTATAATGTATTACCTAACATGAATGAACAATACATGTATTACACTATTAATCTTTGTTAATGTTATTTAATAAATACAGTCATTCATTGTTAGTTCATATTAATTCACAGTGCATTAACCAATGTAAACAAACACAACTTGTGATTTTAATAATGCATTAGTAAATGCTGAAATTAACATTAACTAAGATTAATAAATGCTGTAGAAGTATTGTTCATTATTAGATCATGTTAACTAATGTAGTCAACTAATGTTAACTAAGGAAACTTTATTTTAAAGTGTTAGCAATTTATTATGTAATAATTTTAATGAATTACATATGTGACCCTGGAGCACAAAACCAGTCATAAGTAGCATGGGTATATTTGTAGCAATAGCTGTATGGGTCAAAATGATCAATATTTATTTTATGCCAAAAATCATTAGGATATTAAGTAAATATCATGTTCCATTGAAGCTTAATTTTTGATTAGTAATATGCATTGCTAAGAACTTCATTTGGACAACTTTAAAGGCGATTTTCTCAATATTTTGATTGTATTTATTTATTTATTTATTTATTTATTTTCACCCTCAGATTCTAGATTTTCAAATAGTTGTATCTCAGCCAAATATTGTCCTATCCTAACAAACCATACATCAAAGCTTATTTATTGAGCTTTCAGGTGATGTATAAATCTCAATTTCAAAAAAATGACACTTATGACTGGTTTTGTGGTCCAGGGTCACATATGATTTTCAAAAGCTGAAGTGATTATAATAATAATAATAATAATAATAATTTGTTACATTTATATAGCGCTTTTCTGGGTACTCAAAGCGCTTTACATGGAAGGGGGGGAATCTCCTCATCCTTTTATTTTTGCCTTTTATTTATTTGTTAGAATATGTATCAACTCAATATTTTAACTAATTTCAAAAGCTGAATAATCAAAGTCGATTGATTAATCAGTGAAATAATCGATGATTAATCGATTAATCGTTCTAATAATCGTTAGATTAATCGATTATCAAAATAATTGTTTGTTGCAGCCCTAATGCAAACAGCTACATTACCTTGAATGCACATGAAGACGCATATAAGCATTCGAAAGCAGCCGCTTGTCAGTCTGTAGAAAGACTGACATCAGTACATTTTTTACTGTAGTACCAGTACTTCTGACATCCCTACGCAGCTCTGCCAGCACTTTCCTGCACAGCTCCATTTGGCCCCATCACTACAGCAGACCATTAACCAATGTGCAGCAACACAAATACTCTGACGTATGGCTATACACACACAATAGAGCATAGTGAAAAAGAAACACCCCAGCACGGAGGTTATCCATCAACGTCGCTGCAGTGAGAAAATGAAAAGCTTTCATAAGGCGGCCCATTCCGGCTGGTGCATTTGCCATTGAGTGCGCTTGACAGTGTAAACAGATTTGTTGGCCAGCTTGACTATCACCCCTCAACTAATGGGGTTGAAGAGGAATGGGCACACCACGCAGATATTGAACAGGAGCGTTAATCTTGATTCAGCTGTCATTCCCCCAATGAGGTGTTAAATCAATACAGATATGGCTCCCCAGTTCTACGCTTTACTTCTCAAGTTCGCGCTCAGGAAGAAAGCTAAGGCTTTAATGAGGAGCATGTAAACCATTTGCCAAGACTCTTTGAGCAAAGACAAATTCATCGGGCGCCATAGTCTATCAGCTCAATCATGGCGAGTTGTCAGGGGAAAATCGGATCTACCCACCACGCAAATAATGTACGCCGTCGTCTATCCTCTGCAGTGTGCGCTGTTAGTGAACCAAGACAATCCTGTGAACAAACAATACCAATCAGCTCAGAGAAATGGCTGCGCTGATAAAGGTTGACTTGTTTTGAAAATGAGTGCTGACATGCAAAAAACTAACTAACATATGAACAAACTAAATAAATTAGAGCGATGCCTGCAATCAAATTATATTGTCAGGAATTATGCACACATACATCAGCGTGACGCCTGCTGGGAAACCTTTGCTACTTTGTGGTGATCTATGACTTTGGCATTTCTGGGGTTGTTCGCTGGCCTCTGACACTATTAGCTATCACCTGTTTGAGCTTGAATATTTGCATCTAAAGAATAACTTGTCCACTCGTCCAACAATAAGGAAGGAAGACAGTGAGACCCACTAGAGAAATAATGAATTGATTTTTCGTTTTTCTGCTTTGTATTATCTATTTATTTATTTTTTTTTTCTGAATGCCAAATACTCTTTGCAGTGAAGAGTGGAAAGGGCTGGTGAGCCGCACAATTTAAAGGTTTGTTACTTCAAATGAAATTTGAATGAATCGCTTAAAGCCAAGTCTCTTTGTAAGCAGTGATGCCTGTACTTCTCAACAACTGGGGAATGCATCACACGCTCATTATATTTTCGGTTAAAGATTTTCTCTTTCATTTTCTCGGTCTTAAAAGGTTTTGTTCACATCTTGCACTGATATTAACTCTCTTTGATCTTGTCATGGTAGATGATTTGCTGCCCTGTCAAGACAAAATGTAGCGTAATCTGAATGCAAAGTCTGAGGCTTCTGTTCTAGCAGAATGTTCACATTATTATTATATAGCAGGGCAGGGGAGATGAAAAGTGAGATGAGATGAAAAGTGTATGTTTGGGGCCCCTCTCCTCTCTCTGGGTCCAATGAGACTACATCATGGGCCAATCTTCATTCTCAACATTTCTGACAACAGCCCTGCAGTGAAATCCAAAAGTCTGAAAGCACATTGAAAATCTTGCAGATCTGGAAATAAACAAAGTTTTAGGATTGAAAGGAAAAAAGCAAAAGGAAAAAAAGAAAACTTTTAAAAACATTTTAGATTTTTTTCATAGGTCAATTAAAGCAAAAAGAATAAATAAATAAATAAATATGTCTTTGCTTTTGTTGTTGTTGTTGTTTTTTAATAAAATATAATATTAATACTGTATTGAATTAGAAAAATACAAAATAGAAGCATTTTCCTTTGTGTTCTGAGACCTTTGGACCCCACGGTCCAAATATTTTGTAGTCACATCAATTTTGTGATTCCTACATAAAATAGTGCAATATCCAATCCAAACTGCACTGGTGATGTGGTAATATCCAATCATGATGCAGATAAACATGCTGCCACAATCTGTTCCAGTCATATTCTAATCATATGTACATCAGAAAATAAGTTTGAAATAGGTTCTGTGGTTGTATTGAATTATGATTGGATGTAGGTATCTCAAAGATGAAGGAAATTATTTGATATCAGGTATAGACAGGACCGTAAGCCTCTAGCCTTTGTAATATTGTTTGTGCCACACAGTGAAGGAAAAAGAACAAAGTAATAGGATGGGGGGAGGGCCAGTATGCTTTGAGGGAATTGACCACCTTGACAAGTGAGGTGGAATGGAAGACGAAGTCAATCTTCGAGCTGCTTCACTGGTGTGACAAGTATACTGGAGAAATCCCTAAAGGGAAGGGCACTCCAATGAGTTTTCCCAAGTTTAGCGCCACCCACTAGCAAACAGACAGGACCACACATTCAGGCATCATTTTAATTCTGATTTTACACTGTTATTCCCAATAAGAAATCCATTAGGGCATGTAGCTATAGGGGCTACACATTGCATGCTGAGCCAGTGCTAATATAGAAAACAGCAAAAAGAAATATGCGCATTATGCAACAGGTAAACAAACCATGCAAGAAAAGAGCAAAGGGAGAAAAAAAAAACACAGAGCGCACAACATTCGGAAGAAAAGAGGTAGCCGACTGCCATTACATGCAATCACATTTGATGTGCTCCCTACCAAACAACATGAACACTTTCTGTGTTCATTCAACATGACAGGGACTACAAGCAGATCAGTCTGTTTTGTTTTAAGAAGACACGATTCAGTCCTTGAATTAGCTATATCACCCCAGGCAGATTTGCACTAATTCACTTTTACAAGGATGCACTGGAGACTTGGAAAAAAATGGACCGAGTGCAAAATCGTCAAGCAAACCAGAGCAACCTGCTTCAGTATTGCAGCATTGTGAAAATGTAGCTCCTACGTTCGTTCTTCCTCATGCATTTCATATTTCATGAATTCTACAAGTTGACTGCTATTGCATGTTTGCCTCTATACATCAAAATGTTACAAACTACAAAGTCAAAAAAATATTGCTCAGAAGCTGCTCTTTCATTTTAGATGATTCTACTATGAAAATTAAAATAGTGACAAGAAAGCAATGGCACAACATAGTGAACGTCCAGAGCTACACAAATTGACATGGCTCAGATAATTTGTTCTCAGATGAATTTAATAAGAAATATTGTGGGTTCATACTGAAATCTCAGATATATATTTTTTTTCTTACTGCATACTTCAGTACCTTGGCAAATAAGAGCACTGTTTGTGACAATTTTGAGATGTTCACATAGCAGCAGAATACGGTTGTCAGACATATATTTGAACTCTTAACGTGGTTATATTCATAACCGGTCTGGCTGTTTATGGAAACTGACAACCGCATTCAATAACCAAACTCACATTCGTAATTTTCTGGATTCATAACCCTATATTTGACGAACACCTGCTGTGTGAAAGGAACCGTGAGTCATACAGTACGACATATATACAAAGACAGCCATGTTGCGTTTTTATATGTAGGTTCTGGTAACATACAAAGACAACAAAATGAGCTGTTTGTCACCTGAAAGTTTAAGATCCAGTCACTGTCTTCCACCGACGCTAATCTTCTTAGTTTTGTGGCCTGCGCGTGACTCTTCCAAAACAATTCCGTCTCAGACTGCTGTTGGTTCATTAACATGCAAATCACTCATGTCACGTCAGGTGCGACTTTCTAGTAATATTTACATCACCATATATGATATTTATTTCAGTTACTGTTACTATGATTACAGGTGATATTCACAGCTATGGGGAGAACATAAACGATGATTGACATCAGCTACTCGTTCATACAGAAGTGACTCGAATACTGTATGTAAACTTCTTCTGCATCGTTATTGTAATAGCTGTGATGTGGATGTAACGATTCTCATAGAATGAGAACTTTTGTAGTCATTATAGTTATCGTCCTTTGTGAAAATGGCCCTTTATACAAAATAATTCAGAAAAAAAGTAACATTATTTACTTACCCATATTGTTCCAAACTTGTATGACTTTTATTCTTCTGAAAGTAAACTTTTCGACATTTTGAAGCATCTGTGCACATGTATGACCCATATAACGTCAAGGCTGTTTAGCACCAAAAAATCACTATAAGATTAATCCATTATCAGCTATTTTGAATTCAGCTTGATGTAAAAAAAAAACAAAAAAACATTGTTTTTAACTCTTTTTGTGAACTCTGAATCGGTAAATTGATTTGTGAGTGAATCAGTCAAATTTTTGAGCGAAACGTTCAGTCCTGTTTCTGAACCAAATCAAGTAGTTTGTTGAGCAGACTCGGTTCAAAAGAACAATTGTAATTTGTTTTGAGTTCAAATAATGGACAATAAATTATTTTGTATTCCATGAAAAAAAAAAATATTGGTTTGTAAGGGTAAGTAAATAATGACTTCATTTTAATTTTTGGATGAACTGTTCTTTTAAATAACATATAGTCAGTGTATAGAATATGGTACCAGTGACTCCTTTAATGGTCAGAGTGGGGCTAACGCAAACATTTCTAATACCTTACACATTAATTCAAAAACCCTCAGACGAGAAACCAGTGGGAACCTCTGAATAGGAAATTATGTTAAATTTGTCACTCCAATCCCTTGCAATAGAGTATTAGTTTGTGAGGTGGTAGAAACATGATCACACGCTGGGTAGGTGTAATTGAAAAATGGAGGCGCTCTTAGACGGAGAGCTATTACGATGTAACCCTCTTTGAGATGGAAGGCAATGTCAAATTGGACCTCTAAGCAAGCTACTCAAATGATGGCAAGTTTGCTTCAGAAATCAAAGAGACCCAGTGTGGTATTTTTCTGCCAACGGGTAAAAGCCCCATCTGTCACACAGGGAGAGAGACTATTTATTTGCCATAACCTATACTGAAAAGAAAGCAAATGAAAGTAAATGGAGGCCTGTTGAAAGCATTAGAATTTTTGAATCCGTGAAAGTATAGCATATATCACATGCTGCCGTGTAAATGATTCAATTTACAGCACTCTAAACAAATAATTAAAAAGATATGGAGAATAATAAAGCTTGTTAATATTAGTCCCTGAGACCTGCTCTGTTGAAAAAACTCACCATAAACCAGGAATTTTATGAAAAGCTAAAATGCTTCAGATAACAATGTGGATCAATTGCAATTTTCCTGGTCTATAGGCCTAGCAATTTCCATTGTCTGGGGTAAATTCAATGATTCATTTTAAATGTCAACACTGTGTGCTTGCATCTGTTCTAGAAAATCCGTCACCACTGAGTGACTGATAAGCAATAGACTATAGTTTTGCACGTGATTTGAGTAAACAGAAATTAAGTGCATTGATTCCCTGAACATGAATTAAGAATTTCATTGGATCGCAAAGTTAAAAATGAAGTGTAATTTTTTAACTTTATTTTTTTGTTAAACATACTATCTCTCATCTTCAAAGTCTAATAGTCTAATATAAACCAAGACACCTAGATGTACTGTATATCTTTAATAGGTTGATTTCCCCTGAAAAAAAAGTGTAAATATTGTGATGCTATGAAAACATTGTCCTGTTAAACTGAGCATCTCAACCGCCCAGCAACACTAGTTTAATAGCTTAAGATTTGGGCGTGGCTATCTGCTTATTTAACCAATGGCAGGCAGGGGGAGTGTTAAAGAAACTTGTTGAAAAACAGTTCCATCTTGTCACCAAAGAAATTACACGCTTCACCTTTAGGGTTTAAATGCTGAAAGATTTCCTCACTGAAACAAATAGGTGAACCGTGCTGGAAGATCTAATTGCTTTTCTCACTTTCGCTTTGAAAACTGCTCTTTTTTCTTTCTCTTCCAACATCACTTCAAATATAGCCATCAGCAGTGATTTTTGAAGTTACTTGGTGAGAGCAGTCAGGTCAGAATCCTGGGCAGCAAGATTTAGGAAGACAAAGAAACGATAAGATGGAAGAAAATAGACCAATATGTCAGACATTTGAGTGGAAACAGACAGTAAGACAGCAGCGTAAACAGGCCAATTTAAGAGTGAGTGTTAACAATTGTTATAGCAACCCTTCCCTGGCTCTCTGAAACTCTTTATAACTCACTGGCGCTAAAACAATCAAACATCCAGACAGACAAAACAACCATTGAGAGAGCTTATATCATGAATCGACTGTCCTCCTCAAAGTGTCTGGGCGGGAATGGGGGTTTAAAATGGGGGTGTAAAAACTCTGCAGACAATTATATCGCCCTTCAATTTAATAGCTAAATTACAGGCGCAGCTACAAACCGTGTTGCATAAACATTCACAAGCCTGCTGAAAGCACAACAACATTGATCACTGATGTACGTGAATACAAAACTCAATGCAAGCAGGCAATGATTATTGTAATTAATTAAATCTAATTATCACCCTGAAAATGTTTTGAAACCACTGACCTTTTTTGGATTGAAAGTAAAGATCTTCTGTTAATATCAACACAAAATGCCATTTGCAAACCATTCTGATGCGTTTGTGAGTTAAAGGGGATGTTCAACGAGAAAGAAAGTTTGGGTGGGGCCAGATTTTATCCGTTGGACATCATCCTTGGCTCATGAAAAGTGGTCTTAGACATTGTTGGTAGGGAAAAGATATGACAGCGCAAAACAAGTTATAACTTCATGAGTTTTTTTTTCTTCTTTGGAACCGTGCACAATAAGATCAGGAATGTGTATTAGGAAAGTAGATGGGGTAAATTTAGATTTTTTTTATGTTGACTGTAACACTCAAAAAAAAAAAAAAAAAAAGGGATAAATGACTATGTCATGTTTTGAGTAAATGATGTACATACATTTTGACAATATTATCACTAAAATAAAATAGTCTGCCATTGTTTTATAGCATAGCTGTGAACCCAGGGCAGTTCTATGACCCATAATAGCAATTCTGATGGCCTGCCATAACATCAATTTTTAACAGACTGTTTGCATTATTACTAAGATAGTGGGGTAGTTTTGCTTTATAGCCATGAAAGTAAGAGACTCGGTAATAGCTATAACATTATCAGTGCTGGTAAACATTTCACAAGTCCAAAATGCTTTGGATAGCTTCATTTCAAGTCTTTTTGGCACAGAAAAATCAGTGATTAATCCAAAACAATCTTCCATTTTATATTAACAATAAGAGAAGGCAAGAGGATGTGGCTGTAATGTTTATGACAGCTGTGAGTTTGACGCCGCAACTCTCTTGTTAGATAAATGATGCTGGCAAATTTCACATAACTCCAAACAAGAGTTGCTTTTTCTTTCTGACTCCAGCCTGTACTCTGAATGTGCTGTTGGATTTTCCAATATAGATGTTGAGGAAAGGTAATTTGCTGCTTCTAGCTGCTGTTATGTAATGCTGATGTGAAATATTAATCATGAAAAGCTTAGGACTGCCAAATCTATGCTAGGGAAAGTGCTTTTTGTTAACCCCCTAAACTGTAAGCAGGTGGCAGCCCTTCCATCTTGAGCAGGGTGTTCTTGCAAGAGTATGCAGTTTTCTTTCTCCCTGGTGTTTGTGTGTGTGCATGTTTGAGGTAGTGAGCAACGGTTGCGTGTGTGTATGCATGTGCATTTGCGTATGCAAGTATGCATTTTTCCTGTTTCTCAGTGCTCCTGATTCCATAATTGAAAACTAGCGAAACGCAAGCAAAAGGCCAATAGCTGCATCTGGTCAGAGAGCATGTTAAATTCAGTGAGACTGTCTGGAGCAAAAAATGCTTTTTGCTGATGCACAAATTCTTTTACTGCCTTGGGTAAGCATACATCAGTTCTTTGAGCAGATGTGGCAGATATTTACAGTTTTCTCCTCTGTAATGCATACAGGCACCTTTCGCACGAGTACTGAGGCAGTACCGTGATGGAATTAGATGATTATTCCATGGTGCTTTAAAACACAGAGAAAGTATAAGGAGTAGCTGTTGTTGTGTTGGATTTTTTATTGGTACTATATTAAAATGTCTGATTAAAAATGATAGAAAATTACTTTACAGCATGTTTAGTATTAATCTAATTAATGTCTAATCACATTTTACACAACAGTTAGTTCTGGTCCTTAATTTCATTGGCCAATCAAGTTTTAAAGGGGATTCATATTCTAACAGCACTGCAAGTTTGTAAATCTTTTTGATTTATTTTTTTTAACATAATTACACCAGTAGGTGGCAACAAGTGACTGCATTATGAGTCACTGACTCATTCATTCAACCTATTCGTTCAAAACACTAATTCGTCCAGAAACACTGCATACATCATTGAGGCTGTCTCATTTCAGAACAGCAGCCGTTATAAAATAGAATGATGTTCGTTGTGAGGTGTAATTACTATAATTTCTTTCTCACTTTGGAATGTAACGGTTGTTTTTCTAAAATAAACCATCTTCTGTGGCATATCCGGCCGACAAATGCAATCTCTGGAGGGCACAGCCTTTGAAATTAGACACAGCAAGTGAATTTATTTATGAGAGAGTCACTGAATCATTTCTTTAGTGAAGCAAAAATAGGAAAAGTAACTTGCTGTATTGTGTTTAAAATGGAAGAGTAATTAAAAATGTAATTATTGAGCCGCTGTATAAAAGCAATATGTTTACAATACCTACAAATATTTTATATATCGCAACAAATATTTTTAGTGCAAGTTCAGCTAAAGAAAACTATTTTATGATATTACTGTATAGTTTTCAGATTTTATTGAAATCTTGACAAGCAACTTTGGCAGTTTTTTACTTTTCCTATTCAAGTCGATCGGAGCTTACCTCCATTACCTAACATTCCGGTTGAGGACTGACTTGCCTTAAAGGGACTACATGTACCACAGTACTGAATGGTTACACACTCTGGTACTTCAAAGAAGACCATGATATTACTATGGTACATGCACAAAAAATACCACAGTAATAATACCATGGTGCTTTTTTGTCAGCGAAGAGTCTCAGTCTAATCCAACATTTTTCAGTCAAATGAAAACATCCCTCTTACCAGTCCTTTTTTTTTTTTTTTTTTATACATTGTACTTTGATGGTCAAAGCTGAAGCCATTATCTAAGTGGATTATAAAAAGATTACATCAGCTTCAACCGAAACCTTTCAGGCTTCCGGTAAAATGGCTCTGGATGGAACGAGTACATGTTGTACATGAGTAGAGGAAATTGCGAATGACTGGGAGGAACCGAGGCATTTATGCGTAGAGTGCATGACAGTGCGGTGAGGTGCATTTTTATTAACCGCAACTGAGGTGTGCTACTGAACTGAAGATCAGTGCACTGTTGATCTGAAGATCCTAATAAGAGAGTTTGCACAAAAGCGCTCAGTGAATTTATGAGCAAACGAGCTCCACCCGCAGCGAGGACTCCCCAGTTGCCCTGTCGCTGCACCTGCTGCCTCTTTTTCTCGATAACGCCAGTGTTTTAGCTGTGAGCTTTAAATGCGCTTATATCAGCACTCATGCTCGAGGCCTGTCATCTCCAAGCGCCGCTGCTGAGTTTCCTCCGCCTGCGATCTGTCTTTGATCACAACTCTCTGGCTGATGAATGGCACCATGTAGTCGGCATTTCAGAGGGTAAATGTCCATTAAACGTTGGGCATCTGTCTCTGGGCAGCCTGGCTGAGGAATGAATGAGAATCGGCCTCGCTGACGCCAGGTCAGTGCTATTCTGAGCTAAACATGAAGTCCTGCATTATTCATATACTTGCTTTGTGAACATGCAAATCTGATCCCCAAATGCAAACAATTTTTTTCTTACATAACCACCGTCCCCTGTAAAATGGAGAGCCAGCTGATCTCTTAGGTTGAAAGTACATCAACGGATGCATGCGCATGAGGGTCTTTAATGGTTACCCTTGAGCTACACTAATTCTTATTGTCAGGTTGATGTTCACAATTCACAGATTCAATTAACAATTCATGCATTACATATATAAGACATGCTACAATACATCATGTCAAACCCATAATCCACATTTACTATCTGTGTCCCGTATTGCATGTTAACTGAATCACGGGTGCAAAACTATTTTATTTGCATATTCAGATTCTCCCCCTGAGGTGATCATCAAAGTGTGAAAGTGTGCTGTTAAACATTCATCAAGATGAAGAATTACCCACCTCCATAACAATGTGAACATAACATTGAAAAGAATCAGATCTTGAAGACTGGAAATGCTGTATCCTTATTTGGAAATCTCTTTAGCTCGGCTTCATCCATTTAATGCTCTAAATATTCTGTTAACATTTGTTTGGAAATAAGCCATGTTTACATTATCAGATAGGAGCCTCGCAATTTGCACAAAATGAGTTGAGGAATGCTACTGACTTTGTTTGGTCATGGCTAAGTGGATGCAAAAACCTCCAGATTGCTTTCTTATCAATTATACATTTACTGGGACACTGCTATCCACTCTGCTTACCAAAGGAGAAGACCAAACGACAGGGGAAAGAAAGATACAGATGCAACAGCAACAAAATCCAATCTCACACATCAGCGTATTAATTTCAAACCTGTGAAAAGACCAACAAAGCCGGTCTCCAGCATACTGTGTGTTTTGTTTTCAAAGCTGGTCCAGTGGTGTTCAAACCAGGCTTCTTAACTTGTTAAAGCGGCAAGACCTTACTGACCTGGAAGATAAGCATCGACAGCTAAAGGTTTGCAACAGTATTCATTTAGATGTTTTTGTTGTTGTTTTGTTTTCTTTTAGTCATATTTTTGTATTTTTTTATTAAAATTAAATTTAAATGTAGTCAAAAAGCATATTTTGCATGTCATATTAATTAACTTCAGGCCATTTAATTTAATTTTATTTTATTCTATTTTATGTAATAATTTAATTTATGATTTTTAATTAACCTATCTTTTTCCTTTCTTTCTATTTTAATTTTTTATAGTACTGTCAAACGATTAATCACAATTAATCACACACACGTGCATGTATATATATAAGAAAAATATGTTCTTTATACAACCCAAATTCTGGAAATGTTAGGACGTGTTTTTAAATTTGAATAAAATGAAAACTAAAAGACTTTCAAATCACATGAGCCAATATTTTATTCACAATAGAACATAGATAACATAAATTTTTAAATTGAGAAATTTTACACTTTTATCCACTAAATGAGCTCATTTCAAATTTGATTCCTGCTACAGGTCTCAAAAAAGTTGGCATGGGGGCAACAAAGGGCTGAAAAAGCAAGAAATTTTGAAATGATTCAGCTGGGAGAACATCTAGCAACTAATTAAGTTAGTTGACATCAGGTCTATAACATAAAAGGGATGTCTTAGAGAGGCAGAGTCTCTCAGAAGTAAAGATGGGCAGAGGCTCTCCGATCTGTGAAAGAGTGCGTAAAAAGATTGTGGAATACTTTAAAAACAACGTTCCTCAACGTCAAATTACAAAGGCTTTGGAAATCTCATCATCTACAGTGCATTATATCATCAAAATTTTCAGAGAATCTGGAGAAATCCTTGTGCTTAAGGGACCAGGCCGAAGACCTTTGTTGGATGCCCGTGGTCTTCGGGCCCTCAGACGACACTGCATCACTCATCAGCATGATTCTGTCATTGACATTACTAAATGGGCCCAGGAATACTTCCAGAAACCACTGTCGGTAAACACAATCTGCCATGCCATCTGCAGATGCCAACTAAAGCTCTATCGTGCAAAAAGGAAGCCATATGTGAACATGGTCCAGAAGTGCCGTCGTGTCCTGTGGGCCAAGGCTCATTTAAAATGGACTGCTTCAAAGTGGAAAAGTGTTTTATGGTCAGGCGAGTCCAAATTTGACATTCTTGTTGGAAATCACTGATGCCGTGTCCTCCGGGCTAAAAAGGAGGGAGACCTTCCAGCGTGTTATCAGTGTTCAGTTCAAAAGCCAGCATCTCTGATGGTATGGGTGTGCATAAGTGCATACAATATGGGCAACTTGCATGTTTTGGAAGGCACTATGAATGCTGAAAGGTATATAAAGGTTTTAGAGCAAAATATGCTCCCATCCAGATGATGTGTATTTCAGCAGGACAATGCAGAACCACATTCTGCAGCTATTACAACAGCATGGCTTCGTAGTAGAAGAGTCCGGGTGCTGAATTGGCCTGCCTGCAGTCCAGATCTTTCACCTATAGAGAACATTTGGCGCATCATTAAACGAAAAATACGTCAAAGACGACCACGAACTCTTCAGCAACTGGAAACCTATATCAGGCAAGAATGGGACCAAATTCCAACACCAAAACTCCAGAAACTCCAGAAACTCATAACCTCGATGCCCAGACGTCTTCAAACTGTTTTGAAAAGAAGAGGATATGCTACACCATGGTAAACAAGCCCCCGTCCCAACTTTTTTGAGACCTGTAGCAGGCATCAAATTTGAAATGAGCTCATTTTGTGCATAAAATTGTAAAATATCTCAGTTTAAACATTTGTTATGTTATCTATGTTCTATTGTGAATAAAATATTGGCTCATGTAATTTGAAAAATTCGGGTTTATATTAAATATATTTATATATAATATAAATGACTATATATGAATATAAATATATAGATATAAATGCATGTAAATATTTATTTTCATAATATATACTGCATGTGTGTGTGTGTGTGTTCATATACACGTAATAAATATACACAGTACACATACATATATTATGTAAACAAAAACATATTTTGGATGCGATTAATCACAATTAATCGTTTGACAGCACAATTTTATTTTACATTTTATTACTTTATATATATAATACAATAGCAGATAAGGATACTAAAGATTTCTAAACTCCAAAAAATCATCAGTATTTTTGTTGCTCTCAGTAGGCCAGCAGAAAACCAGCCTGGACCAGCATGAAAATTCAGTTTGAACTTGGAAGCAGACAAGTAAATCCATCATGATCAAGTTCAATCCAAATCCACAGAAAATAAATAAATAGAATAATGATTATGCTGTTTACCTTAAACAGACGGAGGATATTAGCCACCATTATAGACACAGAACTGGACGACGCTCCAATGACACCCACCACCCTTTCTGGCTTGGTAATGATGGGCGATCCTCCACCTTGGCACTTCACATCAGTGCCGTCCTTTTCGATGAGCGCCTGGACAAATGTGAGAGACTGCTCCAGAGCGTGAGTGTCCCGCGAGCATGTGTCCAGAATGCGGGCGCCCAGCGTGATGTTTGGGAGCAGTTCATGGTCATTATTGATGCGGTCCAGAGCAAAGAGCATAGCTTCCAGACGATGGATCCCCTTTTCCTTTTTTAGCTCACCGCAGGGTTTGCCCTCATGACCCCGGGCGTGAACTGGAAACAGGCCACCCAATGAAATGTCCCCATCAATCCGAATAGAGTTTAGATGCGTGTGGCCTGGACCTTTGGGCTTCGCAGCCAAAGCAGTCAGAAAGAGGTAGAGAAAAACCAATACTGAGCCTTGACAGCGACGGTTGGTCCATCCAACCATTTTGCCCATGGCTAAAGACATTGCAGCAAGGCCGTTTCAACCAAGTGTGTCTATTTTTAGATCTGAGATGTGTCACAACTGAGTTGATGGGTCAATGGAGGCACCCTTTCACAGGGCACAATCTTTTAAAGTTCATAGTTATGTCACGTAGCGATGGGTTTGTAATTGAATGGAATACACATCAAGTTCTTTAGGCAGCAGTTCTGAGTCAATCCCCTTTATCTCCTGTCAAGGAACTTCCTCTAGAGTCCTTTGATGAGATCAAAGGTTAACCGTACGTCTTTGGTCCCTTGCTCCCTCTAGGTTTCCAATCGCCCTTTCTCCTAGTGGAGGAGGTTGGGGGTCTTGTGCTGCGAGCACAAAGCTTCACCCACCTGTGAGCCTTCCTGGAAGAAAAAAGATATGAAGAAAGGAATGAGTAAGCACCACAGAAAGGCGATACAGTCAGATGTTTCTGTGTGAGTATGGGCATTGAAGCACTTATGTTCTTTTCCTTAAACTTTCCTTTGCAGCATCTTACTGAAAACAGCTTTCTTTCTGGAAACCCGCTTGCTTTTTCTCACATGCTTCTTCTCTCTCCCTCTCTATAGTTTGAATTTAAAACGTTGCTATGGGCTCCCAAGGTCGAGAGAAATATGCTTTGGCTCCCACATGTCTCTTTTCAACATTCTGAAGGAAGGAGCTGCATTCCAATGAAGAGCTCCGATCCAGCGAGAGAGAATTATCTATGTAATGTGCTGTTTTCGTTTTCCCCCCATCTGAAATGACAAGCTCTGATAAAGGAAATGAGTTGGGTTGATGAAAATTGTTCTGCACACACCGTATACTGACAAAAGGCGGAGCCTTTAATCTCTAGCCACAACGGTCACCGCAGGATATTTAAGTTCTCGGAATGAATTGTTATTTGGGTAACCTCGAGGTCATTAATTACTTGAAATGAGATTTAATTTGTATGACACTGATCTCGATGTGAGGACAAGTTACTTCCCACAACTTTGACAGTCACTGTTATCATTACTCCCTTAATTGTTGCCTAATTGGGTTAAAATTTACATACTGGAATATTCCATTAGGCTTCTGTGTTTTCAGTTAGTTTGTGCATAATTTTGCTTTAATGGTGAGTGACAAATACAGCAAACTGATCTAGCCATTTTTTTAATGCCTACACATTATCGTTATCATGCAACATCATGGTTTACTGCTTGACTTGTTTTCACCTCCTCCAGCATCCTGAAGATATATTTTCTCTGCCATTTCATATGTATCTATTATTTTGAGTTATACGTAGCATTAAAATGTCCCTTTATATTGCTCTTTATGTACAGTACTGCATATTTTTAAATGATCACTAAATGCACAGTTACGGTACTTTCATAAAAAATCCTGTGCATTTCTTTAAACGTGGATGCAGTTTAAGCAATTATTTTCAAGCCTTGATCTCAGCAAATCTTTTTTGCACAGTTTGGTTCACCTCACTTATTTACAAGGTGACAGAAAAATCTCAGAAATTCTCTTTTATGCCTTTGTAAGTCTAACTGACCTGCTCTCATTCTATCTAGTTTTTTTTTTCTTATCTCATCCTCTCTTCCCCTATTAGTACACTATACGCTGGCTCCACACTTCTCCTCCAGTGCACAGGCACTTCAAAGAATTACAACAGGGCCTCTGAAGTGACTCTGAAATGCTTTTTCAATGTTGGCAAATGTGCTTTGATATTAAAGAGTGAACTGGGGAATCCTTCCTCTGGGAAAATAAGTTCATGTGAGAGACCACGGTAAGGCTTGAAGCACATGTTCCATTCTCCCACACTCACAGCTAAGGGAAACATTGCCGAACACGTGAGAGATGGAACACAGCCTAGATTCAAAGGTGTTTGTCTTGAATGATTTACTGTTAGGTGTTGTCAACAGTGTTGGGGAGTTATTAACTAAAAGTAGCAATGTTCCTAACTCAGCTACATTTTTCAGTATTGTAGGTTTTTCCAGAATTGCAGCACTCCTCCTAAAAAACAGTAATGTTTTTTTCATATTGTGCATGCACAATTTTTTTTTAGCTTGACTGTAGCTTGAGTTAAGTAGCTACAGCACCAAGTAACTTCCCCAACACTGGTTGTTAAAAACTCCCTTAGATTTTTAAGGCGAAGCCAAGCTTGTTAGATGGCTGTTGACCCATATGAAGCTGTCAGCATGATCTGCGATCATTGCTGTGATTTGCGGGGAGTGTCAGCCCTACCACAGAAGTTAATTTAATTCATTAGTTAAAGTTAATTGACACCTCATGGCTGTCTGAGGATGTAATGGAGATATAATAAGCGCTGAGAGTTTCTATCAGCAATAGGCTTGGAACCGATAGTGGATAACAGCAATTACTAATTTTTGCAATTACTAATTTTATTTTATTTTTTTTTTAATTTGAGGTAATTTTCAGTTATTTCAGATCTGGATTGCTAGAAACAGTTTGGCGCATTAATGAGAATATTCAGAATTATTGAAATGTTAAAACTTCATTTGAAGTTCACATCTAGCTCTTGCCTGTAAAGATGCCATTAATTTAGTAGAATTAACACAACTTTTATCACTTGTGTGTTTAGGCTGAGAAAAATTGCACACCGGCTGTTGAGGTCTTTTGCGGGGATCAGTGATATTTAAAAACTACACTTACAAAAAAGCAGCATGGTAATATAGCATGATGTTAGTAGTACTGTATATGGACCATGTAAATACCAAATTATATATATGGTAATGGAAATCTACACATTGACTTCCTTTCATATAATAGTGTATTAAGTGTATTTTTGTCTTAATGCACAGCCATATTTTTTTTTCACTTTTGTTGTTAAATTTTCTATATTAAAACATACTTAAAATTTTGCAACAAGATACACTCTTATTAAAGATACATTCTTTAAAACTACTCTTAATATCTTAAGCAGTCTTGCTTATCAAGTAAATTTAATTTGCTTCATTGATTTTTATATTTTAGCTAGAAAATTTGACTTTTTTGTAAAGGTGCACTAGTCCTTGAAGTTTAACCTTTTATGACTATTGAATCTACATTTTGAATGTTAAACCATTACAGCCTTGAGTCTCGCACCATAACCGGCCACTTCTAAGGTCACACTCTTTCTGAATAACATTAGACTAGACAAGGTTTTTAAAATACTACTGAACCTATATAGTTTTAGGGGAGGTTTTGAAATTGCAGACCTCTAATCAGTACTGTAAATAACATCTAAATGTCATTATGAAAGATCTGTACTTGTCTACGTCATCCCAAAATGTCTCCTGCAATGGGTCGTAGTGCATAGCTTGATTGCTAAACAAAGGCACATTAGAGCCAGTGAGTAAGCAATCATTAAATTCCTTGAGGAAAACTTGAAATGGTTGGAGCAGACATTTTGTTAGCCTATAAAGCAGAAATCCCTTTAATGTAAAGCTTTAGCTTTATTTGACGTTTATAGGATGGGAAGACTGTCAAAACAACATCCACATACTGACACAAAGTAAGCACACAAGGCACTGCAAAATCCTACAAATGAGCCAACAACCAGGTGCATACATTGTGTTGCACACTAGATAATGTTCTCATCTGTTCCTTTTCTCAAAATACAGAGCAGATACAATGCTAATGTGGACGAAAAACAAAAGAATCACACCAAAAAAAAAAAACAACAACAACAAAAAAAAAAAACAATACAGCACCTTAACGCTCCTTAGACAGCAGTTTAAAGAGATTTGTACAGGAAATTCCGTAACTGCCAATAATATTTAGCCATTCTAAGTACACTTATTAAAAGTTATTTCCAATAACTTACAGTAAGCCTACAGCACTCTACTTCTTAATAACAATCCAAGTGTGTGCAAGCGCTAGTATGCATACTGTAGAATCCCAACCTTTAGTCTGCAGGCTGCCCAAGGGAGCCTCCACTTAGCAACAGGCTAATAAATCTTCGCTGGTGCAGTTTGCCGCAGAGAAATGGTATTGTTCCTCATATACTATCTGATATCATACTCAAGTGTGTGCTCAAGGAAATATTAGATATGGCAATTATAAATAGCGCTAATGAGATCATTATCTGTTTCTCATAATGCTTTAAATATTTGGAGGCTTATATCAGACTCCACCTCCAAAAGTCTTAATGCTAAGCCATTGCTGTTGTGAAAGGACAATTACTTATCGTGCACTGCAAAATTAGAAGCACAAATTGCAGTCTCACTGGGAATGTTTTTACGGCATACATATTCCTGATAAAATTAACTCATCTGCACAGTCTCGGGGGAAAGTCACGTGCGAAAAAAGCTGCAGAATCTGGATCACACCGCGCCCACACGTGCCATTCATGGCTTTCTTTTTTAAAACACCTCCTTGTCTGGGCTTCTTTAAGCATGTTGGGCTGACACCATTCAGTCAGTTAGAGCTGTAATTGATCTTAAAGGAATAATCTCTTTCCCATCTCTTCTAGAAACAGGAGAGATGTGGGCCACAATGGGAGGAGGTGCTATGGAAGAGCTCTTATTCTGGGAACGGATCCTTTGTAAGAAGACTGAAGGTGACATGGGGGGTTTAATGCACACCCTTTGGAGTGGAGAGGTAATTTGGACCTGATCATTCACCGCAAATTCAGTTTAATCAAAGTAGAGTGAATCAGGCAGGCTAAGGTCAGACCTATTTTCCAATTCAAAGCTCAACCGAGTCTCGGAACAGATAAGGGGCTTACACAAATAAAGTGTGTGTGATTAGTAGAGAGGAGAAGATGGAGACATTGAAACACACCGTGAAGAGACTGATGGCAAAATGAAAAAAACGTGTCGGTTACGTATGTAACCCTCGTTCCCTGAAGGAAGGAATGGAGACGTCACGTCGGATGACCGATGAAATTGGGATCTCGCCAGAGAGACCAATCCACTTCAAGTGTAACTAAATGAGCCAATGGACATTGGCATGCGATTATTGCATCCAGCTGCCGCTGATCACAGCATGAGTATAAGAGTCAGCAGGTGCACCGCATTAATTCATGCTTTCGCTGAGGAGCTGAGCCGGTGACCCGGCAGCTCAGCGGTGGTACAGCGACTGTGGCGACGGGACGTGACGTCTCCATTCCCTCCTTCAGGGAACGAGGGTTACATACGTAACCGAGACGTTCCCCTTTCAGTCGGTCACTCCGAGTCACATCGGATGACCGACGAAATTGATCCCTACCAAAGCACCACAGGAGCTGCCCCTTCTAGTGCCCTGTGTAGGCCTCCTGATCCTTCCTATAAGGCAGACGATAGGACCGGGCTCTACACAAAGAAGGTCAACTACTGTTGTTCCTTGAGCAACCCAAACAGTAGGACTAAGATAACACTGGGAAGCGTGCCCTTCCGCTTGGAAGAGGCACACTGCGGAGTCACCTCCTCCCAGAGGGGGTTAAGTGACATTTAGTCATGTGAAGTAACCCCGTAGGGCCCTATTGCACATGGAAGTCTCTGAGATGGCTTAGGCTGCATCATTAGAGACGGCAGAACGTGGTCTGCCAGGGGAAACATGGCTCTAATAAGCATACCATGGAATACACATATGGGATCCCAACGGGGTCTCTCATATGGGCACTAGCCTCACACCAGATTTCAAGAATTCATTGGCTGAAAGGCCTGGTGCCGGACGCTCCGCCACATCCAACAGGGTTTGCCTGGTTAAGGAACTCTCTGGAGAATTAGGCATAAGAATGCCGCAAGCCAACTCTGAGCTGGGCCTCTCAGTGCCACTACCCGTTTGAGGTGAGAACACAGGAGGAAACCGGTTCGACACGTAGGCTATAAAACCTAGCGAACATTTTGGGAGTCACCCGACCCGCAGCTCTACAGATGTCTGCTAGCGAGGCACCACGAGCCAGCGCCCAGGACGATGCGACACAACTAGTGGAGTGAGCACGCAACCTGAGCAGGCAGGGCACACCTTGTGCTTCGTAGGCCAAGGTGATGGCATCCACTATCCAGTGGGCCATCCTCTGCTTGGAGACAGCCTTCCTCTTCTGCTGTCCTCCGTAACAGACAAAGAGCTGTTCTGAGGTCCTGAAGCTCTGAGTTCTATCCACATACTGTCGTAGTACGCGTACAGGACAGAGCAAAACTAGGGCTGGGTCTGCCTCCTCCAGGGGCAGCGCTTGCAGGTTCACTACCTGGTCCCTGAAGGGAGTGGTAGGAACCTTGGCTGGGCCGGGGCCTCAGTGTTGCACTGGAGTCAGCCAGCCCAAACTCAAGGCACGACTCGTCATCCGAAAATGCCTGAAGGTCCCCCACCCTCTTGATTGAGGCCAACGCAGTCAGGAGTAGGGTTTTCATAGAGAGAAACTTTAAATCGACTGACTGCAACGGCTCAAAGGGGGCAGTTTGTAGGGCTCTTAGCACCAATGCCAAATCCCAAGAGGGTAGGGAGGGAGGCCTAGAAGGATTTAACCTCCTGGCCCCCCTAAGAAACCTGACGACCAGATTGTGCTTCCCCACCGACCTCTCCTCTATGGGGTCGTGGTGGGCGGAAATAGCAGCAACGTACACCTTAAGGGTGGAGGGGGACAGCCTACGCTCCAACCCTTGTTGCAAAAAGGAAAGCACGGCTCTGATCGAACATCTCCGGGGGTCCTCATGGTGAGAGGAACACCATTCGATGAACAGGTTCCACTTCAGCGCATAGGCCCGTCTTGTGGACGGTGCCTGTGCTGAAGCAATAGTGAGAGCTACCTCCTGGGGCAGGTACCCTAGAACCTCCGCATCCCGTCCAGGGACCACACATGGAGTTTCCACAAATCTGGGCGTGGGTGCCAGAGAGTGCCCCATCTCTGAGAAAGCAGATCCTTTCCACGGGCTGAAGGTCTTGCGGCAGGCCGGTGTAATCTGAACCCGGTGAGTACCGCGTTTCCACGCCCACCTCAGGATTCGGCCATGGAGCCAGTGCTGAAGCAGTCTCATATGGAGCAGACTGAGCGGAACTATCGCCGCAGCTGCCGCCATATGCCCCAGGAGCCTCTGAAAGAGTTTCAGTGGGACCACCGTCCTGCCTGATAAAGTCTTGAGGCAGTTCAGCACCGACTGAGCACGTTCCTGGGTGAGGCGTGCTGTCTGGTTGACCGAATCCAACTCCATGCTGAGAAAAGAGATCCTCTTCGTTGGCACAAGTTTGCTCTTTTCCCAGTTGACCCGAAGACCCAACTGGCTGAGGTGCCTGAGCACCAGGTCCCTGTGTGCGCACAACTGCTCTCGAGACTGTGCAAGTATGAGCCAGTCGTCAAGGTAGTTGAGGATGCGCACACCCCGTTCTCCCAGGGGGACAAGGGCCGCCTCCGCGACTTTGGTGAAGACTCGAGGCGAAAGGGACAGTCCGAAGGGCAGGACCTTTTACTGATATGCCCGACCCTCGAACGCGAATCGCAGGAATGGCCTGTGTCGTGGGAGGATCGAGACATGAACGTATGCACTGCAAACCAATCTAGGGGATGGACGCACCCAAAAATGTGTTTCTGCGTCAACATCTTGAACGGCATCTTGTGAAGTGCACGGTTCAAAACTCGCAGATCCAAGATCGGTCGTAACCCACCGCTTTTCTTGGGGACAGTGACGTAAGGGCTGTAAAACCCTGACCTCGTATCGGCTGGTTCTGACCGGTTCTATCGCATCCTTCGCCAGAAGGACTGTGATTTCCGCACGCAAGACAGGGGCATCGACGGCCTTGACTGAAGTGAACCGGATGCCCCTGAACTTGGAGGGACGCCGGGCGAACTGAATCGTGTAGCCGAGTCTGATGGTCCACAGGAGCCACCGAGACGGACCGGGGAGCACTAGCCAGGCTCCAAGAGACCGTGCCAGCAGGACCAACAGGGCCACCAACATACCCGCGGTGGGGCAGCGAGGTGGAACACAGGGACCCGGCCCGGGGCATATGACGGCCTGGCCTGTGACGGCAGGGGGTGGGGTCTGAGTGTGCAGTGTAACACTCACCTGATTCCTCCTCGTGTGGGAGGAAACACAGGAACCCGGCTTGAGGCTTGTGACAGCCTGACTCGAGTGCCACCGCTCTTACCTGGTTCCACGAATGGGCAGGTGGGGTGCTCTTGGGCAACCACCCGCTACCTGCTGGCGAGAGAGGAGGAGGGAAGCGATCCCGTGATGCACGGTTCACCACTCTCCTCCTCTTGAGACCCAGAGATTGAGGAAACCGCTCTTTTACTGATGTTTTTGGAACAAAAAAAAAAATGAAACAAAATATTCTCCACCTGGCCCTCCTCCAGGGGAGGGAGTGGTGCAGTCACCATCTCCAGACGAGCAGTCTCCTCCATCTCTGGGTCGCCCATCTCAGAGCCTGTTGCACTTGCGCTTGCCGGCAGGCTTGGCGGGGACCTGGACGGGCTGGGCCTGCCTGCGACCGGCTCCACGACGCTGCCTGGTGGAAGGCTGCTGCGGCTGCGCAGGAGCGGGGGCGGCCGCAGTGGGGCACCCATGGTGACGAGCAGGCTGAGGGGCTGCAACCGGGGTGGAAGCAGCAGGTTTCCTCTGGCGCATGATGTGTTTGATCGCCTCAGTCTGCTTCTGTGCTGCCGAGAACTGCTGGGCAAAGCTCTCGACAGCATCACCAAAAAGGCCGGTCTGCGACACGGGAACATTCAGGAACTATACCCTCTCCTGCTCCTTCATGTCAGCCAGACACAGCCAGAGATGGCGCTCCTGGACCACTAGCATGGACATCGCACGACCCAGAGACTGCGCAGTCACCTGTGTTGCTCAAAGCGCGAGGTCTGTCGCAGCACACAGTTCATGTAGAACCGCCAGGTTGTGGCCACCCTAGTGCAGGTCTTTCAGGGCTTTGGCCTGGTGGACCTGCAGTAACCCCATGGCATGGAGGGCAGAAGCCACCTCCCTACAAGCTCTGTCAGCACTGCCAGTTAGGCCTCACGAATACTTACAGGCCCGTGAGGGGAGACACGGGTCACCCCGCAGAGTGGTAGCGGCTGTTGGACACAGTTGCATGGCCACAGACCGCTCCACCGAGGGGATGCCCGCGTACCCCAAAGCGGACCCACCATCGAGGGTGGTGAGGGCGGAGGAGCCACAAGATTTGTTTCGGGCAGTGAAAGGTGCCCTCCACGATCTAGTGAGCTCTTCATGCACCTCTGGGAAGAATGGCACCAGAGGGGGGGGGGGCGCTGAAAACCAGCGCGACCCCCACAGAGAAACCATTCGTCCAGCCTCGAAGGATCGGGACACGGTGGAGGATTCCACACAAGCCCGGCATTCTTGGCAGCCCGTGAAAGCATAGCCGTCATCTCTGGGTCTGGCTCGGACAACGCTACCACACCCGAAGGGGGCAACGCAGCTGAGTCGTCATCCCCGGAGAGAGAGGGCTTGCCCTCCGATGCAGCGATCGACATCTGGTCGTCAGAGGGGGCACCGAAGGAAACGAGTAGTGCCCTCTGTCCTGCAGAGGGCCCAGCCCGCTCCAACGGTAGCTCCACCGGCAGCTCCACCGGCTGCGGAGTGCTTGAGGGGTGAGGAGCTCCACTTGGGGAAGTCCTCACCGTAATCCTCAAATCACCTCTGACCGGCCCTGGGTGCCGGGACGAACGCTGGATCGCGGCAGAGGCAGAGGGACTACACCATGTTTGACATAGCGGAGTCTTTTATGGAACTCCGAGATGGTCATGTCCCCACAAGAAGAACATGAACTATCCACGAAAGCTTCCTCAGCATGCTGAATGCCCAGACACGTGAGGCAGCGATCGTGATCGTCCTGAGGCGCCAAGAAACGACCACACCCAGAAACGCACGGGTGATTAGACATCTTTAAAAAGACACGATCACCCGTGTTGCTCTTTTAGAGAAATGCTCTTTTAGAGAAATTGCTCTTTTAGTGCTGAAGCACGCAGGGGAGCTGGTCACCGCACACTCCTGGTGTGGCTGTCTGCACGACCTTTGTTGAAGCCGCGAGACCGTGACCACCACTGCTGTTGCCGTAACGCCCGCACTCGCTCGTTCTCTCTGCAACACTGAAGTAGAGAGCAGTAGTGATGCACCACCGGCTCAGAAGCGAAAGGAAGAATTAATGCGGTTCACCTGCTGCCTCTTATACTCACGCTGTGATCAGCTGCAGCTGGATGCAATAATCACATGCCAATGTCCATTGGCTCGTTTAGTTACACTCGAAGTGGATTGGTCTCTCTGGCGAGATCCCAGTTTCGTCGGTCATCCAACGTGACTCAGAGTGACCGATTGAAAGGGGAACATTCATTTTTATTCAGAGCTGTACCGTTGACTTAGTAGATCCCATCAATACTTACTAAAGCCAGTCATTAAATGAGCTTGATTTCTCAGATAAATTGGCAAGGTTACACTGGAAAGATTACAGAAAGGTGGTGTTCATTTATGGTTTTGCATTATTTTGTTGCTAGCAGGGTGAATTTCACGAAAGTATGTCGAGGTCACATTTCATTCCAAAACCAACAGAACATCTATAGGAAATTTTATTTTATATAAAAATGGATCTGAAGCCTATTTTTAGGAACATTAAGAATTTTCAAATTATTTATTTGTTACTACAGTTATTCTTATTTTAATTTAGTACAGAAATAAAAATAAAAAAACTGTACTGTACAAAAAAAAAAAAAACTCCATGGATGTGTATGTTTTTTCAGGATTCTTTGATGAAGAGAAGTTTCATTTATTTGAAACTGATTTTTTTTTTATTTATTTATTTTTTTTTTTATGGAAGAGTATATTTATGTATACTTAAGTACTATATAATGAAAATGAATGTTCATGTACATCATGGTCCTAAAATATTATTTCTTATTTCTTTCTGGTATGAAACATGGACCAGAAATTATTACTTTTTTCTTATTCCCTTCTGGTATGAAACATGGATCAGAAATGATTTCTTTTTTATTTTATTTATTTATTTATTTTTTTCATTGTTTTAAAATTATCAGACTAAAAACAGAATGGGTTGAAATGACATTCAAACATTATCATGTCGGTGCAGAATTTATTGATATTAGTTGAGCTGTTTACTCATTGTGGCTGAGACCTAAATAATTAAATCAGGGAATTTGGAGCCACATAATCCAATGTATTTTAAACATCAGTTCCCTGTATCTGAAAATCACCTGGTTGACTCAAGGCCTAAAGAGACTCAGTCAAATTGAAACACCAATGAGATAAACACAACATGACAAATCACAAAGCTTTGTCAACTTTTCCATCACATTAGTGGAATAACAAAGCATATTATCACATCCAGATAACTGTACAGCCTACAACTGAAATTAGCTTTGGGATCAAGAGAGCACGTCAGGAAATATTGTTCGTTTGAGAGTTCCTTAAGGCTCCCTTGCTGATTTAGGCAAATTTCACATAAAGTTTCTGGCCCAGGCATTAAAATGTTGCCACGATAAGCATTTTGTTGACTCGTTGACCTTAAGGGCCGTTATTGTTGTCTCGTGATTGGCTGACAGGTGTTTCAGCCGTGCAGATTTCTTTGTGCACTCTTCCTAGAAACCAGTGGACTGACAACCACACACTGTAGGAAGATAAGAAGCCTTAATATTTTAACAGCTGCTAGTGAGTACCATGGGGCTTGCACCCCGCCAAAAGACAAAGATAGAACTTGAATGTGGGATGTCACAGTCTAGAAAAAGCTTCGAGACTGCATAGCAAGCAACTAATCACACAACTGTAGGGTCAGAAACAAACTCTACGTATGCTACTGCTGAACAGAAATGCCTGGTGTGCATACTTCACATGCATACTTGCGTTCATTTGGCAGTAGCAAATTGCTGAATGTGTTAGTATTCAGGTAGCTATGTATGTTAATAGTTTACATTTAACTAAATTGCATAAGATCAACCCCTTTTTATACTATATTTTAATTTTGTATTCATGTCATAAAAGTTACATAAACAGTTTATGGTTAAAGCAATGTTGAGCAATTTACTGTATTTAAACCAACCCTTTTCAGAAAGATTGCCCAAATTTGATCAAATGTTATATACGGTCAACTTTACTGTTGCATTTTAAGCCTAATCTATATTTTTGTACTATATTATTTTGTATTCATATCACAGAGTCACATGTACAGCTTATCTTTAATATAAATTGCTCAATAAGGTTCTCTTTAAACCAACCCTTTTCAGAAAGATGGCCCAGATTTGATATAAAGATTAAATATCATCAAAGTTATTGTTGCATTTCAATTCTTTGCTATATTTTAATTTTGTATATATAAATTTATACAATCATAAAGACAGTTTATCTTTAACTAAAGTGCTCAACAAGACTGTCTTTAAACCAACCTGTTTTAGTAATATGGTATATATTTGAAAAATATGAAATATTGTGAAATTTATTGTTGTATTTAAAGCCAGAGCTGTAGTTTTGTACTATATTTTAATTTCATATTTTTATACAAATTGCATATACTGTATACAGTTTATCTTTAACTACATTTCTCCACAAAACCGTCTTGAACCAAACCTTTTCAGAAAGATGGACCACATTTTTAAAATATATATATATATATATATATATATATATATATATATATATATATATATATATATATATTTTTTTTTTTTTTTTTTTTTTTTTTTACATTTATTGCTACATTTTAATTTTGTACTGTATTTTAATTTATTATCCATATATAAATTTACACAGAGTCATGCAGACAGTTTATCTTAAACTAAATTGCTCAACAAGATCCTCTTTAAACCAACCCTTTTCAGAAGGATGGACCAAATTTGATAAATTATTAAACATGATCAAATTTACTGTTTAATCTTAAACCTAATCTATAATTTTGTACTCAATTTTTCAATATACTTGTATTTTATCATATAGTTTCACAATTCACTTTAATTTTACTTTATCTTTTGATGTTTAATGAACGATTTAGATTTGTTCATTCAACTAGATAGATTTGTATATTTGTGTTTTCCCTGGTGACTGAAGGTGACCTGTAAGAGAAAGAGGAAAAACGACTGTAGTCAGTGTGCACTAATGTCTGCTATTGCTCCCCTTGAGGCAACACTGAGAATGCAATTTGACGATGTGTGTTTCTAGCCGTGCCATCAGATTCACTGAGAGTTTGAACTGTGAGGCCAAAACCATGATAACAGTATCATATTTCATAAGAAGAGAGGAGCCCTACCATGTCCTACCATGTTCTAATTGAATATTCTGATCTTTTTTCCTCCAGGAAGATGGAAAATGGTCAACCCACAAAATTAAAGCTGTAAATATCTTCCAGAGCACATTTGGACTGGAGCAAATAACCAGATATCTTACAGCAGCAAAATGTCACAGACAGCTGTGGGACTTCCACACGGCACAAACACACACAGCAATATCGCCACGTGTTTGCTGAGGCCAGTCATGGCCGAGAATAAACAGATATCTAAAGGTTGGGTGTGAGATCCTATAGGGAACGAGATAAATGTCATTTCACATTTCCTTAACCTTTGCACTGATAACAACACCTGCCTGGGTTGGAATAATCATGTAAACGCTGACTTTGCATGCTAGGGCATAATATCCATGCACTGCATGTGACTTTATGTGTTCCAATTGTATCGTCTAAAGCACTTTGACAGCACATCCTAGCTATGAAATTGTTTTTTTCCTTGGACTAACAAAAAATGTTGCTGACAGCAAAGAGAAAAAGAGGGCATACTGTGGTTAGATCATCAAGTAGTTCTTGGGCCCATTGTTAATTATTGATCAATTGAACTTCTATACTCCACAAAAATTCTGCAAATTAATTTAGGCTGAACTGCTTAATGCAGAGACTCCATTCAGTCTCATTAAAGATCATTTTAGCCATATTCTACACTGAAAAAAAAAAATACAAATCAGTAATTTTATTCCAAATCAGTGTATTCTGACATAATACAAGTTTGTCAGGCCACAGTGAATGACTCACTCACTCAGACTCACTGGCTAGTTAACTACATTAATTAATATGAACCAACAATAATAATACATCTAAAGCATTTATTAATCTTAGTTAATGTTAGTCAAATTTTACTAATGTATAATAAAAATCAAAAGTTGTACCTGTTAATATTAGTTAATGCACTGTGAACTTACATGAACATTAACATTTTTATTAACTAACTAGCATTTAAAAGTTTAATACATGCAGTAAAAATTCACTGCTCATTATTAATGTTAGTTTATGCATTAATAATGTCAACAAATGAGACCCATCCTGTAATGTGTATCAAGTATATTTCCAAAGAAACAGAAACCAAGTATACGAAAAATCTTATCACTTGTCACATTTAGTTAAAACGAAATGAATTAAATCTTTTTCATTAAAATAGCTTTTAATTACTTGCTGCTTTGTAATATCAGCCTGATTTAGAATATGGTGCAGTTGTTTTGGACTTTAGTTATTTGCATACAAATTCCAATTGGTCTTCTTTCTTACATCTTTTTGTATACTGAATCGTTATTGGTCTTCCATTTTCAGCATCAACCATACAGAGACACCTTTTACACTGTAACAGGAAGTCTGAAAGTCACAGAATCAAAGCTTAAAACCTTAAACCTACTTTAAACTTCAACTCTTTTCTTTTGCTGCCTTGAAAGCAATGGAATTATATTCAGGAAGAGCAAATCTAGTTGTCTTTGTTTTATTACAGCAAACGCTCTTTTAACATCCTTTAAAATTTAGCCATTAAAAGAGAACTAAAAAATGCTTTCAAGCTGAATATCAAATGAGGACAATTTTGTTGTGACAGAGGCAAGGAATTACATTCAAACGCATTTAGCACTCCCGGTATAGAGTATAACCCCCACATTAATATTTTCGATCAGCCATGCAGCCCATTTCTTTCCTGGTGTTTTCAGATGCAGCAGAACACGCACACTGAGTCGCACTTCAGCGGCACTAAAAGAGGGAAACCACCAACCGTCTATTTAAACTTCAAAAGGAAGCCGTGTCGGCTCTCTGATCCCAACACATTGGCACAACATTTCGAAAAAACTAGCAAATGAGGACAAGAAACAACATCAAGCAGATGTATTTTTCTGACATGCTCATATCTCTCTTTCTCTCTTCCACACTCACTCTCCAACTGGTCTGCAGGGGAAAAGAGGAGGAGCTCTGTAATTCTCATTGCAGAGGAGCCATGCACAGCAGGAAAGTAGTAAAGGGAGGGAGAGAGGAAGAGACCTCCAGACACACAAACTAATTTACTCCGCAGCTGCCTCTTCGACCGCAGGTATGCGGCAGTGAGATCACCACAAAGGTAAGATAGAGGTGCTCAACTCCAGGAAACAGACTGTACACTGCATGGTCACAGTTCCAAAATGATAATCGTAAAATCAAACACTGACGTTATATACGAAATATATGGTCACACTTTATTTTAAGGTCTAGTTCTCACTATTGAAAGGAAAGGACGTGACGTGCTCTGCATTTAACCCATCCAAGTGCACACACACAGCAGTGAGTAGTGAACACATACAACGTGAACATACACTCGGAGCAGTAGGAAATGCTGCGGCGCCTAGGGAGCAGTTGGGAGAGAGCGCTGGACATTCACTCACCCCACCTACAATGCCTGCCGGACCTGAGACTCAAACCCGCAACCCTCGGGTTACAAGTCCGGCTCTCTATCCATTAGGCCACAACTGCCCCATTAACGACTGCCTCAAACTCCTAATTACTGCTTATTAATAGTTAGTAAGGTAGTTGTTAAGTAGTAAGATTAGGAATGTAGAATATGGTCATGTAGAATATGTGCTTTTATAATAATAAACAGCCAATATGCTAGTAATATGCATGTTAATAAGCATAGTTAATAGTGAGAATTGGTCCCCATACTAAAGTGTTACCAAATATATAACATCTACAATAAATATAAATTTTTTAAAATTTGATTTTGCAATATATATGTCTTAAAAAGTCTTCATTTACCCTTCCACAAATTAAGCCCTTTCAAAGATCTTAAATCAGAGTTGAAAATCTTAAATTCATAAAGTTGTGGAATTAAATACTGCAAGCATTGCTAAAAATTAATATCTTCCACAGTATTTTGCCTTGTTTTTCAATACGAATATCTAAATTTCCATAAATCAAGATATATTTACCTGAGGTGCAACATGAAGATCTTATTTTCTGAGAAATTAAACAAAAAGTAAGTTTAAAGGGGTCATGGTTGATATTATTCTTTAGGGTCTTAATGAAAAGTCTATAACATACTTTGGTTAAAATTTCTCAATGGTAGTGTAAAAAACACCTTTTTTATCATGTCAAAATCTCTGTTTTTATCAAGCCATTCTAGTCCATGTTGCTTTAAATGCTAATGAGCTCTGCTGACCCCGCCCCTTTCTTCCGTGGGGTGACTAAGAGTACTGTTTACTTTAGCCGCGAAACTGGCTAACTAGCACATTATTAGGAAAGGCAATTTGCAAAGATTCATAAAAACCCTTATACTCACTTCTGAAAATGAAGCTGGATCACGAATGATTCACACGAACATAGATGCATTTAGACAGATCGGGATCGGCGCATTCCCTTCAAAGTGAAAGTAAAGTTAATCCTCTGCATCTTCAGCGGCTCAGATGTTGGGAGTAAATGACGACTGCTATATTCATTATTATTACATCCAACAACAAAACACCTCAATCGTTTAATCAGAGACGTAATTGCCTTCCCCTGCACCGGAGTCGACACAATGGCGGAAGGATGACAGCTCACTCAAGGCAGGTCTAAGGTAAGACGGCTTTGTCAATCAACTATCGTGGGAGTGGCCTGTACAGAACTACGTCATTCTGACAGGAACCTCAGAACAGCCTGATTTGAGAAAGGGGATTTTAAAATAGGGATTTAAAAAAACCACTGGGTGGATTTTTATCATTATAGGATAGATGTGTACACACACTTCCAACACACATTTATGTTCAAACAACTTGTAAAGTGAATATTGCATCCGATGACCCCTTTAAAACAACAGCAAATATATGTCAATGGGGTATGAAAAATTGTTTTCCCTTTGAATTAAGTTATTTTTTTCTTTAAGTTCTTTTTAATCAAACAATTTATTGATGAATATTACAAAAGAAAAAAAACAAGAATGAAGTAATTTTACTTCTCAAGTATATTTATCTTGACTTAAGAATCTCTAGAAAACAAGACTAAAATACTGATTTATCACTTTTCTTTTTTTTTTCTTTTTTTTTTTTTTTTTTTTTTTTTGCAGTGTGATCAGAAGGTACAGCACAAATTACTTTCATATTCTAGTGGTTGGGAGCAGAGCCGTAAGCTAGTTTTTAGTAAAATGAATTAAAAAGTAATGAAGATTGGTGGGAAGTTGTATTTTCAAATGATAAAGCGTTGCTAATACAGCTCATTTTTAGAGAACATGTTGTATTATGTTCCCTTCAGTTTACTCCTTAAAATTTCTTTACTTGGTATTAAAAAGATCTTCAAAAAGTCTTCAGTTTAAACCCATAACACCTGCAGAAAACCCATCTGTGATCATCTAAAGCCCTAAACACACTGCACGATTTTCGTCTGTCCCAGACGAAAGATTGGCATCGTGAAACAATCGTAGCAATTTCTGTGATCGTGGCTCCTAATTGGTGGTCCTGTGGCGTACAGTGAGAGAGGTTCAAAGACGGCCGTTTTCACGGCCTTGTGACCAAAGAAAGCCTATGATACAGAATAATTATCGCACAGTGTGTTTGCTGGTACGACCCACGTTTACTGACCAACCAATAAAAATGCAACATGAAATCAACGCGACATGGCGCTAAAACATTAAACTGCTTACCGCAAGCTCTTATCCCTTCCTCTTTCGCCGCTTCCACTTTTATTCAGCACACATAAAAACTACAACTGCTAAAGTGTGATTTATCATGCTCTTTTTGTTTACCACTAGCACATGCTGATGACGTTTTATTCTTCTATAGAAATGTGCATCGTAGCCTACGAGTCAATAGGTGTCCTCATCGTACAGTCTACACACGTCGTAGCCAAGTTTATTAGATCTATGTCGCACAGTGTGACATGCAATGATCTTATAGGATTGCTAAAATCATGCAGTGTGTCTCGGGCTTTAGTCACAAAACCATTACTATTTAGCAACTGATGCCAGGTAACTTTTATGGATGAGAAACTTATCAATAAATCACAAATTCATCTTTGTCTGTTCCTCACACAAAGCTTTTGCATGCCTTCAGAAGACTCAGAATGCAGTGCATGAGACATATGCACCACTTTTATATTGTTTGTTATGTTTGGGGGGTGGGGGTGGGGGGGGGGGGGGGGGGGGGGCACTGACTGTCAGCATGAACTGCTGTTGTATGGAAAGAGCTGCATAATGGATAAACAGCAGGAGAAGTGTGATTCACCAGTATATCATGAAACAAACACTGAGCTAAATCTCCATGTATTAGTCATGTTACCATAACAGATAAATTTGCATCAAAATACAGTAGAGTTTCTTTTGACAGCATTTTCTCACTCTTATGCTTTGTTACCCTAATCTATGTACAATTATACGGCTAGTTGCGTTTTAGAATTTGCATTTAGCATGTTTTTATTTCCCAGAACTGTTCTGCAACTCATTTTTGGGTCACAGCCCACCAGTTAAGACCTCATAGTAGAAGTCATGTACACTCTAAAAAAAAAAAAATGGTTCTTCAGCGGTTCTATGGGGAGGTTGAGGTGCTATATAGCACCGCTACTGAATAAAGAACCTGTTAAGCCCCTGTATGGTTCTTCAGTGGTGCTTCAGCGTTTCTTTGGGGTGGTTAAGGTGCTATAGAGCACCACTGCTGTACATAAAGAAGCCATTAAGCCAGCCATTAAGTTTTTTTTTTAACTGTGTTTGCACTTGGATGGGATTAATGCAGAACACAAATTCCAAGTATGGGTTACCATACTTGCCCACACCTCACTTCATTATACTCCAAATTTTGTAATTGCAGTAAATTAAACTTAATTTACTAATTGTACATCAGATTTTAATTTATAATATATATATATATATATATATATATATATATATATATACACACACACACACACACACACAAACAGACACACGCAATATTTTTTTTATTTAATGAACACACACAAAATAAAATGTCTCTGTAACTCATTTACACATACCATATAAAAGTAAAATCAGTAAAGAGTGGTGTTGAATTATCCACAACCAGTTATTCAGTACAATAGGCGGCGATAATGCTCTTAAGGAGTTATTCGCCATCAAACAAGAAGAAGGTGTTACATCCGGGACATTTAAGTACTTTGCGCGCCAAAGCGGGCTGAAACTTTTCTCAGTCGCCATTTTCTTTGACCCGTGAATCGCGACGCGGAGCACACGAGCACGGAAAATACAGAGATTAAGTGTTTTATTTTATTCACACAGTATTAATTTTATAACATAACATTGTTCTAGAACGATATTTCTGTGCTGTGTGTGCAGCTTGTGGTGCGGAGCTGATGAGGAGGTTGCTTTTTAACAGGAAAACACTGAAAGTAAGTGTTTTATCTCATTTACAATATTTATTTTATAACATATTGATTTATAGTGATATTTATATGCTGTGCGTGTTTAAACGGTCCGAAACTTTTCTCTCAGACACATTTCCTTTGACTCGAGGTGCAGACACGGAGGTTTTAACAGAGATAACACTGAAAGTAAGTGTTTAGTCTCATTTACATATGTATTTTATGACGTTATATTATTTTATAACGATATTTTTGTGCTGTGCAGTCCTAAACTTTTCTCATAGACATAATTTTCTTTGACTCGTGATACTGAGAAGACTGAGATGATGTTACTTTTTGGAAAAAAATCAAAAGTAAGTGATTTACCTCATTCACAATATGTATTTATAACATCATATTGTTTTACAAAGACATTTATGTGATGTGCCCTCTTAAACTTTTCTCAGAGAGACGTTTGCTTTGATTCACGATGCGGAGCAGGCAAAGAGGTTGCAATTATCAACAAGAGACCTAAAGTAAGTGTTATATCTCATTTACAATGCTTTTTGTAACATCAAATTGACAAATCAAACCATTGTAAACTTGCATGCCTCGTGACCAAATGTCATATCATTAGGGTGACCATACGTGCCATTTTACCAGGACGCGTCCTGGCCAGGATTTCTATATTGCCTATAATATTTAGGTTTTGGCTTTGTTTGCGTGAGCAGACCGATCGGTGTATGACATCAGTTCCTTATGTTTTCGAAACGCTCTCGAGGTACTTTGAATCAAAGCAATATAGAAATCCTGGCCAGGACGCATCCTGGTAAAATGGCACGTATGGTCACCCTAATATCATATAATGAAGCTTGTACATTGAGTTATTTTGATGTTGATTTACTGGATTTGAATGCTATTTTTGAATATTCATTTGAAATAACTCTTTACAGTATACTCAAACTTTCTATATTGAGTGAGTTAAAAAAATAAAATAAAAAGTGATTTTGTTACCTCATAAGATACGACACACGACTTACATAAGCTACTTTTAAATTTTAAGTTTTTGTGGGTGCTTTTTATGAGAATGTGTTTTGTGTTCATCAAAAATGAGTTATATGGGTTTGGAATTACATTTTGAGTAAATTATTCCTCTAATGTTGTTGCAGATGGTTCATGCTGGAATAACTGAAAAATCAAAAGGAATTTTTGAGTATAAAATCATCATTACATTGTCAAGTTGGATGAAAAGAGCTCTTGTTAACATTTTTAGGACAAATAACAGACATGGGTAAGCCACATTTCCATATTTAAGATTATTGATTGTCATGCATAACTTTTTGATCATTACTATTTGTTATTTGCCTAATAATAATTAGAAGTCTGGACTCTTTCTAGTAGGGCTGCCCTCGACTAAAGTTTTTCTAAAGACGTTTTTTTTTTTTTTTTTTTTTTACATTTTATTGACTGCCCCCATTTTTAACAATTTAACTACCCCAATAGGTTGATGCTGGAGAAAATTAACAAAGCATCAGGGAACATATGCATGTAATGAAGGAAGAAACAGACAAGCTTAGACCAAACGTAGAGCTCCTCAAAGAAATGATGGTGCTGATAAAATGCTATCGGACAAATTTTGTGTCCAAATATAGCACAGAGGAGACTCTCTCTGAGTTCCTGTGTTTCAGACTGGCCAAAATGCTCAGTACAGTAGTGTGTTAATTGCCTCCTTATTTAATTGTATAAGTTATGACTATATTTTAATACATTTCCTCCTTTGCCTTCCTCTTAACATAAGCTCCTTTCGGATCTGCGAGACCACGCCAATGTTCATGTGGACCAACAAATTGTCACACAGCTCTCTGTAATGACACCCCGAGTCCTTCAAGTTTTGCGGAGTCCCCTGAAGGAGAAGTTCAGGTGCATGATTGATGACTGTGAAGATGGCAGACTGAAAAAAGGTAATTAAATCATTACTGCTTAGTTTTTCATTGTGCCACTGACTGACACCCTACCTCTCTGCCTGAGATCATACCTGTCTTTTTTCCTGTATTTATCTGTCTTACACACAGTAATGGATGTAAAAAAACAAAACAAAACAAAAACAAAAAAAATGGGTAAAAGCATCCACCATGTTATGTTAATCTAATGAGGTTATTTTGTTTAAAGGCTTACAGTTGGAAGCAGCTATTCTGCTCTTGCCTGCTCTGTTCAAGGAGGACCTGGGGTTGCTGTTTGAAGTTGAGGTGAGCCATGAACAGTTGACTACAGTATGTGAAACACAATCTAATCAAAGCACTACACTTATTGCACATTTTGTTATTCAGATGATTTCAATGCAAACATTAGTTTTTTGTTTGTTGGTCTACACAAACTATGCTATCAAACTGAAGAGAAATTTTGTTAATTTTCAGTTCATGGCCAAAAGTATTTGAGCAGTTGTATGACAGTAGTTAAAAGTAATTTAACTCACAAGGTTTGCCTTGCAAATAAATGCTATAATCCCCTCTCCCCCAGGGCCATTCTCAGACCAGCTCATCCCAACACCTATGATGAAGCTTAAAGGCTGTAGGGAGGGTCATCTCATGCAGTATGACCACATTGTGCTCACGTTGAATGGACAGGTAATCACAGAGGAGAGCGAGGACATCTCGACCGCACTGGGACTCCTCCTGTAGCAGCGGTTCTCAATTCCAGTCCTGGCAACCTGCCCCCACATGTTGTACATGTCTCTTATTTAACGCACCTGATTCAGATCATGAGCTCGTTAGAAAAGAGCTCCATGAATGAACTGTGCTCTGACTGACATGGTCCCTACACAGAACATTCATTCACAGATTTACACTACTTCCTGTCACTGTAAGTCCATATTCAATATTTCTGGGCCTCTTCCAGGTCTAGTTGCAGTTTCTATTGTTTTTTTAAATCCTGAAGGACTTAGAGAAATGTTAGTACACTGTTGACAGTGAAAGAGTGAAAGATACTGTAGTACTTCAGAGTGTACAACTTATTTTGCACATGATTGTGTATTATTAATTTTCAGTAATTTCACTCACTCACTATTAAAGGGATACTCCACCCCAAAATGAAAATTTTGTCATTAATCACTTACCCCCATGTCGTTCCAAACCCGTAAAAGCTTTGTTCGTCCTCGGAACACAATTTAAGATATTTTAGATGAAAACAGGGAGGCTTGTGACTGTCCCATTGACTGCCAAGTAAATTACACTGCCAAGGCACAGAAAAGTATAAAAAACATCATCAAAATAGTCCATCTGCCATCAGTGGTTCAATCTGAATTTTATGAAGCGACGAGAATACTTTTTGTACGCAAAGAAAATAAAAATAAAGACTTTATTCCATAATTTGTCTCCTCTCTGTCTCTCCGCATCACCGTAGCGCCATTTTGGAGAATACAGCTGGACGCAAACTACGTACACTATTCTGTGTCAGCAGCGATACGTTTTCTACATGCATTTCCGCTTTGATCTGAACCAAAACAGCGCATCCTTGTGGTGCGGTAGACACAGAATAGTGTACGTAGTTTGCATCCAGCTGTATTCTCCAAAATAGCGCTACGATGATGCGGAGAGACAGAGAGGAGACGAATTATTGAATAAAGTCGTTATTTTTATTTTCTTTGCGTACAAAAAGTATTCTCGTCGCGTCATAAAATTCAGATTGAATCACTGATGGCAGATGGACTATTTTGATGATGTTTTTTATACTTTTCTGTGCTTTGACAGTGTAATTTACTTGGCAGTCAATGGGACAGTCACAAGCCTCCCGGTTTTCATCCAAAATATCTTAAATTGTGCTCCGAGGACGAACGAAGCTTTTACGGGTTTGGAACGACATGGGGGTAAGTGATTAATGACAAAATCTTCATTTTGGGGTGGAGTATCCCTTTAATGTTAAAAAGGCTAGATTTTCCAAATAAAGTAAAGAACTAATGTAGGCCTAAGACCGTAGGTGAAAAGTTACCTGATTACAGGGCTACAGTATATATATATGTAAACCAGGACTCTCTCTTCTTCAAAAATGTACATATTTCAAGCTTGTTGCATTATTTTGTATGTGTATAAAACAACTCCCCTTATATTGTGATGTTGTATATGTATATTCCCTGGCTTGTCAGCACTCATTTTATTTGCTGCTAAAAGAAATAAATTAAAAGGTTTTGAAAGTGTGATGTATTTTGTTTCTCAGTAAGCATTTAGTACAGGATTTTTAATCTTTAAAGCTGCAATTTGGTAAGAAACGATTAGTTATCATTCATCTTTTAAGTAAAAGTGTCATTTAGAACCATATTGGCTCATCTATGGTAGTCATATATGACACCTCTAATGGTTCGGTATAACACAATTTGATAAATGTGCTATAAAGCTTCTTATCTTTAAGAATATGTGCCATATAGTATCAAACGAGGTGTCCCTATGATTAAAAGCCAAAGAACCACTGTTGAACACCATTTTTGAGAAAAAGTGCTATATGGCACCTCTTATGGTTCTAAATAGCACCATTTGACAAAGTGCTATATGGCACCTCTAATGGTTCTATATAGGACCTCTTATAGTGCTATATAGTATCATTTGAAAACGGTGCTATATAGCACCAAAAGTGGTTCCCCTATGATTACGAGCCAAAGAACCACTTTTGGTGCTATATAGCACCTTTTTTTTTTAGAGTGTACACTTCAAAATACACACTTTGCACTATGGTTTTAAATTTCTTTTGGATTTGACATTTTCCTCAATATTTACACTGAAGAGCACCAATGTATCTCTCTGAGAGCCTCTCGACAAGCCACATGCTCATTACATAATCCAATCTCCAGTTAAGTTTAGTTAAGGCTAATTTTATTTTGATGATACAATTATACGATTACCATTAACATCCCAAAAAGCAATGAATTGTGGATCTTTTTGAATCATTTTATTTAAATGAGACTTATTAAATAAATAGACAAAGTACACTCATTATGTATTACAAACTAATTTCTTCAGCTGACAAAATAGTCATTTACCAGTTGATCTAGGAACTAATCATATTTGTTTAATTGCGTTTGCTATTTTATTGTATTCCAGCAGACTGTTGCTTAAACAAAGCTGCAATATTTTCTCCACGGTAATCAAAGTGCACTACTGCGGCCATCAGCGCATATTGACTCATCTGTCAAAAGTCTCGGAGGTCTGCCATGCACAACAATGCCCTCGCATCAATAATGCAGAATGCAGGCTGCAGAATGTATGTTGATGAAGACTCATCAATTATGCAGTGGTTCCGACCGGTGCATTTTTCCGCTCGGTCTTCTTCTAAGTGGCGGTATCCAATCTGTGTACTGGGTACAAAGTGTTTTGATTCAATTGTCAGTCTCTTGTCACACGGCAAGATGAGAAAACAGTTCCAAACGCTCGGTGGTCAATATTGCTGCATTTCTGCGTGCACCTGCAGCAGCTGTGGCACTCAAGGTAGGAGAGACGTGTATGTTTGAAAACCAGCATTTTTCCGATAATCACGCCTTTAAACAGAGTCCGCGCCTGATAAAACACCCCGGCTTTTTCCCTCAAGAATTAGCTGTGAGCCTACAGGAAAGTTTTGTGCCTTTGAACGTCTGTACAAATCCAACACAGAAGGATAAGGAGGGCGTTGTTATTTTCTGAAGGCATTTGTGGTTGCACTTCCAACAGTACGAATTGTGCCTTTAAGATGTGCAAATTACTGTGAGTCTCTGCATCAGAATAAAGAGAGGAATGCTCTCATTAAAGCAAAAGGCAACTAATGAAGGAATGATGCAAAGAGGGAATCATCAAAGGTAATATAGGATGGGTCTAATGAGAGCAAAAGAGCAAAGCAAGGTGAATATTTTACCATAACAGTCTAATTAAATGTCCAAGTGATCACCCTAAAATTAATTAACCTAATTATGTAACAACTAGTGGAGAGTTGGGTTTTTTCAATGGAGGAAAATCCCTTGAGGCCATTTGTGAACAATGTGAATGTCCAGCCATTAGAATAGTGGATACATTCAAAAACATTTCAATCAATGTGACTTACAAAGATCACAATGACTTTTAAATTTTATTTTATTAAATGACAATACATAAGAGGTCAAATAATTAAAAATAACATCATTCTTGATCTTTAGAAATAGAAATTACATTTAATATATGACTGCCCACACTTTTTTAACAAAAAGGATGGGGCTACACCATCAATATTAGATCGGGCAGCAAAAACACAACCAGTAAGTCAGTATTGCTATTCATTTTACATACAAAGAGATTACATGGACATCCTAAGGATATAGTACAAAAAGAGCCTGATTAATTCTAAAAATTATGGTCATGTAAAATTTCAAAAATTAATTAAAATTCTGTCATAATTTACTTAAATGTTGCTTAAATGTCATTCAGTCAAATATGCATATTACAATTTGGTGTATTATGACTGGTTATGATACATAATTATACAAGACTTAATTCTAAAATTCAGAGATGGGGATGAATATGATGAAGTAAAATAAAATGCTAATTTAATCAATTTTAATTCTGTCATATTTTACTTAAATGTTGCTTAAATCTCATTCAGTCAAATATGCATAAAATTTGGTGCATTGTGGTTGGTTACAAGATGTAATTATATGAGACATAATTTTAAAGGTCAGAGATGGGGTGCAATATGATAATGCAAAATCAAAATGATAATTTCAAAAATAAAAGTTGTCATAATTTACTTAAATTTTGTTGAAATCTCAGTCAATAAAATATGCTTAGATTAAATTTGGTGCATTTTGATTACAATACTTGTGAGAATAATTGCTGCCATGTACAGTATTTGTACACAAAATATAAAATTTGAGAGCTGTGTTTGAAGATTATTACTGAATAATGACTTTCAACCTGTTCCTCAAACAAATTTTATGGACTATTTATGTGTTTTTTTGTTTTATTTTGTTTTGTTTTTGTTTTTGTTTTGTTTTTTTGTTTGTTTTTGTTTTTTTGTTTTTTTGTTGTTGTTTTTTGGTCATTTTTGGAGCTAGATTCTGCTTTTTTTAGTGTTTTGTGAAAAAGAAAGAAAGAAAGTAAATCATGCATGTTAAGAATGACATGAAGGTGAATAAACAATGACAGATTTTCATTTTGGGTGAACTGTTTCTTTAAATATTTTTTGAGTGCAAAACACAATGGCAACATTATAAGTGCAAAAAATAAATAAATAAATAAAATAAAAACATTAAAATTAAAATCTCCCTTTATCACAGCATATCACCCCTTTAAATGCATGAGTAGCTGATGAATGATAATAAGTGAAGTGAACTAAATACAAAGATGGCTAACTCTCTTGTCGGGGACAATGTTTCTGTGAATAAAGGGAACGTGATATTATGCATGATCTGTCTCTCTGCAGCTGTTTGATTTCCCCTGGCTCTGAACTCAGTGAAACACTGGTGCAATTTGTCAACTGAAAATACAGCCTGAAAGACATCTACACCAGTGAGAGACTCCAAGTCACTCTGCCGCCTCGCTGAGATGCTGTTCTCCCAAGGAGCTGGGCGAAATGAATGCAACACTTATGAAAATAGAACTCTCAACTGGGCTACATGTCAGACAGTGAGCCGGTTTATTTTGGGGGAGATGGAGCCATTCAGTTCATCCTAGAAAGCTCCCAAGACATACTGACGAGGCCAGCGACAAACTACCTCAGGCCCTGTATGCTAATTAGGCCCTCTCGTGAAAAAGAAGCGCTCTCTCCACGCGGCTAACTTTTATTTTAGTGCTGCACTTCAAAACCCCAGATACTGAGAGAATCAATTAAGACAGTGCAGTACAGAGGACATGAGATGAAACGGGAGAGCCCTGACCCAGTTTCAGGTACTCCAGTGCAGAGATGAGCATCTTTACAGGCCTGAGGGAAAATAAAAGGGTGCGAATGTGAGAGGAGTTAGAAGCCAGCAGGTCCAGGGGAGGCAGCTCCTCAGTAGGTGCTTTTCATTATTTTTACCAGTCGCCAAACTTCCTGACTCCTCGACCTGTATATGGAGTGCCAATTTACTCACCTCAGAAATGGAAGTCACCTGGGTGTCCAGCAGCGCGCTATATTATAAATGAAAGACTTGATCTGCTTGCATTAGTCGTCTAGGTTCTTTAAGTGCAGTGAGAGCGGCTCTTCATGAAAACGCTGACTCTCAACCTGTTATTTAGAATAACCTCTACTCAGTGTTTATTCAAAGCAGCCGTGTTGGGGAAGCCACTCGGGAAGGTGGCTTGCCGGGCTACAAGATACACTTCAAGTAGTTTTCAAGCTACCCTTTTAAAAAATATATATAAATAGTTATATATAGTTATAAACAGTTAACAACACTAAAAGCTAAATACAATTTAAGAGGACAATATGTTTTTGTTTTGTTTTTTTTAATATACAATTATCTTTTTTTTTTCAATTATCCATTTACTGTATTTAATTTCTAATTTAATCATATCAGATTCTTTTTTTCTTTTTCTTTTTTTGAATAAATGAATTGAGATTAATTGGTAAATAAATATAGATATATAAATATATAAACCTAAATAGCTATAGGGAAAATAAATATAGCTAAAAAGTGACTACATCCTAATTTATAAATCTGAGGCAAAATCATAATACTGAACAAAAGCATTTATGTAAATATTCTGTAAAATATATTAATTTGTGAATAGACTAACTTGTGAAGCATCTTTTTTGAATCATTGATTTACATGGACTGTCCCAACATGACTCATTTGCATGAATAGAATGAATAAACAATTATCAATTAACAAATTTTCTTAAATGATCCAGATTCTTCAGCAATATTTGACAAAAATAAATAAATAAATAAATGTTTAATGCAGGGACTAATTTGTGAATCATCTTTTTGAATCATTTATTTACATGAACTGTCCAAAAAAAAAAAAAACATTCATATGAATGAATTGGTTCAATAATTTACAATGAACTAATGCACTATTCATAAAGGCAGATGCAATTTTTGTTCTCTGTTCACTGGTAGTAAAGTTGCATGTGTGAAAAATGTGACATTTTAAAAAGCCATGTCACACTACTGCTGTTCATTGGAAAAACTTGCTAGTAACTAGAAAATCTACACTGTTTTGAACTACTGTCAAACTACTAAAAAGTTAATAGCGTTGCTACAGAATAGAGCATACAGAAACCCAGAGCTGAATTTTCCAAAGAAGACAGGTCACGAACCATAATTCTAGCCGATTAGACTATTGTAAGTGGCTTAGCATGAAACGCATCTGCTAAATGGCAAGTGAGTGATTTGCATGACAATATCTTGATCCTGAGTAATAGAGCTCAGCTAAACGACATAACAGATTTAATAATGATGCTTCTCACAAACACGATCTCGATTGGTTAGTTCGGTCCAAACGAAGGGCACGCAAGCATGGTCATCCATTTTCAGAAAATATGGATATAGAAGACATTCAGACAGGCCTTTCAGGGCATACGATCCAAAACATTAATCCCTGCCATTCACTGGAATACCAAATAACACAGGAATATTTTACAGCTGTCTAACTCCCCACGCATTGCTCAAAAGTCCTCACAGTGCCTTACCATATTAAGATGAATTGGCTTTATGTGATTGAAAGCTGTTGGTTAATGAGCCTGTGAGAGGATGGGGTGATCACAACAGTGCATCTATGCTGCTGGTTTCTCGATAATGGCATCGACACCAGCGGCTCTGGTAATGATCCAGGACAAGGTGAATGAAAGAGAGTCTCGCTTAGCCACTCAAAGTCCAGCCGAATCGGAATGACTCAGATGTTTGTCTTGAAATATATATAGATTTATTTCATTTTCATCATTTGATTCAATATGCAACTCAGACGCGATCATTGTGAAGGGAAAAAGAAAACAACACAAGTGCAGAACTGAGAATAAAACAGCGTTTGGAGTTATTGTAACTGGTAGGTTGTAAATATAAAATGTCAAAAGGTCAGAGTCACCTTGGAAAGAAGGGCTGTGCGATATTCATAACTGAATTTGAATTGAGATATAGCAAACGTGATGCAGAATTATAGGTGAAATATGAATGTAAGGAACATCAAATTAAAACGACTTTGATATTAGAATTGTTTGTTTATCATAGAATCTTGAACATGAAAATGTACCATGGATTCCACAAAAAATATTAAACGGCAAACATGTTTTCAACATAATAGTTAAAAAAAATGTTCCTTGAGCAACAAATCAAATAAATTTTTGAAGGATCATGTGACACTGAAGACTGGAGTAATGGCTGCAGAAAATTCAGCTTTGACATCACAGAATAAATTACGCTTTAAAATATATTTAAAAAGTAAAAAGTTATTTTAAATCGCAATAATATTACTGTTTTCACTGTATTCGTGATCAAATAAATGCAACCTTGGTAAACATAAGAGAATTCTTTCAAAATTATTAAAAACTTACAGACCCAAACATTTGAATGATAGACTGATATTTTAAAATTACAATTCAGTAAATTCTTCCTGTCATTTGAATTCAAATAAGTGTGGCCAATTTGATTCAAATCTTGAAGATAGAGTCGTTCGGCATGACTCGTTCCTTCAGTTTATTCACAAACAAGATGTCATATTCAATACCAAAACATTGACTAGTTCACTGAAGGACTGTATTTGTTCACTAAGCTCGTCCACTCAATGATATGTTGTTTTCTCATGCTGCAGTGATTCTTTGACAAAGCAGTGACACGCTTTACATATGAGGGAGTTTAGGAGCCAGTGCACTAAATGAGAGTGACTCATTTAAAAAATTTAATTGTTTCCAACCAAAACAGCACTACTATACATAATTCAATTGTTAATTAAGAGTTTACTTACGATTATTAGCTGTTAGTCAATGTTGTGGGACCTTCATCTGAATCCTGGCTGATGCTTCCGAATATAGAAGCAGCTGTCATCTGTCATTTGTGCCGTCACAGCTGTGGAGACTATATATAGATGAGCTTACACTGTTTGTCAGGTTTACTGATCTTATCACACTCATTAAAGCATCTACAGACTTTGTGTCTTTATTGCAAACAGTGAAAGCGAAGCAGCGTGTCAAACAGAAGAAGGAGTCTGGCAGCATTGTCAGCGCACTAATCTTAACAGTTTAAATAAAACGGGCTCGATCACTGCAGAACTTCAGAGGGGGATTGTGTAGAGGTCAACCACGCTTCAGCCAATCTTTCACCCAAGGTTGTTCAGAAAGTACGGCCTACAACAGAGAGTGACAAGAAGGCTTTTGCTGTTGTAGCAGGTCTGATTGCCTCAATCAACGTGCTTCCACAACCCAATCAGCCTCCCACTCAAGTCTCCGTCCAAAATCTTTGTTCTTATCCTCTTAACGAACCATTTCATTTGCAAGGTGGGACCTTGATTTAGTCCCTTCATCCACATTAACAACTCATAGTGTAAAACCTTTGATGCGGAACCATTTTACTGTCTAGATATCGCTCCGAGCGGAGCTTAGCGGCTCCATCCGTAACCTGCCCTCTGCCACAAACCTTTACCTCGCATATCTTTCATTATTTCCTCTCTCAGATGCTACAATTTTCTACTTAATCAGCCGCTAATTAAAATATGACTCCAGAGCCCCTTATGGGGATTGTTACTCTGGAAAAAACCCTTAAGGAACCGTATAACATGTCTAATGAATGACTAATCAAGGGACTAAATTGTCAGATAAACCCGTTTGGTCTAGTTTAATGTCTGGAGTGTTGCCTCTGTGGAAATGGCCTCATGTGAAGAAGAATTGACAGTGCTCTCATTTTTATCAGCAGCTAAACCCTCTTACAAGCCCTGAATAATAAGCGTGCCGATGTGAAATGTACTAATTCTGAGGGATTTCGCTGCAAACGATCTTTGTTTTCTTGACGAGCGCTTTGTTTTCTTGTGTTTTCTGAAGTGCCTTCAAACCCGCTGTTTAGCTAATTTCCCTGTTCAGTTTTCTCTCTCGGTCCTGATGCTGAGAGATATCGTATTCAGGTTACACATTCTTCTTTGTGTTCACTGTAAACGTTTGGTCCTTACGGTCTATTGGATGCATAATTCATTTTATGTGCCTTGCGCCACTATATGGGTCTTATATTTCTGTAAAATGAGGGGATATATCAGGGTGATGGATCACAATGCTAGGCTCAGGTCTCTGGTTGTCATGGAGATGGGTATGAATGGTAGACATGTCAGCGTTTCATGGCGGCTTGTCAGAAATGGTGCACAAACCAGGATTATGCTCTCTCATCCACAAACATTTACAATGAAAATGATGTATGTGCTCGCGTCCTCTGATGTGAGCGAATTTCTTTCTGATGTCATTTGAACAATGGTTGTTGGGGGGGGGATGGGCAGATGCGATATCTACTTTTGTAGAAAGTGAAATTCCAGACAAACATGTGCAATATTCATCGATTTTCTTTGATGTTATTTTGCTGTTCCCAACATGTGGACTCAAAGTGTGGAGAAAAAAAATAAATAAATAAATATGAGAGAGCGTGCTGCCTCGGTTTAGAGATATGTCAGGTATTTATCAACATTTAATGTGTCAACTGTCCACGGGAATACATTGATTTTTCTATCAGATATGATAGATATCCAGAGTCTTCATACCGTATCAATCTATTGCATTACGGAGTGGAGAGAGAGGAAAAATGAATGCACCTTATGAATGCAAGATTCTCAGAAATCTTATTTGCACAAGGTCCCTGAAGAGAGAAAATATATCTATCACTCATACATCTTATAGGACACAGCTACAAATGATCTAAATTATTTTTATTTGAAGAGCAGCTGATGGAGACACTATGACTCATTTAACAGAATCTAAGCTATATTCAAATCGTTATCGGATGGATGCAAGATAGAACACATCTGAAACATTTTTTCATTTGAAATGAGCATTTATAAGCATTACTCAGAAGGATGGAGAAAGCCTGCCATGTGATGTCATTTAATTAAATATCAAGTCTAATTATAAATAATAAATTAAAATGCTACTTACACTTGCTATTCTGGGAATATTAATTTGTATTCATTTTCAGAAGTTAGTCTACATGTAAACCTAATTTTGTCAAGTTATTAAAAAAAAAGTGAAAATATTATTTCATTTCATATACACAGCTATGCAAGACAAAAAGTGTTTCAAATGTCACTTCCATCACAGAATGTTATTAAACACAGTACATACTTTGATATGTGATGAAAATTAAATTCTCCTGTGTTTTAAGCGTCGAAATTGCTCATAGAAATAGCATATGTTAGAACGTACGTGGTTGAGTTTTATGTGGAGCCATGCATGTTATGTGAACTGACAACTGCAAATCCTTCCATGAACACTGTATGAAAACATACATACTGATGCTGTCAAATGCAGTGGCCCAAAACTGAAAATGCAGACAATACTAATAAAGCTAAATACAATTTCAGTGAAAAAGCTTTTTGTCTCAAACATGAAATGGGTGTGAGGATTTTAAAGTTATCATAAAACATGTATTACATATTATATTATGTATGAACGTGAACAGAATGTACTGTATAGAGATGGCAGGATTTAAAGGGAAAAATAACAACAAAAAAGGCTTTACAACACTTTGAAGTACATAACAATACATGAACCTTTTCACTTGTGTGTTTAGAATAATGAGAGTAAAACCATCAAAGAACAGTGTGAATTGAAAACAAGATAACAATTTAGAAAGAAAAAAAGTAGAACAAGAAAATCAACACTAGAAGGAAAAGTTTGAGCCTTTTCCTATAGTTTGCACAGACGACATTTACTGTATAGACAGCGGTTGTCCATATACAGTGTCAATGTGAAAATAAAAGTTAAATGTTTTTTTTTTTCTTTATGCAAAGGATGTATTATTTTGTACAAGTAGAAGTAATTGAAGTGATCATGTTTTTTTGTTTTTTTTTTAAAGCAGGATGGATGGATGGATGGATGGATATTTTTCTTTTAACATTTCAGCTGTTTTTAAAACCACTACCGTTCAAAAGTTTCGATTGTATATGTGAAATGCACACTCCAGATTTTCAGTGTGGTCTCAGACTTTTGTGTGAATGGCAACAGAGAGAAATATTTAATTTTTGTGAGGAACTGAAAGTTGAAACTGAATTTATGAATATGATTAAGCTGGACCTACAGTATGATGAACAAGCACCATGTTTCACTGATTAATTACAAAGTTGCCATCTACAGTGAAACTACTGATCCTTTAAATGTCACACACAAAGAGAGATTTTTCTCAAAATAATAATTTTGGCAACGGTGAAACCAGTCAACAGTTTCTACAGCTAAGCCTTTGGCAGCGTCACATCGCCAAGGGTTTATTCCATACAAATTCACACCTCAGGCCTTTCCAAACATGTTCCAGGAATTGAACAGGGTTTACACAATATAAATAAGGGAACAGGACAAAGGAAAGTCTCCCCTGCAAGAGCCTGTGTGTCAAAGCCTCGCAGCTTCGCTGCCCAATCCTGCCAGGCTTTTCAGTTGCTGTTTTTAATCTTCCAGACTCCCCAGCGCTTCATTCAGAGAACCACCCCTGAGGAAGCCATGAGTCCAGATGAACAGTGAGAGGTGTAACTTGGAACATCATCACCTTGTCATGGGAAATGTGACTGAGATGGGAAAGGCTTTTTTGTGGGTGGTCAGGGCACACTGGAGCTGACCGATGCTCCTCTGACTGAGCTAGTCAAATAAAACTGATAGTTCACTCAAAAATGAAAATTCTGTCATCATTTACTCACCCTCATATGGAGACACTAAAGAAACATGGTGATGGGGGAAAAATTAGATGGGAGAAAAACTTGTATTTAAATTCGTTTGCATTTTCTCACAATATGATAGCGTTCCCCTGAGCAATTTTGTGTTCGCTTACAAAACTTATGCATTCCCCAAAGAAACTTAGCATTCACTCACAAAACTTGGGGTAACACAATAGTTTTGCGAGAGAATACAAATGTTTTTCAAAAGAACGCAAAGTTTTTCTGGGGAATTCAATGAATAAAACGCAAATGGTTTGTGAGAGAATGCAAAGTTTCTTGAGGGAATGCCATACTTTGTGAAAGAATGAAAAAACATTCAAGTTCCGCAAAAAAACTTTGTATTCTCTCGCAAAAAAAAAAAAAAAACATTTGCGTTCTCTTGCAAAAAAGTTGCATACCTTGAAGAATTTAGCATTCACATGCAAAACTTTTGCATTCTCTCCCAAAACATTTGCGTTCTCTTGCAAAAGCATTGCATTTCTTGGAAAAATTTTGCATTCTTTCGCAAATGTTGTGCCCCCAAGAAATTTTTGCGTTCACTTGCAAACCTTTTTTTGTTCCCCTGAAAAACGTAGAATTTACTTACAAAATTTCTTAGGACACAATATTTTTGCAAGAGAATGCAAAATCATTTTCCTTCGATCTCATTTTTTTATCACCACATTCCTCCAAGAAACGTTGTGTTCTTGCACAAAACGTTTGCGTTCACTTGGATAAGAATTTCATGCCACAGATTTAGCAGAAAATGCAATATGAAAATGGATCCAATCTCATGACTTTCTTCTGTGGAACAAAAACAGTTCTTCATAATGTCTTCTGTGTTCCACAGAAGAAATTAAATCGACATGAGGGAGAGTCAATGATTCATTTTGAGGTGAACTATGCCTCTAAGGCTTCTCTGCGTTACTATTTTATTAAATTCACAGGCCAATGGCGACAATCACCACAGATTAAAAGTCGAAAGATTTCATCATTCCAAAGCATGTTTCATGAGCTAATATTTCATAAGCCAATAAAATTGCTTAAAAAATTAAAGCAACTGCCAAGGTGAAGCGGCAGTATTATGCATTCTCGCTAAAAAATCCGAAATCTAATTAAATTTTGATGACGAGTTCATTGAAATCAAGTCCCACTCTGTTTCTAGTCAAATGGACTTAGAATCTGCTCGTTGCGCAGTCCAAACCTTCAACTCCCATCAGCCTTTATGCCGCACATCATTGGTGACAAAGATTTTCCTGTACCACGGTGTTGCCGCCCACGCAGGGCCTGTTCCTCAAGCCCTCTGAGGCCATCAAAGGTCAGGCCTCTGAAGACGACTGCTCCCACTCTAGCTGTGCCAGTGACTGCCTCCGTTTCGCTCCAGTTCCCCAGCTGTCTTGCTCCTACAGGCCTGTATGAGGGGGTTACTATAATGCCAGCTGACATTCTGACAAGCATGTGATTGTTGGGAGTATACAGGGAAGGAGGAGGAGGGTGTGCGCTCTCTCTTTTGTCGGGACCTTTACAAGTCTTTTAAAAGCCTGGAGAAATGTTTGGTGATGAATGCAAGCCTCAGAAATGGCCGAAAGAGCTGACACGGCAAGGCTGGAACAATGGAAGCTTGGCCAGATTCCTGGAACGCGACGGCTTCTGCAGTTACACCTGGTGACTCATGCGCTCCTATTCCTTTAAGCAGTCGCTGTCATCTGCGTTAAATACAACAGCAATCGATAGATATTTAATCATCTTTAATGATCATTTTGCTAGTCTGTTTAGTATTCCATGCAGCTAAAGGTCTAGCATAACCTTCAGTTTTTAAAGCTGAGTGTGCACATCTTGCAATGTTAAAATATCGCGCATTAATATGAAAGCAAGTGTAAACACCATCTCTGTGGCACTGTGTGAATGTTGTGTTATATGTCTGAACATGCTAACCAGTCCAATATAACACTGACTCTTTGGACAGGATTTTTTTGCAAACAAAACAAAACCAATCAAAAACAAAAACAAAACATGACAGATTAATGTCTCAATTAATGTCTCAAATGTCTCACACTTGCAAACTGCATGATTTACAGCATTGCATGGTCCAAGTCATTTTGCATGCTCAAAGCCTAGCATGACCACAGCTTTAATTATTAAATGTTGCAGAAAAACCAATAAAAATTCAGTGCAGTGGCCTCCATTTGGACCTTTAAGCTACACATGAAAATGTACAGTATGAATGTCATTTTATAAGATATAGAGTATCAACCCAAGTGTAATTTAATTATAAAATAAAATAAAATAAAATAAACCCTATAAAACCTACTTTATCATATTCATTGTATCATATCTTTTAGTAAGCAAAAGGCCTTTTAGGAGAATTCTGAAATGTGTGGTGCATGTCTTTTTGCTGCAAAATCTTTAATGATTATTATTAAGTAAACATAAGAATAATTTTCATACATAGCAACATCATTTTGATCATAATCATATTAAAATAGGCTTTTGGGGGAACATTTAAGGAATGTTTATTCATTATTGTATTGCATTGCATAATAATAATATAATAATATATTTTGCTTCCCACAATTACACACAGTACATAGATTTCATAAATCCGAGCACTAAAATTATTTATAATAATTGTAGTAATTGTTGGGAGATATACAGTGACAACTGATTTATATGCGTCTTATGTAAGTAGTCTTTTATATTGTTATAAAAAATCTCATTGATCTACATTACAAGTTATCAGAATTTCATCTCACTTTTGGCCATATAAATAACATCTGCACCAAACTGCATATTTTGGGGGGCCTCTGAATAAAAAAATTTTTTGTTTTGTTTTGTTTTTTTTTTTGTTAGCTCCATATTCTCCTATCATACTATATGATTAACTATATTTAATTAAAAAATAAATAAATAACAACAATAAATAATTAAGTGTTAAAAAAAACACATTGTTTAAAAAAGATTGTCAAATGTGAGTCATATGCAGAGTTAATATCATTAACTGCACCTTTAATTACAATGCTAAGTAATCTAAATAGTGTGAACCTGTAGGGAACTGCTTTCATATAGCTAAAAAAAAAAAAAAAAATCACCTTGAGACCAGCTGGTTAAAAATAATTGCAAAAATGTCTCTGACAATAGTTCTAGCTGCATGTGCTTGCAGATGCTGCTTTATATTCTGTTGTAATTTTTAAGTAAAACTTAGGTGTCCAATAAGTGCACTTTTGGAGGCCACTGTAGGTTTAAATGGTTAGTTCAACACTGCAATTTCTGCAATTTTGACCTAACTTTTACTGTCAGTGGACCATGATGCTGTGCATGAACAGTGCTGATAAGCTGACATCTCCTGACCTTGTGCTACTGTTTACTGTAGTTACTTAGAGCCTTTCCTGCCTGCAGGCTCTCAACTGCTCACAGTTTCTGCTCTCCTATTGTATTGTATATTGTGGCTCAGATCCTCAAAAAAAAAAAGCATGAGGATTTTTAAAATAATGCTGCCGAGTTCAGGATGGATCTACAGTTCTGAACAGAGCCGCTGCTGGCCAAATGGGTGCCCTAAGCAGAATTGTATTGTTGTGCCCCCTCCGTCAAATATTATGGAAGTTGAAAAAAAAAAAAAACACCTACTATGCGTCAAAATAGAACTTTAATAAAATATAAAAGTAAATACATTGTAATTAAATTATATTATTTACAAATTACAATTGTAGCTCTAGACAGTTACCTATGGCTACAATTTTATTAATAGGCTACAGTTGTCTGATTGATATTATAATCTCAAGCATTCATAAATCACACAAAAGAAAATTAAGCAGTTTTACTACGATAAAACCATGGTTAATTTTTGTAAGGGTTGTGATGTCCACAAGTTTTTGTTGAAGAAATTATAGAGGCTGTAGCATTTCTATCGCAAAAAGGTGGCCAAAAATGAAAGATTATGAAGTGGATATTTGAATTAGCCTAAATGTTTGGTCAGTATTAAAACAGGATTTGATCGTCCTTTACATGCATTTGTAATAATATGTAATGTACATAAATTGTTTATTTTGCATTACATTATGTATTTTAAAAGTGTTATTCAGTGAAACCATATAATTATTAATTAACCAATCATTATTGCCTCATTGTTTTTATATAATGCATTTTAAGTCATTTTAAAGGCTGTTGTTGGCTTAGGTCTGTTTTTATAACAACAAAAAAATATTATCCTAATACTTCTAACTATTATTTGAAGTAACAAAACCATGGTTAATTTGTGGTTACCATGGCTACAAGAACCATGGCTAATTTCCGTAAGGGAACATGGACAGAATATTAGATGCGTTGTTGGTGGTTAAATTATTACTGACATTAAAACACGTTATTAAGGTCAACAACCAAAAAAGTTTCACAGGATTATGAATGTACCTGAAAGTGATGCACGGGCTTCATCTTTTTTTTTTTTCTTCTTTTTTTTTTTTCTTTTTCTTTTCTTGGCGCCGGATTTCTGATTTCTTTTCACGGGTATAGTTGTCCATCAATTATGATCATTTGCATTCAGCCACAAACATGAGGTGCGAGCGGTTGCGTGTGCGGATGCGGGAATGGCGTGTCACGTGTGCTTATAGCCTACCGCCTACTGCATTCACTGTAAAATGCATTTTTTATTATTTTATTTATTTATTACTTTATTACTTTATTTAATTTTTTATAATTATATATATATTATATATATATTCATGTTTAGATTTTTATTTATGTATATGGCAATATTAATATAGAAGGAAAGTATTTTTTTTTTTTTTTTTTTTCTGAGCAACTGGGATGGTGTCCCCCTGGGAGTTGGTGCCCTACGCAAACTGCGTACTCTGCGTATAGGGAGCAGCGGTACTGGTTCTGAACATGCCAACACCAGCCTGGGTTATATTCAAATTCTGTCGAAAGCAACTGGACAGGATCACTGAGGTGTACAATTATTTCTAGAATCATCCAAGAGGCATATTTAGCTTATTATTGTTGTTATGAATTTAAATAAACGTGTCACACCCATTCACTTTTTTTAACCAAGTGGATTTTAAATGCAATTTCAAAGAATTTCAAATGTATTTGCATATTTGCAATTAAAGGAATAGTTCACTCAAAAAATAAAAATTTGCTGAAAATGTACTCATCTTCAGGCCATCCAAGATTCAAGTTTTTTTGTTTTGTTTTGTTTTGTTTTTTTTTTCTTTATCAGAGCAGATTTGGAGAAATGTAGCATTACATCACTTGCTCATCAATGAATCCTCTGCAGTGAATGGGTGCCGTCAGAATGAGAGTCCAAACAGCTGATCAAAACATCACAATACTCCACAAATAATCTATACAACTCCAGTCCATCAAATAACGTTTTGTGAAGCAAAAAGTTTTGAGTTAACAAGAAATAAATCCATCATGAGTCCTCTATCCATAAAATTGCTTTCTCCAGTGAACCAGTTGTCTGAATCAGGAGAGAAATATGAACAGATCAAGCAATGTTTAGATGAAAACAGTCAAATGTGTTGATGGATTTTAATGTGAGAGGACAAAAGGGGATGGAGGTTTTCACTGGAGCAAGCATGATTGTAGATTATGGACTGGTATTTTGGCCAGAAGTGACAGTTTAAAGTTAAAATGCCTTCATGGTGGATGTTTATTACAAACACACAACTTTTCACTTCACAAGACATTATTTGATAGATTGGAGTTGAGTGGATTTCTTCAAATCTGTTCTGATGTGGAAATAAACTCCTCTACATCTTGGATGGCCCAAGGGTGAGTAAATTTTCAGCTAATGTTCATATTTGGGTGAACTATTCCTTTAAGTTGAATGGTTATTCTAAATAAGACACGTCTGTCCAAAATTCACAGGCAGAAAGCATACATTTTCTGAATGTGTTTCAACTGAGTATACATTTCACAGCATTGCTATCATCTGCATTTCCTTCAATCATCGTCTACCAACTCTGATGCGAACACAAAAGAAGTTAGGTCCAACCTATTCTTACCATACAGAACAACTCGCTTGCAAGCTAATAAAAATGATACCAAGACATCTTAGTCTTAAAAAAAGACATACTAAAGTGTTAAAAAAGTGTTTTTAATGATGATTTATCTCGCCTAGGGCACCTAAGTGAGCCAAAACTCCCACTGGTGCCACCTTGAGAAAAAAAAAATGGGTGCATGACGCCCCTGAATTTGAAGATATTTGACAACTTAACTATAAAAGAAGCTCTTAAAAAACCTCTTACAGATAAATTCAAAAAGTAAGTGACTAACAGATTCATGCAGCATGAATGTTGCTGCTCTGCTCGCCACCCTAAAACCTGTAAACTGTATTCTATATCTCTTATTATCTGGAAAAGTGAGATAAAGAAAATGCCACCCACAGCAACTTTTAGGTGTCCACTTAATTTCAGTTTCTGCAAGAGCCAGAAATATCCAAAGAAGACAAAAGCACATGCTCAGAAAAAAAGAACAATGCAAAAACCCCTGAGAATGCTAAACGCAGGCAAATATGGCTCTTTTTTAAATTAAATGACATCCATGACACATTTCCCACTGACCTGAACAGAAAGATGAATTTTCTTCCCATGTTTTAGTTTTCTCAGTTTCATTGTACTCTCAGAAAGCTGATGCAGAACTTCCACTGACAGCCTCTTTGTATTTGTGCAGTATATGCACAATGTAATCCACAAGCGTGATGCAACTTGGTTAGAGCAGAATTTCTATCTCGTTTCTCCCAGGCACCAAGATAATCAGCTACAAGATGCAAACAAACTCAAACAGAGAAATATTGTTTGACTGAATCAATTTTCTGATAACAGCATGTGACCATGTAGGTGTTGCAAAGCACTCAGAAAAGATATCATACCCTCCATAAACTCGACTCTCATTTAGTATATTTAAAGGTTAAGTGTGGCATTTTTGTGCCACTAGTAGAAGCAGATGGCTTTGCAATCTGTTTGTTTGAGCTCAGGACATCTACAATACCTGGAGAAAAGCTATCCGTTACCATTTCCTTTGATTTCAACAGCAGTTATGAAAGTATGAAATCTGATATGAAGCTGACATCATGATTGCCTGGTGGCACCACAAGAATGAACACATGCAGTTCCAAGCCCTTCACTAGTGGCCATCCTCAGCTGTGAAAGGAAAAATGTAACTCGATTTCATGCTTTTAAGAGCCCTCCAGAAACAATCAGGCACTGGTGAAACATCTACTACAATGCAATATTAGCTATATGAGGACTGTTGTCACGGCTATATCTGAGGTTCTGAGATCAAAAGATTTTTCTCTGACAATGATTTTGCATGTTGGTTTAGAACACAAAATTTGAACTCTCAAATTAGGACAATTTTCATAAATTTGGTACTTCAAACTTAAATTTCTGAACCGGCATTTATCTATAGCTGTTGCATAAACAAATGAATACATTAAAAACACAATGACATTTATATGAGTGTTGCTATTGTTAACTGAAAGTTCAAAAATTAATTAAAATTATTAAAATTTGTGGTAATTGTTTTCAGTAACTGAAATAAAGCTGAATTAAAATACTAAATATAAATATTACATGAAAAACTTCAATTAAGTATTTTATTTATTATAAATGCTGCCTTGGAAAATAACAAAAATTTTTGAGTTTTGAGTTGAAGTTCTAAATTTACCATTTAAAAATAATTAATTTATTATTATTATTATTATTATTATTATTATTATTTATTTTTATTATTATTATTATTATTAAAGATATATAGAAAAAAAACAAATCTAATGAGAATGACAAAATCACATGAAATTATTAAAACAAACTAAAATCAAAATGAAAACTGATTCGAACAATTCGAAATAGCAAGAAATACTACAATAGTACATAATAGTAAAATAACAGTGATTTTTACAAGAGTCAGCTAATAAATTGTTCTCAGTAGATGTCAGATGGGGAAATTTGTCAAACATTTTTCAATTTTAATTTGAAATTCATTTTAAAAAATTGTATTTTATTTATTTAATTTAAATTAAAATAAGTCGTCACATTGGAATTATATGGTTCTATCTGAATTTTTTTTTTTTTTTTTTTTTTCTTGTCAAAATTTAGTTATTTTAATTTGGGAAACAAAAAGGATCTATCTATAAAGTATATGGAGTGCAATATCTCAAAGCCACTCAAAATGTAGATAAAACCTTATAGGTCCAAGATGGCAAAGTCAATTTATACAATCAATTTATAATAATATTTTTTGGCCAAAACAATAATTATACATTTCTGTTACCTTTTCAATTTTTGCAGTTATGTGAATTCATTTTACTCTTTAAATATAGCTGTAAAATTGTATTCTGGTTCTGTTGTGCATTCAGTTAGAATAAAGGAAAAAGCCTTTTGGAAGCAGATGGTGTAGTTACAGCATCTACCACCAGGGGCTAATGGGGTCATGTTAACCAGCCAAACCCTGACCTCTCACTTTGAGCACCCATTGCAGGCTGACAGGCACAAAAGCGCAGCACATTTCAGGCATCCACCTAGCTCACATAATGCTGTTTGAGCAATACCTGTTTAAGTAATAGTTTCAAGGTAGAGCAATTATATAATTTACTTTTAAACGGCTTCAGAAATACATTAACATTACTTACAGTATATTGCTACAAATATAAGAATAAATGTACGTAGATGGTCTCACTTTGCACTGAAGCCATGGCACAGTGGTTTCATTCACATGCTTATCTAACACAATGAGCTCGAGCTTTTCCCTGACATTTGCCCGAGTAATAGTTATAAATTGCATATGCGAGAGGTGTCAGACTGCCGCCTTACCGATGTTTCACAGCACATAGTTAACACAGTCAGTGGTCAACCTTGTTTGGAATCCTGCTGAGTGTTTATGCCTGGATATCTTTGGCATGCTATCCATTATATTGTGGGGTTTTTTCCATTGCGCAACAAGTGCCGCCAAATCCGTTTGTCAGTGACAAATGTGAAAGGCTTCCTCAGAGCAGGAGGAAGCAAAGTGCCTGCAGCCATTTCAAGCTCTTCCAAAAGGGAATCAAGACAGTGACTCTATACACACGAAGGCTCAGAAGCCAAAGACACTGGCAAGCCACTGGTATGCATATCCTGATGGGAGGGAAAGTGAAAGAGCGGGTTTTTTATGGACTAAGATGGTGCTTTTCAATCATCTAAGAGCTGAAGCTACCCCCGCAACACGACAAGAGCATCCCCCGTGGGAAAGACAAAGAGAAAACACCCACGTTGCGCAGCCATAAGCTTTCAAACATCACTCATTTTACTGCCTCTCCCCCAGTATGTGTGTGTGTGTGTGTGTGTGTGTGTGTGTATGCATGTCTATCTAATATCCTTGGGGAATTTGTCATTTTACCATTATCACTGTCAGATAGCATGCAGCTGGAGGAGCTGAATACCAAATGAGTAAGCCATGTTCTGAAATATGACAAAAATGCATTAACATGGTAAATTACTTTAGGATTTTCCTATTTGTTGGCTCTGATTTACATTTTATCAAGTGCGTTTCTTTAATTCAGAGTGCACTGTCTTCAACGGAAATGCATACAAGCTTTACAAATGACTGGAAGTAAAGCACTTGTTTACTGTTTTACTGTAATCCATGTGGGTAGTGTTATGACCCTGATTGTATTAATATATAGATGAGGATCAGCGAATGACATTGTCATTTTTTTATCCTCATGTATAAATACAAACAAGCAGGGTCATAACACAACACTTACGTGCAATCAGCATATTTATCTGGCACAAAAACAACAAGGATGTCAATTAGAATGACAGCATTAAATAATATTAGATTAGAAAACACACAAATTCCAATGAAACTAGAAAATACCATCAATTAACTCAAAATATCATGATGATGAACAGCAGTATTTTGCTAAATATATGTATAAAATAAATGAAAATAAAATGCTGTCATTATATAAATTAAATTTATAATATTTACAATATTTATAACATATTTTATACATATTATTTATAATGTACAAATATTGAACATTTAATCACGTCTAATTCATTTCCAATTATAATACATATACATTTTTTGATTGACAAAATAAAATGCAGCCGTTTATATACATATAGTATTTTATACATTTATACATATATTTTTAGTTTAAAAGTAAGCCATTGTAATAATGCCCTTTTAGAACAATATTACTACTAATGCTGAATTATATCCAGTATATAATACTCCACACAACTGACTCCGGTAAGGAGTCCGATAGCATTTCTTTTCCTTTTATTTTTGGGTATTTCCTCCTGGGTTTTGTTAGATAGGTAGTGAAGGAACAGCGTGTGTATTTTTTGTTTATAAGGATTTCAAAATTCTTTCAGATTTATCTCTTTCTGTTTTATTGCTTTTGGTTGTGCGGCTCCTCAGGTAATTTTTATTCTTCTGGTTCTTTCTATTTGTGACTGAAAGAGTGTAAATATATTGTAAGTAACGAAAAGAGTTTTGACGTCTCCCCTTGAGTTTTTCTTTTCTTATGTCTCCTTACGTTTCATATATTCTCATACCGTGTGGACCGAGGCCTGGCCGCGAGAGTGGAATAGTCATATAGTGCTTGCTTTTGTAAGGAAGGTGTGATGACACATTCAGTAAATCCAATAGAACACTACAACAGGCTCTAGCTGGACCCCTGCAGAATGCACTGGAGGTGAGAGCATTACGCTCATCCTGGCCTCACCTACAGCGCCATGACTCCCTCAACACAGGTCTGACGTACTTCTTGGGCCAGGAAAAGATCAGAGAACAGCCCCTGAAGCTGTGCCTCTGCAGAAACACTGATAAACAAAGCAAGAACTGAGCAATATATGCAGTCATGGGATGACGCCCCATGGATGCACCATCCATCTCCATGTACTGCGGTGCTCGAGAGTGAGAGCATACAACTCATTAACAACACAGTGTTGCTGAGCCATGTATGGTCTCCAGCAGGTTAGCTAATCCAGTAATGTCTTCAGATACATACGAATTTGAAATATATCTTCATTTGGCTTCCTGAGAATGATCCCATTGGATTTAAGGTAAACATGATATTTAATTTGGCACAAATTAAAATGTGTCTCTGAATGTTATACTGCACAGCAACATTTAGTTTAATTTTTATTGTTGCTCTGCAAAACCTAATATTAAGTAATAATATAGATAGAAATTGATGTATACACTATGTTTATGATCCTTTAAGCAGAAACCTATTTATATAATATATAAATACACATTTATTTATCTATCCTCTTATATCTATCTATCTATTCATTGGGTTCAGGTTAAATAGGAAACTGAATCATCTGTTAATGTGAAAAAAAGAAACATGCTATTTAAATTTATTATAATTATGTCTAATTTAATGTATAGCATCCATTACAAAAAAAAAAAAATTTAAAAAACACCTACAATAAATGTGTAATATGTGGGAGGAGATTGAGTTGAAAAAGACTGACCTGGATTTGTGGATGTTAGTATAAGAAAAATATGTAACATTAACATGTATAACATTAAAAGACAACTTCTTTTAAAAAGACATACTAGCTCATTGTTACCACCCTATGTGGACATATTAGTGTGTGTGTGTGTGTGTGTGTGTGTGTGTGTGTGAGAGAGAGAGAGAGAGAGAGAGAGAGAGAGAGAACAGTGTGCATTTTAGTGTAACATTCCTAATAACCAGTCTTCACCACTGCTTTTATGTTCAATTGTAATTTTACCTAATAACTGCTGTACTAAAAATAGTGATTCGTGTATATGAGTATGCTGTGTGCTGGTTATGTGGGTATGCGCAAATCTATAGATACTGCATTCATAAAATATAAATATGAGATACTGAATTTCATGCCTGGGGTAGATAAAATAAGCCAGCAATTAAAGTCTTTTTCATAAAATAATGAGGTTATTTTGCAAATCTCAGCGCTGCTTCTTATAGAGACTATCACAATATCATCCATGATACCGTATGTTACTTTTATATCTTTACTATTTTCTTCTGAATATATAAAGCTTATATTATAAATAAAACTTACATGAAAAGCTGCAATTAGCATGTCAGCGCACTTATCTTATGTTTTTCCAGCCTCTGAAGCGATTTCCCCTTTCTAAATTCAAACCAATCAAATTGATATACATATCACATATATTGTGGCAGCTACTTAAAATAGTATACTGAAACTTACAAAAGAACTAACACTCCAAGGTGGGTATTACCTGATATCAATAATACTAAAAATTATTCTATTTTGAATGATCCTATTATAAACCATTATTATTATTATTATTATTATTATTATTAATTCATGGCAATAATGCAAGACCTTTTCAAGCTTCCGTATGTGCCACTATGAATCTCTTGTTCTGTTTGTGGATACAGAATTTTTCACAGCTCCAGTTTCAGTTGGAGAAAAAAAAAAATCAATGGACATTCGGATGTGCTCCAACTGAAATGCTGCCCATTCATTTAGCTCTGATTCAAGAAATCTCTCGCTTTTTCCCACATATTTTTGAGGCTGCCTTCTGCGGATTTGCACAGGAGAAACATGCACGCAGCTTAGAGGGAACACTGGTGTACAGTGTGTTCAGCGGCTTGTACTCTTGCATATACAAGTGCTGAATGTTCAACTGGCACTACATGCAAAATAAATCTTTCCAAAAAATTTACTTTAGAACCTTAGAATCTTAATACAGCAGAACCTATTAAAGAGACTCTACATCTATTCCTCACAAATATGGTTTCTATTGCGTGAAATTAAAAATGGTGTCTACCCTGACTAAGGTCTACAGAAGTGCACACACATGCAGAGAGGGGGGCCTAGACAAAAACTCAGGGATTCATTAACATCGGAGAAGCCTTTTTCCTCTAGTACACTCATGACAATTACCAGGCTTCATAACGCAGCTCTGGAGGAGAATTATAGCGCAGCCCTTCTCTCTAGGTTGCAGACCATGCATTATTAATTGGGGCAGCTCAAAGTAAATAATTACATCTCATTATCAAAGCTTGGGTTTCTAGTATGGAGGCATGTCCTCTCTATTTCCTTAATGAGCCTCCAAGCTGGCCCATTTTGCATTGTTAGAGATGTTAGGTTTGAAAGAGGCAACTCCTCCCCATCTGAGGTTCTGTACTGCGAAATCAGAGGGCGAAAGGGAACAAACTGCCGCTATCAGTACGCTGACTGGCGTTCGCCATCAGGGCTGGGCTCGCATTCAAGAGCTGCATTCATTATTTTTGTCCCAGCTTCTGCCATTCTGTTACATCTGGCGAATTTGAGAGATTGACTTAGCCTCTGTTGCTCATTTCAAGAAGATAGAGGGAACGCAAAGAAATTTGTTGTAGGTCAGTGGCATGACTAGACTCAACATTAGGGGCTGAGCCCATGCTCCATTTTAGAAGTCAGACATATAATGTGACTTGACTACCCTATTTAAATTACGGTCTGTTTTTAGCGCTATATTAAATTAGGCTGGTTTAAAAAAAAGGGTTGGCTAATACTAAAATCTATTATGCTGCTTTAATAACCAATATTGGTATAACAAAAGGGATTTTCTAATTACATCCACCAGAGGCCTTTCTGTTATATTAACATACCATGATTCAGCACCATTCAGATTTGAATCGAGATTGACTTTTTAAATTTCAATTCAGTAACTTAATCTGAACTGAATTTAAAATTGCAATTAAATCTAAATGTAAGGAAGTAAATGAAAATATACTGAAATACAAAGAAATTCTTATAACTAAAACTTTTAACTAGAAGAGCAAAGTTTGACAAGATTTAAATGTTTAAATCTTTGAAAAATAAAAGGTTTGTAAGCCTATACTGCAGCTTTGGAGTCAGATTTTTTTTTTTTAAGAAATTCATATTTTTATTCAGCAATGACTCAAAAGTAACACTTTCACACTGTTAAAAAATTCAAATAAATGCTGTTCTTTTGAACTTTCAATTGAAAGAGTCCTAAAAAAACAAAACAATGTATTACAATTCCTGAAAAATGTTACGCAGCACAACTGTTTTCAAGATTGATAATACAAAGAAATGTTTCTTGAGCAACAAATCAGCATATTACAATGATTTCTGAAGGATTCTTAAGAATGGAGTAAAGACTGCTGAAATTTAACTTTGCCATCACCTAAAAAATTACATTTTAAAATATATTAAAATAGAAAATACTTATTTTAAATTGTAATAACATTTCACCATATTACTGTTTTACTGTTTTGATCAAACAAATGCAGCCTATGTGAACAAACAAATTGCTATTCAGTAAATTCTTCTTCCTGTCACTCCAAATTCACACTACTGAAATTACAATTTTGCATAATCCTGATATATACAAAGTGAGTAATTAGTGAATATTAAAAACAACATTGGCAAGAGAAAGTAAAAACACTCAATCACTGCCTGCCCTCAGAATTCTTCACTTTAGCAAACATTCAGAAGCTGTCAAGTCGTGCCGCTCACATGCACTATAAACAGGGATTTAAAATACAGCCAATGGATATTAAATCAACTTGATATTAAAACTGCTGCAGTATATATACATAAAAAGAAAAAAATGATTCAAGGCTATAGCACAAAAGCCAGAACTAGTCATGTTACTGCTAGGTAGGTCAGTGATTTCATAACAGTCACACTTTGTGATCACAGACCTTTTCTTCCATTTAAGGGAAGATGCATCAAATAAGTTGTGTGGGAAAAAAAATCACTTATCACAACAGTTCAGTTACAGCTTTCAAAGCGCAAGTGTGAATGGAGCTTACTTGCTCTATAAAAGCATCCAGTGATGTCCGTGTTCCCAGTCACCGTAGATTCACTTCAAATGATGGGCAAGGAGCTGATAGTTTTCATTTAACCTCTACATGCGGCCCCTTGCCCCTGGAGTCAGAGACAAAAAGGAAACACATACAGTAATCTGGCGGCGTGAGATAGGAGGGAGAATATGATCCAATTGGCAGTGTCAGGACAGCGAGTCTTTGGCTGTAAGTCTGCCCCGGCCCAGGACTGAGCATGATGCTGGTGGGCTAGTTAAATGTGCTCATTTCACACACCATTTCACATGAGGCGCTCATATGGGGGTCCGCCGCTCAACGTGACAGAGGACACAAAGTCTCGGCAGGACTTTGCACTGTTGCATTGCTTTGTTGAATATCTTGAAGGAATATGCAGAATGCAGTTTAAATCACGCTGCTGGATTCGTGTGGGCTGGGCTAATAGAGATCTTTGCTCAGGGTAATTCGTGCTATGTGGGTAGCAAGGGCAAAGATCAATACAACAGCACAGAATCTCCTCAGGTGGGTTAATGGTGAGTTTCACTCCAGAGGCAAAATTACAGCATACAGTCAATCAGATGATGATAAATTGTTGTAAAAAACTGCTATTGACTGAGTAATTCTTATCTTTTGCAGTCTTTTATGATGAAATCCATTTTTTGCATTACAAATTGTATTATGAGCAGAATTGAAGGTAAAAATGAGCATTTAACTTGATTTTCAGATTATCTTTATCAGTGATGAGAATAATGGCGTTACAAATAAACAGCATTACTAACGGCCTTATTTTTTTCAGTAACGAGTAATCAAACGAATTTCCCCCATTACAACACCATTACCGTTACTGACAATAAAATGTGGCGTTACTATAATTTATTATAATATTATTATCATTTAATTTTTCAGTTTATCTGAATGGCTGCGCAGTATAGCTATATTTGACGTACCGTAAACTTTAGTGTGAAGGCGCACGACTCGCTGTCGCTTTGTCTCACACACACAAAGAAAGATACAGAGCGAGAGAGTCTTACATAACATGCAGAATTGATGCGCTAACATGTAAACGATATTCTTTGTTGTATTTTCCTGTCAAAATAACGGAGTTCCTTTAGAATTCTTCAGCTTTTAAGAACTGACGGTTTCTCTACTAGTGGCCGGAACTAATGCACAAACAATAATCTCATTGGCTGACACTGACCTATTATCATCTCTGTAAACCCCAGCATCTTATTAATCCTTAGTACGTTTTATATTGTTAGTAGAATTCATAGTAGTTTTATCTTATCAGTAGCTTGTTTTCCCCTTTTTTTAATCGAAACACCAAATGACAAACAATATCTTAAGCACCACCACCAGTCCTAAGTTCAGTCAACATGACAAATATGCATTCATACATGGTTATTCTAATTACTAAAGTTCTATCATCATATTGTCACGTGTGCTACTGTGAGGAGCGAGAAATGAGGAGAACGAAAGAGAATTACAATCATAATATTCTTTATTATTCCAAACCTCTGGGAACACAGGACAGGCAAGAACACACACGTAGCACTGGGAGATGAAGATTAAGATCCGACAAGGAAACATGAGGCAGACTACGCATAATATACTAAACTTAACGAGGGACAGACAGGTGCGGGGAACCAAATAATAATGAGACAACGAGGACAGGAACAGGAACGACCAAATAAGGGCACATAAGGGAGAAACTGGGACACGGGGAGCAAGACACAAAGACAGTCCAATCTTGACATTACAGAACAGAGTAATGGGGGAACGGGTGGGGGGAACGGGTGAACGGGTGGGGAATTAAGGAGGAGGCTTGGGAGGAGGACGGGCACCCGGGAGGGGGCCGGCAGACAGAGACCAGGGAGGCAATGAAGGAGGGAGTAGTCAGGGAGGAGACAGGAGGGGCTTGGAGCAGGAGGAGCCAAGTTGGACCCAGGCCACAGCCATTACGGTGGCCCACGGTGGAGCCAACGGAGGGAGGAGCCATGTAGGAGGAATGGCCACCAACTCCAGGGGGCCGACCAACGGCAGCGGAGCAGGTGGTGGAGGAGCCCGAGGCAGAGACGGAGAGCCAACGAGCCAGGTGGCTCTCCGTCTCTCCGTCTCTGGGGGGCCAGGGTGGAGCCGAGGGCTCTGGCAACCGAGGCGGAGGTGGTGATCCGGAGATCCGCGGCGGAACCAGAGTGACTGAGGACCAAGGTGGAGCTGGCAGGAGGAAGGAGCCCAACGGATCCGGTGGGACAGAGTGACGAGGTGCAGCCGGAGGAGCGGAGTCCTGTGGCGATGGTGGGTCGATGCCCGACCAAGGCGGAGCCAGAGGGAGGAGGGAGCCCGGTGGATCGATGGGTGGCGGTGGAGGTGAGGGAGCTAGGAGCCGAGGTGGAGACGCTGGGTCTACGGGCCGAGGTGGAGTGGGATTCTCCAGCCACGGCGACGATGGAGGATGGCAGACCCACGGCGCTTGCACCATATTGATCATCTGAGGGTGAGCAGAGGGGCTGCCAGACGACAGCGGAGGAGGAGGAGGAGGAGGCAGAAGCGAGTGGGTGGGTGGGCATTCGTGAGCCTCCGGGCTCTCAGGGCTGCCATCCGGGATCAGAGCCCACTCCTGGCTGGACTCGGGGACTGAGTCTCTCTCTCTGCTGGACTGGGAAATGGGAGCCCACTCTGGGCTGGACGTAGGGACCGTAGCCCTCTCCGAGCAGGATGTGGGAACCGCAGCCCTCTCTTGGGCTGGACATGGGAACAGGGGTGACAAAGGGCTCTGAGGAAGGAGGGATTAAAGGGAGCAGGTCAGCCTCCCAGTCTATCAGGTCTTTTTCCACCTCTCCTGTACCCAGGTCCATCATAAGCTCACCCTCAGCCACGGTGCAGGGGGCGGAGCTCCTCTCCACCCTCACACCATCCGCGGCTTTCTCCCTTGCGATGGGTGTTGCAGCCGGCTCATGCACCTGATCTGATGGGTTGGGCTCTATTTCCGGGGCTATCCTCCGCTCAGTCGCTCGGCATTGCTCTGGCTCGTTGATCGTAGCGGTAAAGGGTTCTCCGTCATCGGTGGGCTCGGGCTGATGCTCTGCACCGCAGGGAGATGGTGGGCTGGGCATTGGGTCTGGAGTGGATCTGGTGAGATCATCCAGACCCAATGGTGAATGGGGATCCGTGTCTCGCCAGTGTCCACTCCAAAAAGGCGGCGAAGTCCTCTCGAGGACCATCTTCGGATAGTTGGTGGTGTTAGCTAGTAGCAGGAACAGTCTCGTATGGTCCTCGAGAGATCTGTCCCCCTGCTCCAGCAGGAGGAGGAGGAGGTACTACGGAAACAAAAACGGAGGGAACACACGGAGGTAACTGTATTCGTTCGGGTCTTCTGTCACGTGCGCTACTGTGAGGAGCGAGAAACGAAGGAGAATTACAATCATAACAGTCTTTATTATTCCAAACCTCTGGGAACACAGGACAGGCAAGAACACAGACGTAGCACTGGGAGATGACGATTAAGACCCGATAAGGAAACATGAGGCAGACTACACATAATATACTAAACTTAATGAGGGACAGACAGGTGCGGGGAATCAACTAATAATGAGACAACGAGGACAGGAACAGCAATGACCAAATAAGGGCACATGAGGGAGAAACTGGGGACACGGGGAGCAAGACACAAAGACAGTCCAAGCCTGACACATACTAATGCTAAATTATCATAATATCATATTATAATGTTTGACTGACTAATGCTAAGTGTTAGATATTTAAAAAAAAACTGTGCCATTTTACAAACATAAGCTTTATATATATAATTGGTTGATAATATTTACAATAATATTTTGAATTTGATAGGTGTCTCTCACATTGTCCCACAGAAATATTAAAATAGTGTAGATTAGTGTACAATGTTTTATAACAATAATTTATTCTATTTAGTGTCCATTTCATTCATTTAACATATTTAATATTGGGGGCATCCAAGTTATTTGATATATCTGAACTTTTTTTTTTTTTTTAAGTAATGCAATAGTTACTTTCCCTGGTAATTAGTTACTTTTATAATGATGTAACTCAGTTACTATTTGTGAGAAGTAACTAGTAACTATAACTAATTACTTTTTAAAGTAACGTGCCCAACACTGATCTTTATAAATATCTTAATGTTTAGTATGTCCACCTTTTACTTTAAAGGAACAGTTCACCCAAAAATGAATATTTGTTGAAAATTTAAAGAAGCCATCCAAGATGTAGATGAGTCTGAACAAATATGGAGAAATTTAGCATTACATCACTTGCACATCAGTGAATCCTCTGTAGTGAATGGGTGCCGTCAGAATGTGTGTCCAAACAGCTGATAAAATCATCACAGTAATTCACAAGTAATCCACACCACTCCAGTCCATCAGTCAACATCTTGTTAAGTGAAAAGCTGCATGTTTTAAAAAACAGTTGCTTCCAGCTAAAATATGAGTCCTCTATTCATAATATTGCTTTCTCCAGTGAAAAAAATCTGTCTTGTCTGAATCAGGAGAGAAATGTGCACAGATCAAGCACCATTTACAAGTGAAAACAGTCCAAAATAGTTCTAAACAAATTTGTTGGTGGATTTTGAAGTAAGAGGTATTGTGATGGGGTTTTTTTGGGGGGGGGGGTTTATCAGCTGTTTGGACTGTTCTGACGGCACCCATTCAGTGCAGAAGATCCACTGGTGAGGAAGAGTCATTTAATGCTAAAATGACATTTTCAGCAAATTTTCTTTTTGGGGTGAAATATTCCTTTAACAACAGCAGAAATGCAATCTACAGGTTTATGCAAATGGTCCATGTTGTCTAGCATGATCTAAAAATGTTCCAAAGGGAATGCGGAAGGAAGAAAAAGGTAGAAAAGGTCACATGATAAAAGTCAAAAACTCAAAAATTATTTGGTTATTGATCCAGAAACAGTACAGAATCTAAAATAATTTTTCCTCTTTTTCATTTTCTTTGCTTTAATATCATTAAACCCTAAAACTTTTCAGGTTTAAGTAATAAAACTGTAAGATTTTCAATGTGATTTCAGATTAGACTCAGAGCCACTATATATATACTCATTCATTTGTTTCAATACGCATTTGACATCTATAAAGCATTTTGATTATACAGATACTATTTCTATGCAGACAATTTCATATATTTAAAGTGTAGCATATGATTTATTGCCTCTTCTTAATTTGCCCATCATTATTTTTTTCAGAACTCACTGTTCTGCCAAATGACTAATGACCATTTACACATCATTTATCACCGTGGGTACCAAAAATATATTTTTTTGCTTTTCAAGCAAGTCCTAAATCAAGCTCCTAGTGCAGTCGAGCAAACAAAGATGATTTAAAAGAAAATTTTGGAAAAAAAGAGGAGCGCTTCTGAAGCGACGCACGTGCCTCGCATCCAGACGCCCATGCAGAAGCGGCCTAATGAGTTGGCTCTCACCAGAGAGGTGGACAATACCCTGCAACCATCGCTCTGAAATGAACCGATGCAGAGCGCGAGCCAGACTACTGACTTCTCTGTTTCATACAGTCCATTGAGTTCCTCTGGGGGGGTACGATCTTGTGCCACAGATCCTCTTACCCAAAACACTACACGGCCCATTTGCGGTAATAGAGCACATAGGAACGTTTTTGCTGTGTATGCTGTGGATTGAGAAACACTGTCGGGGACGGCAACGACGCTAGTGCTGCGCTCCCCCCAGTCTTCGAGCAGTTGGCCAGGGTCTACTAAAGCAGATGGTCTGGAATGAAGACACTCAATATGACCTAAGATGTCTCATTACACACTTACACAATCATATACCAGAGCAGTGAACTATTTTCTATTTAAATAGGCTGCAAAGATCTCTTTCTTAATGAATATCTAGGTCTTGTTGTTGAGTAAAAGTACCTAAACATCATTACGCCAAGATGAATCTAACTGAGAAGAAAATTGCTCGTCTTAAACTCAATATGAAAAGGCATTCATTCGCAAACCCATTTTGTGTCCATAATGTCACATATTTATGGGTGAAACAGGATATTTGAAACAAAATATACGTGGGATGAGACTTGATGTTATCTACTGGGAAATTACTAGACTGTATTGAACAATTCATACCAGGATGGAGAAAAAAATAATGCCTTCATAGCTATTCGGCTATCAGTTAACATTAACCAATAGCCTATATGAGTAGTTTCAGAAATGGAAAAGGTTATTTTAATTAGCTCATTCAATTTCCAGAACATTTCCTTTTGCTGTTCCTTGCGGGTGGAATGATCTTCCTAACCCTATCCAGACAGCCGAATCCTGACAATTTTCAAGAAACAACTGAAACTTGAGAGAAAATTTCAGAATTGCAAGATATCAACTTAGAATTATGAGATATAAACACAGAATTGCGAGATATAAACTGAGATGTTAACTCGCAATCACAATTCTGAGAGGAAAAGTCAGAAATGTGAGATATAAAGTAAGAATTGCAAGAAAAAAAGTCAAATTTGTGGGATAAAAGTCACAATTAGCCTTTTTATTTTTATATTCTGTGGTAGAAACAGGTTTCCATACTTAACTGCATCCTGCCGACAACAAAAAACACTTCTTTTTCTCTGTCATCACTATTCCTATATCCTTCCTTTTTCTAGCTTGTACTAGTCTGGACGATGTTTGAAAATGCTATTGCTAACACTTCTTGTGGTATTATTTCCTTAAGACAAATCGTTGTATTCCTCATTTGTAATTCATATTAGATAAAAACATCTGCTAAATGAATTCATGTATATTAAAGATTACAAAAAACATTATTTTCTTTGGGAAAATGTGTGCTGGTAAATCATGCCTATTAAGACCAGAAACTTGTGTTAAGAGAGTACATTTTGATTTTAATATCCCATAAATCGCACAATTTTGATTATTTATAGTTTTTCTGACAGCAATTTTTGCTGTGAATCTTCATCGCTAACACACTTCTGACTTGAGCTGTCATGCCGCAGCTTACATCGCTTTAAATATGCAAGGCTTGTTAATATTTGGGTAATGATCTTAACTTATATTCTTCCATGTCACAAGTCTGCATCAGGCACTGCAATTTACCCGGCCTGTGAAAGTGAGGGCAAGAAATAGAGGCGAGAAAAGGCGCAAGAAAAGCAGAGGGAGAGTCTGCATCTGATAAAGTCATGCCACTCTGAACTGTACTGATGTGAAAAACAGATGTAGGCGATGACCTGGTATAGGCTATCACACTACACTCAATACACTGTCTCCTCTTCTAGCCCTCTGTGCCAGAGGGTGTCATCAGATAATGTTGGCAGAAAATCCATAAGCAGGAGCCTCTGACACAGGACTAAATTGAGTCAGAATGTGTTTTTATGCTTAGTCAGTTGGTTTAAGTAATTAAGTTGCGATATCAGTCGAAATTCCTCAAGCAATGGTTTTTGATCTTAAATAGTACTGCTTATTCGCCAGCTGGCGATAGCGACTTTAACGTACGCGCAGAAGCTGAAACAAGACATTACAATAATCTTATCCACATGCACGTCACATTTTCCCTCATGCAAACTGTGATATTCAACGCTCTGGCCCTGAACAGCGGGCAACAGATTTAAAAATACAACATTCATAGCAACAGTGATAATGCAAAGGCTGAATTCCCACATCATATCACATCACAGTATGATCCCCTGACTGGTGCATTGGAATAAAGTAGGCCTGCCATTAACCACCCTCAGCAACGTTAAAAATATACTCATTATCACTTCATATCAAATGCAAAATCCTCTATTTTTTCATCAAGCAAGAGTTCCAATCCAAAAAGAAGCATCATTATAATCATTTCTGGTTGTGTTGTGCCAAACCTCCAACATCAGTGGTCAATCTGAATTACATTTAATCTGAATCTAATTGCAGTGTCATTATCGGTTTTAGCTTGTCATATTACTCAAAAGTAAACTCAAATAAGAGCGAAGCTTTATGAGTCTCTGCCAGTCTATTTCACACCACAGAAATGTCACAAATTGTTCCCAATACAAGGACTTTGGAAAATGGAAACTGTTAATAGAGTTATTTAGGTGCTAACAAGCAGCTTTCGGCCATCTGTCAACAGTTGGTAACTATATTCAGTTGCAAATAATGACAAACATTGACATAAACAGATAATTCAAAACACATTTCCCTTATATAAATTCCTTGCCTATAGACCAGAAAGGTGACAACAGGTGAAGGACGAGCATTATGACTTATTTAGTTTATTCAGTCTGCTTGTGTTGTCCGCCGCTCTCGATGGAGGTAAACAACGTTAACCGATACAGACTCTCAATCCGGAGGAAAACTCAGGGTCAAATGGCATTTACAGAGCAAGAGTCCTAAGAAAACCCATGAATAATGTATAAAACCTAGTGTTGTTTCTTTTTCTACTGCGCAGAACTTACATGGTGCGTGATCAGACTTACAAGGAGTGCAAACGTACACTTCATCAATTGATGTCATCTAGAGGCCAGAGAGAAGTACAAAATTTGTCACAGGCCAAAAGTTTACAAGTTGGCACCGCACCAGTTTTCCTGACTTCCCTATCGCCGTGATGGAAAAGTTCATTAGCTCATTCAATTATGTAATAGAGCCATCTTGGCGGAGCCTGAAATCGCCAGACCTTAGCATTCCAAGCAAGAGCTCTTTCCATTGCTTTAAAAGCTTCTCTGGACTAATGAAGTCTGGAGAAGTGACTTCATACCGCACTTGGCTATGCATACGCCGAGAGCCATGCTTCTCTATCATATGCCCAGTTTCCACGGCAGCTTCTCATGTTGTCCAACCAGCAGCCACAGAAAACTCATTTTGCAGTGGAAAAACAGGGAAATGCAGTACTCTGTGCTTTATGATCAATGGGCTCGTAGCGCTCTCACAAAGACCCAGGGAGTGAGTCATTGCTGCGACAGCCTCTCCATACTACAAAAGTCACTGCACTCCATCACACATTGTTATAGCACATCATGTAGGCGTATGCTTTTGTATTACATAGTTGACTCATTAGATCTGACAATGCCATGCCATGTGGTATTGTGATACAAAGTTACAAGTCAAGGCATCGAGACTTCCGTGCAGCCTTCTGACTGACACCTCCCAACTCATTATTTCTTACAGGTGTTTCATTTAACTTTTCAGCCAATTAGACACATTTAGATACCAAAAACTATTGATAATGCCAAAACATCCATTAATGGTATTAAAGCATGTGGAGAAGTTTATACAAACCCATCTAACACGCTTTCTAAACTAGCCCATCTGGTCCAGATGGCCTCAAGGTTTGACATCTGCAAGGCTGATAAAACTCTTCGCTTCCTCCAGACCTCCACAGGCTATATCTGGGTCAATGACATGATGCATATTAAACTATAAAATGATACATTAAAATACAAACCATACAAAAATATTTTCTAAAAATAAATATGGCTTCAAATTCTCAATTCATGCTAATCTTTATTTGTGGTGCTCAAAGTAAAAAATACTTAGGTGGTGTAACTGCATGGAGATTTTTTTATATATATATGAAATATTGAAAATATGAAAATGTGTGTCTAACAAATGTGTGTGTGTGTGTGTGTGTGCGCGTGCATATATATATATATATATATATATATATATATATATATATATATATATATATATACATATATACATACATACATATATACAGATATATATATATATATATATATATATATATATATATATATATATATATATATATATCCCTCAAATCCCAAATTAAAGTCAGCGTGGCATAGCCAACGTGCAGCCATTTTGTTGTCATGTGACAAGAAAACTATAACATTAATGATTAATGTAAAACAAAGTGTGTGTGTGTGTGTGTGACACACATTTTCATATTTTATATATATATATATATATATATATATATATATACACACACACACACACACACACACACATATATATATATACACACACACACACACACACACACATATATATATATATATATATTTTTTTTTTTATAAAATATAAATATATATATATATATATATATATATATATATTTTATTTTATTTATTTTATTTTTTTTTTGAATGGTTAAACAACATTTCTTATTTAACTTGACGGACTTGTTACAATATACCCATTTGATTAAATTTGATGGACATCTCACATGCATTTAAATTACATTTTTAAAGGATTCCTCCTTCTTATCTCGTAGATGCTCATGTCATTGATCCATCTTCTAATATCTCACTTTTGTAGCTGTAAGTGACCAAGAGGTTCAATATTTCAGACAGACTGAAATATTATTCTCCATTAAAAAAATTAAATAAATTATTGAGAGCCAGCCCGTCCAACTTGTAAACATTTTTTCTCCAGTAAACCTTAATAAAAACGTTCAATCCTGACAGGTGATTAGCATATGAATCAGTGATATGCATTCACTCTAAGAGGCGTTGATGCACAACAGTAAAACCTGTTGTTTAGAACAAAGTGATGGGCAGAACTTCCCTCTGCTATATTCACAGAGCAATGCAGAAAAATGCCATATGAACACAGAAAAGTCTGATTCGCCAAAGTGCCGCACTACTGGTCAATATATATGTTGAAGCCATTCTCTTCTAAATGTCTCACAAACATCGTGCCTACCGCTATTATTTCGTGGAAACCAAGAAAAATCGCTATGATATTAACAAATCAACATCGACGAAATGAATCGAGCGACGCTTTTCCCGCAAGGAATCCGTGAGAGATGTTCAAAGTTGACCCATTTCCATGCACTTACCTTCTTCTATCTGCTGCCGCTGTTGCCAAACACCTCCAATATGATCACCTAAACACAGTCGACTGCAGATTTTTGGGTATCTCGTTAATCACTTGATGTACGATGGCCCCCAATACGACAAACTCCATTCCTCACGCACGGAAATCACACGCAAATCTCCCAAAGCGCGATACCAAGTGGGAAAAGCTGTTGCGCTGTCCAGTGAAAGTGGTGCTGAAACGCTCTCGTAGCCGAAGTACTTTCCATTTCTCCAAGTCTTCGTGTCCATTCATTCAGTATTGGCAAATACTGTTCGTCTCGTGTTAGGAGCTCATACCTGAAGAGATAGTACTGCACTGAGCATAACTGGAGAGCAGAGCCGTGCTGAGATGTAGGCAGTGCTCTTCAGTCGAAGCAGTGCGTTCAACGCCCACATAGCCCACTCTATTTGATCACACACACACATACACACTCACACAACGCAGAAAATACACTGACTGATGAAAGAGCTTTCGTGCAGCTAACAAAAAATGATTGATCTCTTTAATAAATATATCTGCATATGCAGATACTTAAAAGCACATAAGGATGTTTTAATAAAGGCTACAGGAAACTCCTACAAGAAAAATCATGCAGAAATTCTAATAGAATTATATTTATAATTATTTAAGCAACCTTGATTAGATAAAAGTGCAAAAATGCTTGAGATAAAATTATGAGATAAAAATTAAAAAGAGATAAAAATTGATAAAAAAAAAATTATAAAAAATTCAAAATGTTAAACAATAAATTATTAATTGTTAACTGTACATTACAAGATTTATATTGTAAAAGTCAATAAATGATATTACTGTAATTTACATGAAATGCAAATAAATGCAATTTATGGTAATGAGTACCCTATAAAAATGTTTTTTAGAAGTAAAAATTATGAAATGCCTTCTAATTTATTGATAAAAAAAATTATATTTAACAAGACAATGTGCATATCTCACACAATAATGATTTTTTTAAATTAATTAAAAATCATAATTTATGGGGAAATTAACATTCCCAAAATACCATGAAGTACAACAAATGTATTTCAGCTCAGATAAGTTGGTATATTAACATTACATACAATTATATAAAATATACAATCACAAAGAATTCCGTAATGCCTATAAATATTGTCACTGTATTTTTTACAGTAAAGTAATGGCAATCATAGTTGCTATTTTACCATTTTACTGTAAATATAAAAAAAAAACTCTAAAGAACCACTACTGAATAAACAATAATATTGAGAAGAAAAAAGCACTTCAGTTTATCCAGTAGGATTTTATTATATTTTGTTTTAGTTTTTTTGTGTTTTTGTTTGTTTTGTTGTTGTTGTTGTTGTTGTTGTTGTTGTTTTAAAGCAGTCTTGTTTGATCCCATTAGGATTGCTTTTTTATCTACTGTATTCTCCACTTTGGAAAGGAAATTAGTTGAATATGCTTTTAAAAGCAGTGTAAATGTCCTGGAGACAATTGTACATCTTCTTGTACATGCAAGATGTAAAATATAAAGCAAAAAGATTCAGGGCATTGATAACCACAGTGCAGTGAGCAAAAGAGGATTTAAAAATACAGAATGTCCCGAAGGACACTTTTTTGGAATGCTAAATATACCCATTTATGCGTTGCTGTTTTTGAGGACACATTTAGTCACAAAGCATGTCAGTACAAATCTGGGCTTGAATAAAAGGTATGCAACATCTACATTTGGATGGTAGTGTTGTATTTGAGCGTTCTCTCAGGATATTTCATTATGAATTCTTAATTCTAATTTATTCACATACATGCCTTTAACTTCAGTGTCTTCCAAACCATTTCCCCAGGAGATTATGATAATAAAATGGCTAATGTAGTGTGCACAATATACTGGTATCTTCCTAGTGTTAACTTATACAGCTTGTTGCTCATGTTATTCTTAAAAAGGCAGAATGACATTTTAGGTTAAACCCCCTTTGCAAGTACTATGTATCAGTTGTTCGCTGACAATTTTTTATTTAAATTTATTCATTGAAACTCATGTAAAGTCATTTCTAAAAGTCTAACTATACCAGTGGACACAGAGAAGGAGTTGCAGACCAGTCTGGTGTGACAAAATTATATTCTGATCAGATTTGTATATCTTTTTACAGTAATATACAGTATATATAATATTTTTCTTATTCATTCTTGTCACTTTTTTGCTCCTTGCATCTGCATTTAATTCTGTGAATGTGTATCAATGTTTTTACTGAGGTCATTTGGCATTACCTCTTGTCCCATTCAGCTATAATTGAATGTTCTAGGAGTAAGATAAGACAGTTTATTACCAGACGGAGTCAATGCTAATTCTCCAATTAGGTTTTATAATATCCCAAAATTCTGAGCTTTATTGGTGTTTTGGGAAATCGCAGAAATAAGTGTACTTTTTAAATGGTACAATATTACCCCCTAGCGGAGAGAAATATTTACTTATGGCCAACAGTCATTTTTTACTGCCATTTACACATACCTAATTGGCAAGCATCAGTTCTCCCAATTATTTATTTTATTTATTTTTTTCATAAATAAATAAATGCATGGTATGTATGTGTAGAGTATGTATTTTATGTATGTATATATACACACACACATTTATAAACACACAAAACTGGAAAAAAAACTCAAATCGAATATGTGACTGCATCGAATATCTGATGTGTCACCAATAATCTTGGTGGATGGTGGCTTGAAAAATGCATGCAGTATCTTTCCATCTACTGTCTATTCTTCCTAAGCATTCTTAAAAAATCATCAGTGCGGAAGTATCACAAACAGAGCTAGATTTAGAAGAGTCCTGCAGCAGCGTTTTGTCCCTGTCGGACAGAGCCCATGCCTCTTTGGTGTCTAGCCAAGCAGCTTTACTGCTCAGAAGCCAAGCTGCCAAGCCACTGTAGGAACATTGGCCAGTGTGTTACTGATAAACTCCTCAAGGTGGCAAATTACAGTGCTGCCAGATTCTCTGCTCGTCTTGGCAACACGACCACTTTTAGTACAGAGCTAGTGCTTTTGGATCATTGCTTTCCCTATAAACTCTTCTTTCTTACACACACACACACACACACACACACGTGTGTGTGTGTGTGTGTGTGTGTGTGTGTGTATGTGTGTGTGTGTGTGTGTTCTTCAAATAGGAATGCTGTTTCATAGGAATGCATCATTTCACATGCAAAAGTGTTTTAAAAAAGTGTTAACATAGAAGCCATGAAGGCAAAAAAAAAAAAAAAACTGGGTCAGATAAAGGTTCTCATTAACTCTATCTATCTATCTATCTATCTATCTATCTATCTATCTATCTATCTATCTATCTATCTATCTATCTATCTATCTATCTATCTATCTATCTATCTATCTATCTATCTGTCTGTCTCTCTGTCTGTCTGTCTTTTCATTAAATACTGTTATCCATCATGGTTTTCAATTCAGCTGTGCAAATTATGCTGTTTTGTAATTTATTGGTGGCATTTAGAGTGAATTGACCTGTTCAAATACTGTCATCCTAATAAAGTTTGTTGTTTTTGAAAAATGCAGTTGATCTACTTTAAATAACGAGTAGCTTGACAAGCTCCAGTCAGATGCAACATCCACAAAAAAAATGACGTGATGTGCGCTAAGGGCCCAACGCTTTCCTGCATTCATGAGAGGAAGGCCCTTTCAATGTTCAGACTTCATATTTTACAAAGTCTTCCAATAAAACTTAAAAGATTTTCTTAGCATTTCCACAGTATCTATTTTAAACCGTACTCTTTGCACCAACTGCAAAACAAAGCCCCGAAGATAGAGCAGCAGAAGGAGAGAATGAAGAAAAAACAGATAAGGAAAGATTAAATACAGTTATATTTTGTTTTCCAACATGCTTGAAGTAGGACTAAAATAAAAGAAATATCCAGACTTGACGTTGTTCAGTGGGCTTAAATTTTTTGTGACATTTAAATAAGCCTTGGATTTAGGGGCATATTTGACAGGCAGCACAGAAAGATATACAGCCAGAAGATGGATCATAGTGAGGACCCTTCAGAGGGAATAATTCACACTTAGCAGAGCTCATTGTCGACTACAATTATTAACTGACATTTAAATGTCCCTTGCTAATATTATGTTAACCTATACATCACCGGGCCCACTAGGAGGGTATAAATAAAACAAATGGCACACACTAGAGAAAGGAAGGATGAGGCTAGGCCAGATTGGTTCATGCAAATCAGTTTCAGCTATTTCTTTCTCTAGCACACACACATTTATATATTACACATGGCAAATCTTTAATATTATTGATGCACAAATGACTTGCCAGCACAATAATCATCTCACAATTTAGTGACATCAGTCTAATGCAAAAAAAGCCTATCAGTGCTAGTAATATTGAACTAATTGATCACTTACATCCTAGAGTAAAATTCAAACTCGTTGAGTTAAGTGGCATAGCATCTGAACACTGTCTATTGCAAAAGTGTATACTTTAATTAACAAACTGCTTCTGCACCATTAACTGAGAAAAAAAGAACAAAGTGCAATATGGTGGCTGTAGGAAATGACTCCATTAAATAACTCTAGGGTGAACTGCAGGGCTGAAATTGTGACCAGCTCCTAAGTAAATTGGTTTTCTGCTATTATTTGTGACTACACATAACCCTTGATGCAGTGCATTGGTTAGATAACAGCTAGAAAGTGTTTACTATAGCCTTAGCCATACACCAGATCATCATCAATAATCATTTAAAGACATTCAGATTGTTGGCAGATCCATAGTGGATTCAGTTCGGTCTCATGTTCATTAGGTTACTACATTAAAACCAATGGCATCATAAATTATATCATACTGATGTTTAGCTACTTTCCCATTATCCTGTGCAGCAAACACTGCTGGTAGTAAGACAACAGTTTACTCTTTGGCCATAATCAGTGAAAACATTATATATAATGAGCATTTGAATCTGTAATTTAGCATTATTCTTGAAGGACAGTAAATAGTTGCATAGCTTTCAAACTGTGAGTTTTATCTCAAAATTCTGCCACCAATCTCCATTATGACTGCCCAAGCTTCTCGTAATAACATAGTGCTCAATGATAAACAATCTTCAGTAATTGTATTTTTATGCTCCACAGAACACCCGTTTGCAAACAGCACAGAAACATGAGGTGTAGATACTTTCACCAAAATGTATACTGCAGGTTTGTTGTAATGCTGCTAGTCGTGATGTCCACAGTTCATTTACCTCCAGTATATTATGTTATTCATATCATTTGGATACAACAGATGGTGTGGACCACACATAAAAAAAAAAAAAAAAAAAAAAAAAAAATTCTAAAATGGCACAAATAGCAACTCCCCAGGCCATAGAGAAACAACTACATGACTCTGGTTATCACACAATAGATTGAGGTGCTGAGATTATACAGTATTATAATCATAATATGTGTTATGGATCATAATATATGTTTTTTTAATCACTTTTTTTCCTGGACCACTTATAACTTTAATATTTTTGCATTAAAAACTAAACTAAATTAGCCTTTCATCACCATTTATCTATCTATCTATCTATCTATCTATCTATCTATCTATCTATATTACACACACACACTAAAAAAATACTGTAAATACTGTCATTTTCTGCCATGACATTATCCAGTAATTAAAAAAAAAAACACTTTCATATTAATGCAGTATATTGTGCCTTATTTTTTACCACATATATATATATATATATATATATATATATATATAAACAGTAATATAGATCTATAAAAGATGTCCTTTATCATGAAGAGATGGTGGCAAAGAAAAAAAATTCCTTTGACTTACAGATTCTGAGAACATTGGGATCACCTTACTGTAGTTATTAAAATGTTACACAGGAGAGTAGTTCTATCTGACTATATGTTCTGAAGGGGAACATCTGTCTTTCATGGCGTTTCAGTGAAATGATAGACCAGGCGTTTCCACCCTTCCCTGATCATTACTGCTCGCTCAATTATGTCCTTGGAACATTCAATATTGAGGAATTCATCCTTCATTTTTTCACATTTCACCACAGAGGAGTCTATCTTTACTTGCATATTCACAGTACGATACAAACACCCACAGAATAAGCTTGCAGATCTGTTCTGAACAGGTTCAGCAAAGTCATATACAAAAGATTTTTGGGTATGGGTACAATATACATTATTTTTTGCTTACACCACACTAGAGCTATAATTGCTGCAGTGCCCCCGAGTTATAACTGCAACAGTGCAGATAAGCAACTGAATTGAGCTGCCAGTTCTATAACAATCACTCTCAAAGCAAGCAATATGTTCCTCTGACATTTTCTCCATTTGGGCTAATACAAGACTCTTACACAACTTTTAACAGCAATTTCCTTGTTGTTGTGTTTCCTAAGGAAGTGCCATTAAGGCAGTCGAAGTTGATAAAATCTACATAGAGTGTCTTGGATGTGAAATAAATAGTAGTGAATATTACCCAATTGCTTCAGAATGCTCATGAACATCCTGAGATTTCTTCTCATTCGGAAGGTCTTATCAATGAAGGGGAAAGCTGATGTATATCTTTAATATGGGTAAACAAATTGTTTTCAACATAACCTTTTGTAGAAGGTATAAGCAGGTAATAAGCAAGCATAATAAGCAAGTAGAAGTTCATACATTTTACTTTGCTTACTATAAAATAAAATAACATTTAAACTTTAATTCTATTTAAAGCTTGCTTTATCCTGTGTTTTTGCATAACAAATCAACATGAAACACTGTTGACAATGCATTTTTCATGCAAAAATGTGTTGTATTTCAGAGTAAAACAGATATTCAACAATTTAGGAAGGGGCTTAATTTTATCCATACAGAATTCATTGAATTGTGAAAATTGTGCATTAAATCATTTCATAGGTAGGGCAAGTTATTACACTTTTTAAGATTAGAAAGGACAACATTTTATCCTCTTAAATATCATGCACTGATGAATTATTCACAACAGGACCAGGAATACGCATTAAATTGGCCCTACTGCTGTACTGTGTAACCTCTAATCACACAGACCCAATTTTGTTTCTCTAGGGTAGTGGCCTCCATATTGCACTGTAACTGTAAATATTTTGGTAACATTGCTTACAGGCTCACGATCTGTGCTTCACACACACATTCTGCCATGCTTCAGGGTAAGACAGCTAATCGTGGCTAACCTCACTCTCTTCACAAGTTCCCATGGTGACTGAATGCCTATGGGCTGTAATGCATGAAATCCATTATAGTCTCTTTGTTTTCATAAGTAGAAATGCAGGACGCTCTCATGTACGCTCTTACATAGTAGTTCCAGTAATAATGTTATGCAGATGCACCAGTAATTTGAACTGAGAGCTATACTTTAAAATAAATCATACACTAGCCAATATGTTGTATGTTCTTACAATGGAAAAGACCAATCTAGATCATTTCAAAAATTTAGGGACAGTAAAGGCTTTTACAGTGTTACAAATATTTTTATTTCAAATGAATGTTTTGAATTTTCTTCCATCATGGGAATAAATTACATCTTAAAACACATTAAAATGGAAAACAGTTATTAATTGTTATAAAATCTTTTTTATAATATTAACAGTTAAATTGTTATATTTGACAATATTATTGTTTTTACTGCATTTTTGATCATAAATGCAGCTTTGGTAATCATAACAAAAACATTAAAAAAAATTTTTAAAAATCTTACCGATCCAATTTTTTGAATTGTGGTGTTTATATAGAAATTAATATAATCAATATTGCTATTAAAACAACTGTATGTGTGTGGTTTTTTTTTTGTTGTTGTTGTTGTTGTTGTTTTTTACCTTGAAATATCCGTATCAAAATCATTCTGACTTCTAATACGGCTAATGTCTTCCGTTTCTTCCAAACGTCTGTTCTGGGAGTATGTAAGTTTAGTGAGCGGTTACGAAATTCAGCGAAAAGGTCGGTGTTCTTTGTGACAACAACAAATGCTACAGGTACAGCAGGTACAGCTATCCAATGTAATTACAACAGTAATATATTTATGACAGTGAATTCCACTCATTTTACTGCAGGGGGCTCCAGAATCAAAAAAATACACAAAACTACATACAGTTGCTTTAACAAAGCTAAAATGGGGGTTTTAGTCCCAATTGAAAGCCATCTTATAATTTAGTGAGACGTAGCAACATTTTTAATTACCTTTCTTTTCTTTTTTTTTTTCTTTTTTTTTTTTTTTTTAGAAACTTTCACTTATTAAAACTGAGATTTGTCAGTTACATCAAAAGTGACTTGCACTAATCTGTTTGCCAGCAGTGGAGTCACACTGGAGAAACTTTTAAGTACTTCACCCAAGGGCATTACAGTGCCAGTCAAACCTGCTCTCACTAAGCCATGGACAGAGAGCATCACCCTTCAGGGATTTGAGGCACCAGCCAAACTTTTAACCACTTCTTAAGAAGTAGTTCCCCCAAAATAACAACTCTTTATCATTTACTCACCCTCATGTAATGGAAGAAGAGTTTCAGTTTATTCTGATCAATCTTTTGTGTTCCACAGGAGACAGAAATACTGGTTGAGGGTAAGTAAATTATGACAGTATTTTGATTTTGGGATAGACATACATTTTCCACAGCAAAGTCTTCTCAGCACTACTCTTCTCAAATTAAGCACAATCACAGACATCTTAAAAAGTACTTCCTCTGAAAGACTTATCCATGGAACATTTGTCTGAAATCGCTTCAAGCTCCTTAAAATTCCATTCAATCAAAGCAGTTGCCTGACATCTGCACACTTCACAACATACTTTTTTCTCAACACCAATTTGGTTTTGATTAGATGACTTTGCTATGTACATCCGAGAAAACATCCAAGCGAGAAAACAGTGCCAGGCCCATGGAACAATACATACTTTCACACCATCCCTTTGAAATATGACTTCCTGAACACAGCATTCCAGAATCACATTGTCATTCATCTCTTCTGCAAACATCTAATTAAATCCAGCCTCAATAGCCAGAGATGGAATCTACGATTCAATGAAGTTTATCCAAAAGGAATAATCATGATAGCAAGATGAATATGCTATATGGAGCTTTCCATGAACAAAGTATACCGTGAAGTGTTAGAGGTATTAGGTATTGCATATTAGTATTTAATTCATAGCAGTAAAACATAACCATTGTTAAAGATAACGTGAGCACAACCTGATCATACATTTCAGTATTTAGTATTTATTTTTCAAATATTGTATTTGATTGCAAATTTAGGTTGTTTTCAGAGCTGCAGTCTCCTATAAATGGATAAATGTGAAATTTTAAACAGCAGGGGTCAGCACTGTGTCCTAGTTTCTTTACCTAAATGAAAACAACCCATAAAACAATGACAACAAGTAATGCTTGCTTAAAATTTAGCTACAGATTCTTGCATACACAAGATATTAACATTGTTATAAGCACAAAAAGTCTTAAATTGATTTATTATATGTTTATTATTACTTGAGGCACTTTGTTGAGTCTGGAAAGCATGCATTAACATAACACTAGAAACTGCAACAACACATTTCATTCTGTGGACCTGCTGCTGGAATGCTGCCTAAAACACTATTCTTATTTGAAATAGGACAAAGAAGCCATTTATCATCCACTTTCAGATTTAAGTTGAGGAATATAAAGTTCAATATAAAATTCAATGTTTACATTCAGTTTTTCTCCAGTGCTTTACATAGATTTATGTACGTTTAAAATGGTCAAATACACATCAACTTACAAAATATCCACACATGTTTTGTTCCTTTGTTACAGGACAGCTATAATAATATGTTTTTTTTTACAATTTGAGTTTTCAGTATGGCAGCAGGCCGATGGATAAATTGAGCACTGATGCTGTCTCTATTTTGTCTTAATCATCTTAACTTCACTTCAAAAGGCTAAAAACATACAATTTGAACTACTTTGGATACAGACACTATACTCCATAATTACAAAACAGCTCAGGGGAATGAAGAAAAGAATAGAACAGAGTGGAACGGCTGAAGTAGAGAGTGGCAGCGAGTGAAAGAGAGAGGGGGAAGGGCCACACATGAATCTATAAGAGCCCAGGCATTGGCTTTATCCCTTGTGTGACACTCACAGTGAAACAAACCCAAACCTCACCCACTCTCACACACAGTCACACCACATGCTGCAGGACCGTTCGCTCAGGATGGCCACTCACAGAAAATGCCACAAAGCGTCAAATGTTGCTTTCTTAATCTGTCTTTTTGCTGCCTTGTTTCAAGGTGAGTACAATTTACTTCACTTTTGTTCTCCTGCAGATGTTTGGACCCAGCTTTGCATTACTTAAGAAGTTAAGGGAGAAGCATGTTATACATTAACATTTTGCTTTGAGAGGTCTTATCTACTCCTAACTTTTAGTAACTATTAAAAAGAAAAGTTTTAATGCAAAAGTTTCAGCGCTTGCTATAATGCATGCGCTTCTCCACTCCGCTCTGCTAGTTGGCTGTCTGCGAAGCTACCACACCCCTTTGCATCACAGCAATACGCTGTAAATAAAGTTGATGAGTTTCCTCTCAAGTTAATGTCTTGGGATCAGCTGATTCGCTCTCTCCCACACAGTGTATCTGAGCATATATTATATTACCAGGTGGCCGTGTGTGCGTCTGTATGTGAATTAAAGAGTCCATCTGTTGTTATTCCATTAGGCATAAAGAGGATTTTGTTAATTTGGCAGACTATGAAGCATCCAGGTGTTTAGAAGACCCTGGGCAGCAAAAGTTGTAGACCGTATGATGTAATACATATTTCAAATTCAGTCAGAGACAGAAATAAACACTCATGTTTACATTACAAGAGCTGCACAGGGAAAACCACAAATAGAAGATACAGTGGTGCAGAATTATTTTCAGAATTTACATTTATTAATAATTTCCAGTAAAATATCTACACTTATTCAAGAAGCAAAATTGCATTAAATGTTTTTTTTAAGTTTGACAAATTTTATTTTCTATTTGTTGTTTTTATTATTTTAAGCTTTATAAGGTTAATAGCTTAAAACATGAATTATATATATATATATATATATATATATATATATATATATATATATATAAAATTAAGATATTTTCTCTGAAACAATAACATAAAAATAACTCACAATTTTGCGTCTTATGTAGATTTGGATTTGGACTGTAGACTTTATTACTGCAAAACAAGAAAAATATCTATTAAGACAATGTTTGAGAAATAGATTCTGCCTAACAAACAACATTTTGCCAAAAGAAAATCTGCTAAAATATGAGCCAATATTTGCTGTTATCCTACTTCTATAAATATTAAGTATAAAAATGTAAAATAACGCTTTTTCAATTTTAAAGAAAACAATTCATTTTAAGTAAAGAAAATAAGTAAAACTAATTCTATTAATTATTATAAGTCCATGCATAAAATGATATTTAGCCGCATTAAAATACAGTCAACCATGCATTAATATGAGGAAATGTCAATGTTTAATTTCAAAAATATTGCTTCATCAATTAATGTGTCAAAATACTAAAGTAAAGTATGTTTATTTTCCAAGTTATGTTTGGGGCAATGCATGCATTCCCAACAACCAAGAACAGCTTTCACTCTCATTGGCTTAGGTCCCATAACTCAGTTATTGTAGCTCAAAGGGGTTCGAGCTCTGCTGATAATGATGCTTTGGCAGAGAGTGAAGGGGTTGGGCTGCTCAAGGAGTGTCTGATTAGAAACATAAGAGTCTGTCTTTCCTCCATATGTTTGCTGCCCTCTCTATGGGTGGAGACAATGTGGGCCCCACACTCGAGGAAGAGAGGGGCTGAGGGGTCAGAGGTCGGGGGGTATGCTGTTACAGAGAGAGAGAGAGAGAGAGAGAGAGGGAGAAGGCGGTCCAAACTTACATTCCTCCTTCCTTTTAACTGGATTGTTTGAGTCTCAAATTCCAGCATCCCTAAGGGAACGCTCAGTGTAGCAGCAAACGACCAGGCATCATTTAGCACTGCTAAACTGAACAGAATGTTCTATACCATCATTGCTTTCTCAACCTCAGAGAGACAGAAAAAAATATGATGAGATGATCAACAGTAGAAAAGTTTAAAATTTTCTAACGTTAAGATTTCATGACCTAGCAATGAACAATACTTGTATTGCTTTTATTGCTTTTTTTTTCATACACTAACTTTTAAAAATGTGGGATCAATAAGATTTTCTTTTTTTTTTTTTCTTTTACTTTTTTTTTTAATTCAGCAAGGACACATTAAATTGATAAAAAGATAAAGACAGTTGCAAAATATTTCTATTTCAAACAATAAATGCTGTTTTTTTTATCCCTAAATATCCATAATAATAATGTTCTAAACATTGATAACACTAAGAATAAGAAATGTATCATGAGAATTAAATCAGCATATTAGAAAGATTTCTGAAGGATCATGTGACACTGAAGACAAGACTGAAGACACTGAAAATGCTTTGCATCACAAAAACAAATTACATTTTAAAATATAATAAAATAGAAAATCAGATAAATTGATCAAACAAATTGATCAAATAAATACAGCCTTGGTAAGCATAAGAGACTTCTTTTAAAAACAAGCTGAAAACCTAGCTAATGCTAAGGTGTTTTGGTAGTTGCGAGGGCATATATGAACTTGCTAAGGTGTTCTCAATGGTTGCTAGGGCATTCTAAGTGGTTAGTGACTACTAGGGTGTTCTGAATGGTTGCTAGGGTGTTCTAAGTGTTAACTGACTGCTAGGGTGTTCTGAATGGTTGCTAGGGTGTTCTAAGTGTTAAGTGACTGCTAGGGTGTTCTGAATGGTTGCTAGGGTGTTCTTAATGGTCGCTAGGACATTCTAAGTGGTTAGTGACTGCTAGGGTGTTCTGAATGGTTGCTAGGGTTTTCTGGATGGTTTTGAGTGATGAAGTCAAAAGATTCAATCCCCAAGATTCTTTGACATTCTGGTTCACCTTCAAATGTAAGTCTATGGGATTTCTTTTTGCCCACCAGAAAGTCACTAAAAAAAGTTAATTTATGACCGAGATTTGAGAATATTTTCTTTGCCTTTGATAGGCAAAAGTGACAGATGTACTTTAGACGGGGGGTTGGAGGCATATGCTCGTGCATCTGCTGTAGAAAAGCTGATCTCTCATAGCAGCTGACGAACTGTCAGTGTTATCAAGTGTGAAGCAGGGCATGATGTAGCGAGCGTGCTGTCAGCTCCGAGAGAAACTGCAATGTAGGACCTCGCCAAGTAGCACGAGCAGCCTTGAGGATCACAGTACAGATGTAGAACAAAAACATACCACTTTATTGACACCCACACTCCTTCTGTCCTTCTTTCCTCACATGATAGGGTCCTTTATCATTCCTTCTTCCCTACGGCTTAAAAGGAATCCATCCTATCCCGTTATTCAAGCATTCCTGGGGTTGGAATGTCGAAACATTCCATGACTGGAAATTCCCAGAGGCTTTGAGGGAAAGGCAGGGATAGTAAGAGAGTAAGAGATGTAACTTCCTGTTATGTGATGGGAAATATGGAGGGAATGGGGTGAAGATGAATTGAGGAATAGGGGGGATGGGGGCAGATAGATATAACATCTGTGTGGAAGGGGGTTGTAGAAATCTTCCCTATGGTTGTAAGAGGCCCATTTGTAATGTTGGGGGTGGTGCTGATGCAAGTGCCTGAGTGAATTGGCCTACACATGTTTTTGTTTGTGTGGACAATTATTGACGTCAACTTTTCACCTTCAAACAAACACGTTTGGTAAACAGATGTATTTCTGGCTCCTGAACACATATGTGCATAATTAGGAATGATTATACGGAAAGAAAAAGAGAAATGCAATCAGTGTCACAAAATTTGACAATGAAATTTTTAAATAAAAACTTGGTAATGCTGTACTTAAGCCTTTATGTATAATGCATTATAAAATTAGATTTAATTCATTAATTATGCCTTGCAATGCACCTGATAATGCATTGTACAATTTTAATGAATAATTGTAACCACAATTAATACATTATAACACTTATCAATTCATTGTTACACTACGGATTTTAAATTTGGTTATAATTATTTACAACTAGATATAGACATTATAATGCATTATACATAAAGGCTTTAAGTGAAGTGCTACCAAAACCTCTAATAATTTTATTTTTTCTTTTTTAAGAATGTTGAGGTCCAAAAAAACTGGAACCCATTGACTTACATTGAATGGAAAAAAATTCTTCTTTGAGTTCCACAGAAAAAAAAGGTCATAAAGGTTAGGAAATTTTAATTTTTTTGGGTGGTCTATCACTTTAATTTGGCTAAAGGTTTTCTTTAATTGTCCCATTCTTGTCTCTATTTTAGCCAGATATTCATTCTCTGTGACCCTGATGCTAACACTTCTCTACCACTCACTATGGTGTGTTTAGAGATGCATTAAATTTGTACCACCATAACAAAAATGGGGGGAAAAGGCTCATTCTTGTTCTCATGTGAACACAAAATCTTCACATCACAACTGGGTCACTAATATCCCTTCTGGCAAACTGGAGCCATGCTTTCATATGATTCTTTGAGTAATGGGCTCTATTGTGCCTTCCCTCTATATAGGCCACTGTTATTCAGAGCTATTGATATGGTTTAATTTATTCTGTCAACTACTGAACTATGTAGTGCCTTCAGAGCAAAGTCTTTAATGCTTTCAAATAGTTTGTACATAATTCAGTTCAGTGTAGTTTGTTGGTAAAACTACCAATGCTCAGAAGTTGCTGTTTTACTGTTCTTTTAATGTATGCTTTATGTATAAAATAAAAAATATATTTTTCTATTGCTGTAATAGGCTATAATATTATCTATTTTTATATTTTATCTACACAAAATGTCTAATACCTGTCCAACAAATAGACAGAAAATTACAATTAAGCAATCTCTTTCGTTATACAATGGAAAAACATACATACACACACACACACAAAACACAGTCTAAGCAGTCATTCAACAAGAAATTCACTGAACAATCAATACCAGACACAAGTCATAGTAGTGTTGAAAACAACGAGCGACAATAAAGTCAAAGTGCACTTCAGTTGCTGTCACCTCCAGATACTGTATGCTTTCTATAGCACAGGACAACAGCTGTGATGGGCAAGTGTGTTATAAACTGCAGTGAAATTCATTGTTAGCATGCCATCACAATTTTATCCTACACACTCTTCTTTTGTACTTCTATGGTCAAAGAACCCTCTTTTTATCAAGAAAACAAAATATAAGATCTTTTTGTCTGTATGCCATATGGTACTTGGCTAGATGGAGACAATTAAGTTATTGATGTTACATTCTAAGTTTTTAGAATTTTGGCTTCTGGGCGCTTTAAAGCACCAGTACTTGGGTGGTTTTGAAAGAAACTAGATAATGTTCTTCTGTGATACCCATTTTTTTCTCTGTTTTCCTGTTTTTTGCACTACTGTTCAAAAGAGGTCATTGATATACATATTTTTTTCTGAATAAAAACAGTTTGTGCTTTATCAGAACGGCTGATAGATAAACTTCATTAAAACCCAACTGTCTGTCAGTTTATAGGAAAGATGGAAGGAAGTGAGGCAGAGTGAATGATTCCAGCCAAGGGTCAGTTTAGGGTCATCTCTTTGTTATCTTTGCACTGAAATATACCTAATAAAATGTTTTAGTTCAGCATGCTGTCCACTATGCAATGCAAATGAATGCAATGAAAAAAAGCATAGGCATCGTTACATCTGTGTTGGTTAAGATGTTTGCCTCTAAATTAAATCAAACCATCAAAACAATACACCTTTGAAATACCAGACACACAGAAACACACATGCCTCATACCACACACACTGGTCTCCATTTAACCAATTAATAGGAAGAGAAATAAACAAAGTCATATCAGGCTGGCAGGAGCCCAGGGGGAGCGATTGAATGAGTGAATACCGCTGAGGTGAGGTCATGCTAGGAACGAGGGGCTTGGAGAAGCAGGAGGGTGGATTCTGGAGTAGAGGAGGAGGAGAAAACAAGATTTTAATGTGCCCATCTGGTGACTTCAGCTAATGGTGATGGAAACAAAACCCTTGGCATGAATTAATCTGTAACGTCAGAAACCAAAAGGAACAATTTACTACTCAGTAAGCGTTGCTCTTTCATAGCTCAGGAGTCTTACACAGAAATAATTGAAACAATTGCTGGCATGCAGCTAGAATATAGAGTTGCTATACAATAGAGTTATAAAAACTATAATTTTCATATTGAAAGGTTATACTGAAAACTCATGGCAAACCTGACCACAGTTTGAGATGCTATTAATAACTCTTCTGAAGGTCTAGAGACTCATGTCTGGGTTCTTTCTCTCAAGACGGTAAAAGTCTCCATTTGCTCTTCATTTAATCTCATTGCTGGCAAGGAGACATAACTGAGATATTAAAGAGATATTAAATCACATTTGTGCTTTTTTCTTTTAGAAACATGCAAAAAGCAAATAAAGGGATTCACTTGGATTCTAAGGCTAATGAAAATTAAAAACGATATTTATAAGGATAATATCCACAGCAAACCCTAGCTAGTTAATTTGAATGTCAGTAGACAAGAGAAATATTATACATTTCTTTACTGTAGTTAGTGATGCTAATAAAAATGTCCTGCAAGTGACAGAGTTTTGATGACAAACAATTTACTGTTTTAGTACCTATAAATTCCCAGGTTTAAATATTTTCACTAAATCAGGCAGTTACACATACACTGGAAAGTGTATTACACAGAAGTGGAATGAAGGCTATTATTCTTGGGAAGCTACATAATCCTGCTTATAAATCTAATTTACAAAACACTTAGGGATGATTTCACTAAACAGTTACGCCTCCACAAAACTAACACTCAAACCCGGTTTCAAAGATGGGGAATTTCATTGTGCAAATTGCATTCAGAGCTAATTTTTGGCAGAGTTTGCACCATTACCGATTTGCATAACTCTTTTGGTCAAAACAAAGAAGCGCATGCAAATAAACCCAATTCATTCTTAGTGAGTTTCCCTGTGAAACTTTAGCATGGAAAAATCTAGATGCTAACATCAGGATACAGTTAAATATGCTTTATCCTGACTTATAAACATAATAATACACGCAGAAGAGATTCAACACTACCATATCATATTATATCATTACTTCTCATGGCTATTTAATTTACAGGCAAAATAAAAACATGGGAAATCTCATTTGCTGACTACCAAAACTTTGAAAAATGCCAAAATTTGATGTGTGACCAATCAAAAGATCAATTGGAATTAATTAGACTGTGGTGAACTTGAGAATAGTTTGCTGCATGCTCAAGAGAATTATGCAAATAATGCTAAATAATCGTTTCATTATAATGTATGGAACGGATGTCTTAGAGTGCACTAAATCATTCTGACAGTGATCTGACTCATTACTGTCTCGCTTTAGGTTTCATGTGTATCATGCTGAGCACTGACACATGACCGAAGACAAAAAAGATCTCTCCTTTAAAATAGAATCACTCCTTATTCAAACCATCTCTAGCAGAAAATCACATAAATCACATTTTTCAGCACATAATCATGTGCAAATGAGAAATGGCTCCAGAAAGACATAAATAAGAGTCTTTTATTTCCTCTTTCCATCTCCCTGCCTCCTTTTCTTTTTTCTTTTTTAACCTCTGACTGACTCTCTCTGAGGCGTCCAGAGGGGAGTGTGTTGAGGCAGGGATGGGGTCAGAGGTCAGGACCTCTTGTAGCAGGGAGGAGGAGTGAGGTTATGGTTTTATTAGCTCAGTCTGGGCTGATGCATCCATGCTCAATTAGTCTATTAATTACACACAGCACATTTAACCCATTGATTCGAACCAGTGCAGCCCTTGGCAGAGCTGTTCAGAAATTAGGTCAGTGTTCATTCCTCTGGCTCCGAAAAACATTATGCAATTTAATCGACTTGAACCAGAGTTAAGCACACTAAGCAAATGCTAAACATACCTCTGAATCTCAAAGATTGAGTTTTGTAAACTTTTGCTACTCAATTCAATTCGTTTGGATGTGGCCAATTGAACACAGTCAGTTAGGTTGTCATTCAGCTCTCTAGTCAAACCAGATCTAGCTTCATCAACTACAGCACCAGCAACATTTTAAAGAAGCATAAGAGATAGGACAGAATAAGAAAAATGTTTGCCAGGCAGATTCAAACTCGCATCACCCACATAAGCTCTGTGGCTCAATGTGTTGGCTCTAACACAAGTTTTTAACTCATACACTACAATGCTTGTGGGTGATGAAGACAGAAAGCAGCTCAATTAAATAGAGGGAAAAAAGAGAAAAACTTTAACTGAAATGCTAATTGGATTTGAGTCTATGGAACACTGCCAATGCAACAATATCATGACAAACAACACAACACAATATTGATGATTTACAGCTCAGTTAAGGCTTATTAATTCTAATAATTTTATCTAACTAGACACATTTCCGAATAAATTATGTGAGTGGTGCCTAACCATGAGTTAAGTAAGATTTTTTTAATGGTTTTGAAAGGAGTTTCTTATGCACACTAAGGATCCATTTATTTAATCAATATCACCATAAAAACAGTGATATTGTGATTTATCACTACAAATCAGCATCAATACTCTTACACTCAATGCTCAGTCATCAGTGTCACATGATCCTTTAGAAATCATTCTAATATGCTAATTTGCTGCTCAAGAAACAATATTATTTTCAATGTTGAAAACAGTTATGCTGCAATAATTTATTTTCAGGATTTTTTTTAAGAATAGAAAGATCAAAAGAACAGCATTTATTTGAAAAAGACTTTTTCGTAATTTTATGCATCCTTGCAGAAAAGATCTATTAATTTTTTGCTCAGATCCCTCTTCCAGTGCACGCCTATTGTGTCTTTTGATCATTTTATTATCTGCCAAACAAAGACTGTATGTTTTAGAAAGATTAAAATTAGAGTATCATAACTTAATATCATGACACTTTGAATGCAGTAAGTTTGAATGAGCCACCCTGACAACATTTACCTTAAATTTCAGCTGTGATTTGTGATGATGTGCCTGAAGATTTGAACAGAATCATCCGTGGGGATGGTGATCCACTTCCAACAGCAAAGGTGCACAGCAAAGGTAAAAAAAAAAAAAAAAAAAAAAAAGGAAAATAATCCATGTTAAACTCAGCAAAGAAATAAATGAAACATTAATACATTAATGAATTAATAAAGGTGCTATTTGGTCATAATACTTTCTTTGCTTTCTCTGTAATTAAAAACATGAATCACTTTTAATTCCTTTTCCTTTGTTTTGAGCTGATTAACTTACACAACATCAGCCAGAAAAAAGGCAAGAAAACTATCTAGGTATTTATGACCAAAACAGGTGATGTTGTTTTAAATGACATTACAATTCAAGTTTGGTTTGGATTAGATGTGATATAATTAATCCATTTGTTCAAATATTTGTGATCTATAGTATAATGAACCGACTGGTATAATATATGATTTTCCTGAAGTCTAAAAAGTAGAATTTACCTCACTAAACTATGACCATGTTCTTCACATTCCAAATTAAACTGAATGAGAAAAACAATTCTTTATGACAATGACCACAACACTTGGACAAGTAATTACAAGTATATTTTTCTCTCATAAAATTTTCCCCACCATGTCACCTGATTCAGAGACCTCAGAGACGCCACAAACTGAGACCACTGAGCCAACTCAACCTGACAAACAGACCCCAGATCAGACCGACCCAAACCCACCTGAAAAAAACAGTGTCACTTCTAAGGTGGGGACACTCCGTACTATACTTCAGAAAACATCATCAAAGAATTCATTATTTGTCAAGCTCCATCCATTATGTGTATGGTTAAGAAGACTTCTAGTCTTATATTTGTGTTTATTTTGCAGGGCAATGTGGTCTGTGTGGATAAAATACCGGTGCGATACAAATATGATGTGCTGCTGAAACTAAAGGCCTCCTCCACATGTGTAAGTACAGATCTGGATTTATCCTGTGATAATTGGGCAGAATCTGGGGAAATAATATTATATAATAGTAGCAGTGCTGATTCTAGATCCGTACTGGCTAGTTTAAAAGGGCTGAAATTAGGTATAGAGTTGGAAAACTGACCTAAGCTTTAGTTAAACTACACAGACCAAAACAGACCAGCAGTACTCAAACTGATTCTAAAAAAAAAAAAAAAAAAATCATCCAAGTAACAAGGTTGTGACTCCGAGTAGCCTATATCTGCACCCACATTGTCAAGGTAAGAATACATGATTTTTAAAAATAAAACTAAAATTTAAGTAAAATATATTTTAGATTTTTTATTATTATTTTAAATTTCCAAAGCCCAGAGCCTAATTTGATAACCTATATTATATTTTTGTAGATTAACTATTGTGAATCATATTTCACCCTAAAACAAACAGAAAACATAAATGGCATTTTGCTTAAAGAAATGAAGGCAATTTTTTTTTGCCATAACATTTTTGCACTGTATTGTTATAGTCATGACAGTTAAGCACTTTCCCTAAATTCCCATTACCATAAAGTGATAAAATGTATTAAATTGTACAATATTATATAATTACAAAAATGTTTAAAAAAATGAATATTTAAATTGTAAAGCACTTAGACATAATGGCAGTATTTGTTGCATTAATGTACTGTATACTGTTTTAAACAAAAACAAGCATTGCATTAATGTAAAAAAAAATAATAATCATTATTATAAAAAAAACTATTATAGTAATAAATATTGTCTTTGAGAACAGTGGAAAATACAAAAAAATAAATAAATAAATAAAATGTGGAGTGTAATGTGACCTGCACATGTTTTCAATGAGAATCACCAATTAGCAATCACTCAGACATACCCACACACCTTTAAATTTCAGAAAACCCACACTAAAGTGTGATCAGCATAATCTACAATAAAAACTGAGCCTTTAGGCACAAATAAATCATTAGAGAGACTGCTAAGTGTGCCTTCCTTTTGTCAACTATGACTTTATACAAGATGTTTAAGTCTTTTTATAAGTCATCCTATAGAGACCCTAAAAAGTGTGTTATGCCATGTGCTAAGGTCTCGCTGGGTGGACCCGTCATAGAGACCTTGTGGCCTGCACATCAATGGTATTCCATTACACGCTAGGGGCGGCCGGCAGTTCAGCATTCACGCCAGGAACTCCGCCAAGATACAGAGTCAGGGCTCTAGGTTTAGTTTCAGAGCCAGTAAAGAGTCTCAATAGAATAAAGTATCTACTACGAGTAGAAAAATAGGAAAAAAAGACATCATGAATGACTTGTGTATATGTGACTAAAGCAGACTTCATGACATCTGATGATTTCAGCTAAAATTCAAGAAGAATTTGACACTTATTTTAACAAAAAAGAAACCAATTGTTCAGCAAGTGAAGGCAAAAGATTTAAGTTAAACTGCTTCTGTCTTATTTATATATTGTAGCATTTATACATGACTTTTACTTTTTGAAAGTTTGCTCAGTTTATTAGCTAATAATTGTTGATAATAATTAACATAATTATCAATTTTAGTATTTTGATATTATTTTAGTGTTAATCATAAGGATTTTCATCAAAATGGCATATTTTTATGGGAATTCTTCTATTCGCCATTGTTCCCTTGGAGAACTGTGATTGAGTGGAAGGGGAGGCTGTTGCTAAGAGAGAAAACCTGAACATACAGGCGTCATATTACACCACATTCCAGGAAAGAAAGAAATATGAGAGATAGAGAGAGAAAGAAAGGGGAGAAAAAGAGAGTAAAGCTTAATGCATCACTCTGCTTTCTTTTCATCATGTTTACATGTTAAATAACCACACACAAACACATACACACACACACACACATATATATATATATATATATATATATATACATATGCATTTAAAAGTGTTCTACACTTATTCAAAAACTCTTTCATCCAATAGGAAGAGACTAAAGTCAGGATACACAGTGTTCTAGAACATCTCTGCGGTGAAGACTGCAAACTTGAAATCTATCAGATAGACAACACGGATGAGATCATTGTTTATGGAGACAGCATTGAAGGTTTGTATTGTCTTCTTTTTGTTATTTATTTGCTTGTTCTGTATTTTTATATTATATTACAAAATGCACAGTAAAAACACTGTTATCAATGTCATGAAATCCCCAAATATAGATTAAAATATCAGTTAATTAAAATTCATGCGTGTGAATTTGACTTGAAATAGGCCCAACCCACAAAATAACAAAGGATATTTTATTAAATATGATCAAATATATAACTCTAATACTATAGATATGAAATACAATATAGATTACATTTCAAACAACCATTTATCCATCTTATAAAGCATCAAACTTAAATTCTTTTTAAAGCCAACATTCAACGTTTATCTTATTATTCTAGCTTTAAAAAATTACAATTGAATTTCTTTGATTTTCAATAAAACTTCTACTTACTGCCTACATCTCACTTAAAATTCATGAATTGAATTGGAATTTAAAAATTCTCTACAGACTAAATTTATTGCCAAAAAATACAAATATAAATCAATAAGTGACTATATTGTGGGTGTATGTTAAATATTCCAGTGCTGTGAACAATCAGAATAAAATCTGTCATTATTTTTATTTTTATTTATTTATTTTTTATATATATATATTTTGTTTCATGAAGATGATCCTGAAGGAATGGCTGGGAAGTTCAACAACGACAACATCACCGATAAGGTCAGCAACGCTTTGTCATGTAATCAAGTAAGCAGGGTGAAAAAGAGAGAAAACACAAATACAAAAGCATATTTTACCAGGTGGTTTAGTTTAAGGTTAAGTTAGGGTGAGGTAAGACTGTAACTCATTATTAGGGTAAACAGCTGTGCTGACAAATCAGATTAACACACTATATGACACTTCGCACAAACCTAATTCCACGTAATTCACACAATATTGTAACACAAAGCTATAAAAACCAAAACACAACTACTTCCAGGTCAAAAGAGCTAACATGTTTTGGAACTGGTCTGTGTCTAGGTGGAAGTAGAGGAGGCGGTGTCCCGAATGGGCCAGCACTCTAAAATTGTCCTGATCTCTCTTCTGATAACGGGTTTGCTTCTTGCTGCTTTGTTAATTGCTGGATACCTTCTAAAGACTAATCGAGGGCAATCGAAAGGACTACGACTGGTGAGTATGACCATCTAATCATTGCACATTCCAAATGAATCAATAGTATTAGGGTTGAGGTAGGATCAATGCTCAGCATATCTATCCAATGTCTCGTCTCAATCAAGGCTGAAGACTCCTTTCAAGTGGATCAAGAGAACCAAGGCAACACACTGCTGTCTGTGGCTCCTCTGCCTCAACAGGAGCCTCTGGACAAGCCTATCGTCAATGGAGAGTCTCCAGAATCTCCCCCGACCAATGGACACTCCGCCACCCAGACACAAGTGGCCGATACTCCGATGTAAGCGACTCTGAGACAACATCAATCCATTGACCAACTTGAAGAATGAACAAACATCATGAGTTATCTTTCACAACAGCATTAGGTGTGATAAAAACTGTACCGGAGATGATGTTGAGAAAAACAATGATGAAAGTACGAGAAACTCATGTGAAAAGACTGATTGCTGGGCAGACTTTTGTGTAAACACAAGAGATAAAAGAACCAAATCTGTTCCAGTTGAGCCTGAAATGTTAGCTGATGAATAACAATTCAGAAACCATGTCAATTATATACAAACATTTACACTTTCAAATATGTTTGGACTCCACCAGTGCAAAAATTCTCTTGAGATCTTCCATGCTTAAGGAATTTGTAATCTGCATAGAATGAATAGGATTTGTATTATACGTTTAGATGAGCCAAAATCTTAAGTATGTACAGTATTCATACTGGAAAAGCATTCTCAAGTCTACAACTGCTGCTCTACATAGTATTGGTTACTAGCATGTTCGTTAACATTAATGTGTCAGGTATTACAAAATAACAATGAACAATACTTTTACAGCATTTATTAATCAATGATGATGCCAATTTCTATACATAATACTTTTTAACATATCATCAAGTTGTATAAATGAACATTAATTATGAATGAACATGAATTAATGAACAATGGTATATTTATGAATTAACATTAACTGATTATTAAATGCTATGAAATTGTTCATCTCAATGTTGTTCGTGAAATCTAATTCATTAATGTTAATGAACTGAAACTCATTGTAAAGCATTATCCTTATTTTTAATATTCAGGTACATCAGAATAGTTACTATTATCTGCATTTAACTGTTCTTAAAATTAGTATTCTTATCAGATAGAATGGGTTTATCAAATCTGGCCTTTCACTGACATAAATGTAGTCTCCTTTTCAATTGCCTATGTTAGTATTTTGCATTTGCCACTCTTGATTTGATTCATTTCGGTAATATTCAGGATGCTTATGCATTTCAGACATTTTCACATTTGGCAGATGCTTTTATCTAAGCAATTCTTGCATTTAAAATATATTTAATCAGTATGCGTGTTCCTGGAAACTGAACTCAGGACCTTGGCATTTCTAACATTATTCTCTACAAGCTGAGCTGAAAAATGTGTAATATGCAAAAAGCTGTAAAGTGGTATCTCATAACATAAGCACTGCTAAAAATCTTGGGTGTCAGACATGACTCACTCACACACAACTTAATGGTAAAGACAAAATAGCCCCTACAACAACAACAAAATTACCCTTACTGTGTTGTGTAATTGCATATATTTTTATACAAAGTATATTTTGTTTTATACTTTTTTGGTTTGGTGTGTAATCTAGACATTCAGTTACTCAGTGGTGGGGGGATTATTAAGAAAAATATGAAAATGTAGGATTGTTGTTTAGCATGTGGACGTGGATGAGTGAGTTCTTATATTGTTTTGTTTGTCATATCATTTAATTTATCGTGGAGAAGCCAAATTTCTGAACCGCTAGAGAACAAAACACAATTTTCTTTTTTTTTTTAACAATATCAATAATTTTGAATGATTTGCATAGTATGTTTTTTTACTGTAATTTTCTTGGCATTCTGAGAAATCGTGAAAAATTTAATAAACTTTTGTTTGTGTCACATTTTACTATATTTAAATGAATTCCACTGAAATCTCAGGATTTATCCCAAAAATCAACATGCAAAAGTCCACACGTTCCATCTGGGCCAGATAAAACACAGAAAATGCATGAATATACAATATCTTGCTGAATTTCAAGTTCATTAAAAATATGACTACTGAGAAGAATCGACATTGTAACTTGCCACCTAAAAGCAAAATCACTTCATTTCAACAAAAAAGCGTAAATATAAATAACGTAAATCTTTGCCTTTAAATGGTTAAGTAAACAAGTAAATCTACTGAGGCTACTACAAAGAAAACACTATAGTAAGGCAGTAGTAATGCCCCCTGGGCCACATCAAGCTTGCTACATGCATGAGATTTCAGTGGATTCACACGGTCATGGGATCGAGTGAAGTGTGTTAAACCCTCTGTGGAGCCCCACAGTTGAACATTTTGTACTATGGTATTGTATATCTTATATATAGACAGGGGTGGAGAAGTTGAGTCTCATTAACATTAAGAATCATTTTACCCAATGAAAACCAGACAAATTAACAGGAGCAAGAAAAAATAGCAATTATATTCATATACCAAGCATAAAGTGAAACTTATTCCCAGTTCCTCTTAAGAATAAAATATAAACTACATATGGAGGATTTTACTGTTATTCTAAAGTGTGCATATGAGTTTGGTATTAAATTAAATACATTTTAAAAAAAAAATACTGTGTAGATATCATAACATCAAGTCCTTTTATTTATAGATAATTTACAGACACCAACAAATAGTGTAAATACCATGGAGCTAAATAAAGACGTTCAGTCAGCCCCAGCTGCAAGCTTCAGATGTTCAGTGGAAGAGTTTGGATAGCACAGGCACGCTCAGTGACACCAGATCTACACCACACTCTTCTGCAATAACAAGTAAAGGGCTTAATGAATTAACATGATAATCAGAGATACCTTAAGACTGATTTACATTTTAAAAAAAAAACAAAAAAAACTGTAAATACTGCAGTGCTACATTAATCTGTACAATCAATACAGCAACATTGACTAAGGTTTAGGTTGTGTGCCACCTGAAAAAGGTTTAACAACTTGTATAGAGTAATATTTAATTAACAAGACCAACTATCTCTGTTCTCCAGAATATTGAATCAATCTCCCTAACCAGGCATAAGGATACAGTGATTCATTTCACACGCACACACAGATAAACCTGTTAGCTGTATAATCCTCATGAGAATGAACATGACGGGTGGTTTTACTCAGACACATGCCCTCCCCTGATGCTCAGTTTTATGACCAACACATGTACACTTCATGCTCTATTCCCAGACACTTCCCTCCACTGCTTTCTCACATATGTGCACTACTGTATACTGTAAATCACTACGCCTCTGTCTCTGCTGAGGTCTATAGTACATAAAACAACAATTGATCAGTTGTTGATTATGCTTTTGTAGAGGTATTGCTTTTGGAATAAAATGATCGTGTTCCTAATTTTCAAAATGTGGACTTATTCACAAATACTCCACTTTGTAAGTGCTAACAACTTCAGCAATGGCTTTAAACGAGAGAGTATTTTGGGTAAACAATGCCCTCTAGTGTGTATAAAGAGCTCTTGCATGGGAAAATGTTACTGGGCAATAATAATCTGGGAGAGCTGTGAGAATTCATCATGGAATCCTGCCTTAAAACAATAACAAAAGATAGAGGTAAAACAATAAACGCCTTCCTTATTGTCACAAATATGTTATCGAGATGACACTTTCTCAGAATGTGCTTGGTAAAGTTTTATCTCTATAAAGAAAAAGATGTGAAATGTGATTTAATTTATACAACAACAAAAATGATTTGGGGGGAACAAAAGTTATTTATTTATTTATTTTTATTTTTATTTTTTTTTTACTTTTTTCTCCTATGTTTTCTAAAGTTCTAATGCCAAAAGTATAATAAAAATATTTATGACTTTTAAACTAAATTGGTATGCATAATGAACAGATCCGTGAAATTGAACACTGTTCTTGACCTATTGGCTAATCAACATATTTTATGATATATTGACAACATGGTACATGCATAAAACTGAGCTAACAACAACTGTTTAACATAAACATTTACCAACAGTGAGTCGTTCAAAACTTCATACGTTGGATGATTTTTGTCGTTTAAGACTAGTGCCAGAATGTTCTGGAATGTTCTAGAATATTACAGACTGTTACAGGAATTTCTAGAATGTTCTAGAAGCATTCAAAGCAATTATTCTGAAGTAACCACAGTCAACATCTTCCAAACTTTAACAAGAAGAAAGTGCTAAAATAATTTGTCATATATGTATGTGCTTTTATTTAGTAATACGTTTGCAACATGGGAGATTGTAACACGTGGGCTTCTCTTAATAAATTTAAAGATATCTTTCTAAATATATTTGCATTAACAGCACAGTTACTTGGCAACTATAAATGTTTTATACTAAAGCATAGAGGACATATTTGTGTGTTATGAAAGAAAAACGTTACAATAGCTAATTTTAGTAAGAATAAGATCAAATAAACGAGCTAAACAGTGTTTTGACGACGGCTACGGCATGATATAACAGATCGTTTCAAGTAAGCTTGGGTTCCGGTTCTTTTGTTCCCTCTTATGAGACGCTGCGACAGCATCCAGCGATGCGCATTAAATGGTCGCCTGTACCATGTGACCTCATTCAATGTTTGTAAACACGCGTCAAGCACATGTGATCCAGAAGTGTTTAGGAACGTGTAAAGCGCGGTGGCCAATCAGGCGCCGGGGGAGTGTCTGGGGGCGGGGCTTGAGTATTTCGCCCTGGAAAAATCGATAGGGGTCTTGTAATGATGCGAGGAGACTACGTCTCAAGAATGGAAAGTGAGGAGTTGGGTCGGACTGAAACAAGTGAAGAGTGCAGGCATCCGTGGCATGTAGATTATTTAGAAAAAGATTCCATTGTAAGGCAATCGTTTGAATGTATGCACGTAAGTAGAAGAATTTCTTATTATAAGAGGTAAAAGTAATTTATTTGTTTGTAAGACGGGGAATAATATAGGAATCCTTTTAAATGCCTTAATATTTTTATCCATACATAATTAATAAATACTATCTGACAAATAATATTGACGAATTGATGTCATCACTTGAAATCTGAGATTGAAGTGTACTAATAATTATTCCAACCGGCCTTCGTTAAAATATATTACTGCGTCATAGCTATTGCGACAATAATATGGAGTTTCGTTAGGGAATTTCGCCTGCGTAAGAGATTTCGTAGAGCGCTCCTTTTTATATTAACACGTCGCGGCTGAACATGACAATCATAAGTGAGTCTTCCACTGTCTCATAACTGCATGCGTCGCGTTCAAGACAACGGCTAGAAAAGGATGCTGCGCGAGCGAGAGATGCGTTGCGTACGGCACTGGCTGGAATTGAAGTGCGCACTTCTTGTCGCTTCAGACCATCGCTGAAGCAAATCTCTCTAAAAGAGGAACCGTAAAGGGCTATTGTCAAGTAATAATAGTGAATTACACATTAAGCTTAACATACCTTTGGTTACCTGTTTAACACCAAAACTTTTGTTGTTATAGATAATCATCTTGTTCATTGCAAAAAAAAAAAAAAAAAAAAATAGTGCTTAAGACGTCAAATCGTAACACTATCTGTCTTATTCAGCGTGTTTAACAATAAACTTGTAGTAGTTATTTGCAAGTGCGCACTTGACCAAACGAGGTAAACAAATCATTAGTGCAATGCTCAATTTTCCCATCAGGTGGCGCAATCAGGCCACATTAAATGCTTCTTGTATGTAGCCTGAAGTGAACAACAATACGGTAGACCTGTCATTGTTATAATTTTGTAAAAATGTAAATTTACGAATTTTAAAAAAAAAATAACAACGACAGCATTAGACACTCTTTTAATTTGGAAAAAAAGCTATAATAGTGAATTTATAAACAATATTTATATATTGGACCTTATTTTTTTTTTGTTTTATATTTGTATAAAACCTCCTGTGGCATTATGCTCTATTTGTTTTAAACATTACAGTTAGTTTTACATTGTGCCTTGTATTCGTTTTTTTTTTTTTTTTTTTTTTTATGAGGATAATGTGTGTTCCATGTGTTCTATAGATACAGTATGTAGGGTAAGTGTAAAGTACGTTTTCTGTCTATTATATGTTTTTATGCTAGTGTCAAATATGAATTTCTGTTCAGGACCTGTACAGACAATAAAGTAAAGTATTAGTAATTATTCACTTATCACTTCTTGTTAGGCTATATGTAAGATGTTATATTTAGTATCCTGGCCTGACTCTTCAAGAAAAATGAATTTTGTAATCTTTCTAGAACCAACAATAGTGATAAAGATAAACATCCTTTATAAACATACTGTATGAACCTAAGCCAACAAGTCCCTGAAGACATCTTCTCAGCAGCCCACCAAATATTGGGAATAAACTGCTTGTTGAATGCGAGTTCAAATAATATGCTTTATGCTTGAAAATCGTATTTTAAAAAATAAATTAAAATACTATACTGCATGCCTTAACTGTTTGCAATCTGCTGACTGTATATTCACTGCAATATTTTCTCTTTTCCACCCCCTTTAAATGGCAGGTTCGGAGCCTCAATAAAGATGCCTTTCCCTTTAAGAGCTGGAGCAGCATTACACAAGCTGTCAGGTGCGCAGAGGCAGCAAACCAAGAATAAACTGATGTACTAGAGTGAAAAAAGAAACTTGTAAACAAATGCTCTCCCTCCCTCTTGGTCACTCCCTATACTTTTCTTTTGTACTCATTCTATTGACTCAGGTCTACAGTAGTTCAAACATAATACCTCTACTCTCGGGTATACACAGTAGTGGCAAGGAAACAAGTTTTAACATAGTCTCAGAAATAAATCCTATTAAAAGAAAGTATGGATCAGAACGAACTATCTTGACAGAATGAGGTTCATGTGTACTGTATAGCATCTTTAATATTTGTTTGTTTTGTATTTTGTTTTCCAGTGCCATCTCCTCCTGTGCTGCTCCTGGAAGCTGAATTCAGATGGTGCCATAGAGTACTTTATGGCATCTAGCACCATTTGAAATCAGTGTTCTTGGGTCGGTCTTGACATCACATGGGAGACCTAATGCAATGTTTGTGATCAATGTCTGATTTGTGTAAGTTTCATGAATTAAATAAAACTAATTTATTCTTATGCTACAAGTTTCATTTTTTTGCAACCCAATACAATTAACAGGCAACATAATAGTCTTAATATGGCCTCTGGTTCTGTTGGAACCTTTTCATGGTATTTCGTTTAATATAAAATCAAAGGTCAACACTTAAGTCCAAATGTCAACCAAATAAATACGTGTTTGCTTCCACCACGGCACACACAGGTGTGTATTCTAAATGACACTACCACATTGTGCAAAATGGACAATATATCGATTCATTTCCACAGGGAACGCGGAGATTCAACTATAGGCCTGTAAAAATCTGCTCGAGCGAGCTTGCTTCATGAACTGATGAGGAAACAGCTGCTTGGCGCTACTCTCTCACCATTTCAGTCCTTCACCGCTAGATACCACTGTGTGACCTCAAAACCTGCACGGTTCTAAAAACAGACTGCATGAATACGATTCTCCTCAAATAGGCGACTCTAGGCGAGCATCAGAGCTAATCTTAGCCCAGACGAGTTCATACGCTTTGAACTTTGGATCACTTACCCAGCATCTGTAACTGATCTCAACTTAGGCCTACTGATTGCATTTAATGGTCTGATGGCTGTATTAAAATAGGATGTATTCTAATGTATTCATGATACAGCTGATTGACCAACACTGAATGATCCCAGAGATGCAGTTTGAGAACCCTTGCTTAGCATATTCTGTTTTTAGCTGCTGTTAACAAGTCAGCATCAACAAAGATTCCAATTCCTCTTTACACAAAGAGTTTTTATATGTGTCAGATTAAAATAGAATCTGAAAAGTCCCAATTTTTGGTTGTCCACATGAGGGATATTGTTGTTGGGTTGAGGCTCAGGAAATGTGCTGCATTCATCAATGACAAATGCTAGTAGCTCTTGCCTTCTTCTTTGGGATAACCTTAGGTCAAATTAATGAATAACAAGGACGTGCATTTCCTTTCTGCCCGGAAAAAAATCTTTTATATTGCTGTATAATTTTAAGAGCACTGTAAAAAGAACAAACAACAACAAAACATCTCTACTGAATCTCATAAAACCTTCAGTTTGAACAAGAAGTTGAGTCTATGCATAAACTGGGCATCTTATTAAATGTCCTGTAACTGGATGACCCTATAAATAAAGCAGTTACTGGTCAGAGTGCTCTGGTCAGAGCTGATTTACAGCTTGTGGTTGTGTTTAGTACCACAGCATGAGTAAATACACACCCATTCAATATCCTTTCATTAACAATCTACCGCTAAGCATCCACCCAAACAATGAATCATCTCCAGTACTGGTCTATGTGACTTTTCCAAGATGACGGCATATGTGATATTCTTAAATATATATTTGATTACACGCCATTTAGCCAGATTTAATGTTTAAATCCCTCTCTGTAATTCTTCACTTGGCCGTCTCCTCCCAGATGGCTGACTGTGATTGGAAGTTATGGGCCCTCGGATTACAGTGTGAAACCGTCTGGGGTAAATGAGGATGCTTACTCAAGCGTATAACAAAAGATCTGGGTTACTACGAGACGGCAAAACCTACTGAGAAGTTTTAACACTGATAATGGGTTCATTCTCCCAAGTTAAAAGCTTAGAATAACCCTATTGTATGAGATCAGCAAAAAAAAAATACATTAAATTTGCACCATTCCTGTCAGTGACACCATAACAACTTGAGAAACCACCACATTCTTTGCAGTTTGTGAAGGTACATTGTCCTGCTAACTGTCTCTATTGGCATGTTCTCTAACTTTTTCTTTTATATTATTTTTTAGACTTCTATTTACACTTCAAACTACCAACATAAACATTTCTTTTATAAGTGCATAATTCTTTTCCCCAATATTTCTTCCTCTGCTTCCTTTTCACTCCATTTTTTTTCTTTTGTGTTAATAATACCCACCACCAAAACATAAAGACAATAAATAAACAATAATTGGATTAATATGTATTTTTTTACATTTCCATAGGAAAAAAATAACTTGTTAAATATGTGTAACTAAATATTCACATATTTATATCATCCACTTACAACCAAACTTATAAAACAACTATAAAACCTTTATTATTAAGGTAATACATATAGCATATATGCAATATTAAAAAATAATAATAAATAAATATTACTTCTTAAACTTAATTTTACACTTCAGTGAGTATCTTTTTGCACAATGTTTGTGCTACACATATGAACGATACCTCAAACCATACAAAATCTCAACGAGAAGCAAGTTATTACTTTTCTAAGAGACTTGACTTATGATTTTCACCCAGGAAATTATGAAACAGGTGAAACCAATTCACTTGACCTGTTTAAAAGCAGTAAGTTTTGCTCTTTAGCAATTACAAATAAATAAATAAATAAATAATATAAAAAAATGTAAGAGTAGATTATTATTGTTTTAATTATGTTTTAGCAGCTTTTTGAAAACCACATTTAAATGTAGTTTCTCTTTGCTTTCATGGGTTTGGCCAAGGTCTCTGTATAGAGCACACTGTCTAAATGATTCTCCAGTTGAAGTATCTGGCTTGAATAGCAGCAAGTATCTCTGCCATTGTCCTGGTAACCACATTGCTGTGTGGTCTACTGCTTGCGTAAAAGGAATACTTCTGAAAGGGGGGTGAAAAATAACTACAACTCACATTAGAAACGTTTGCTCATGCAGGATCAGGTTTCCTGTCACCATATGGTCACAGAAAATCTGACCCGGCTGTGTTGCACTGTTAATATCTCACTTTACAACGTCTCACTAAAACAGCACTTTTAAAAGATGAAAACACACGAGTGGAAAGATGCCAGAGATTCTTTTGGGTGGATTCTTGGTAACAAGATGGGGAAATTTAGAGGTCAGGATTCAGTCATCCCGGCGGAAAAGAAACACACCCAAATACTTAAAGATTTTTTATTCAAATATACAAAAATATAATCTTGTGCTTTTATCAATAACTGTAATATATTTCTAAAAGCAAAACATTTTGTAGCAGTTATAAATAAATACAATATCTAGTTTATAAAATACAACAAAAAAAAAAAAGTTTAAAACTTGAAACTTTAATGAATCCATGTGCAGGAATAACGCTAAACCAAAGGAGCCGTCCGATTGTTTGCCCTGTGGTTGAGAGTCCAGATAAAACACATTAAGGACAATAAACATGACACAATAACACATTAAGAATAATTAATTGAGACTATTTTGCAACTAATGCCAGAACTAACTCACAATTAATGAGTGTATTAGTCATTGGATGAAGTCATGACAAAAGAAAACTCATATTAAGCCAATGAAGATTCAGATATGGGTGGATACCTTGAGTTTAGACACTTTGATTTAGCAATAACTCTTCTTTTGCCCTCAGTTCTTCACCAGTATTGTATGAACTATGCAGCATTATCAAACAAAGAGATAAAGTAAAGTCATTATAATACATTATTTATTGGACACATTCATTTTTTTTTTTTTTTTGTTAATATTGAATTAGCCATCCGCTCTGCATGCTGTTTGGATGTAATCAGTGTCTGGTCAGACATTAGCTCTGCATAGTTATTTTTGTCATTTTGCCAGCAGCACCAGACCAGCCTTTCCTTTGTGACAGCACACCTTTTAATTAAAACATTTTATTTTTAACCTACTACGGCTCATATAATACATTTTCACGGGGTACATCAGCAATAATTTACTTTAGATTGAGGTTGTTTACCCATTAACTCATAATGAGCATGCTGGGAATTGCTGGAAACGTTAAGGGTGGGCACTTGCATAGATTTCCTTCAAACCAGTACAGTGGGTCAAACTTAATTTTTTGTTATTGTATAAGCTTTCTTAGCCCAAAAGCACTTCTTCTGTCATTGTACAAGAGGGATTCGTGCAGGAAATGGCAAGAGAAAAGCTGATGTTAATGTGTGGATGAATGCATGTGTACAGCAGCATTCAGCTGAAGCGGAGTGAAAGTCGGCCATGCTTAACTCGGCTTCACTAGAATGACTGAAAAGCATCTGACAGATATACTCACCCTTTGTGTTTAAAATGATGACATACCAAAAATAGACAGACTGTGCAGCCTGTGGAGAGCAAGCAGATACTGTTTTGATATAGGTTCAAGAACAGTTACTGTATGCATCACAATTAGTGAATCAATGACAATCAACATCTTTTTACAGTTTTTAAACATTTGTAAAAGATTTGACATTGTATTCAATGAAATGGAAATAAATGCATTAGAAATCCTACTGACCCCAAACTGTTGAGTGGTAGTGTATACACACACACACACACAGAGAGAGAGAGAGAGACACACAGAGAGACAACCTTTCAAAAATATGGAGTCATTAAGATTTTATTTTTTTTTTAAGTTGTTCAGGGTTCGTACAGAAACTGCAAAATGAAATTCCAGGACTTTCAGGGACTTTTCAAGCACTATTTTTTTGGTTTTCAAGGACTAAAATCAGAGATCTCACTTATCAAACAATATTGTTATTATCTTTCAAACTATAAAACAAACTAATAAAACAAAATGGTACAAATAAAGTGCAGCACAAGCAAAGCATGCAATTACTGTGGCCACTTTAACATAAAAGGATACTATGGCAAAGTTACGCTTTCCTTATTTTATGAATACACGATTGACCTGAATGAATGAAAGCTATATCATACACTTGGCAAATTATGAGCTATATCATGCTTGTAGACAAAATACAGAGACTTGGTTCACTAGAACGAGAGAATGTTTTAATACTATTTTTAAGAAATTTTCAATTGCAAAATAAATCACAAAATGCAAAACAATGCAGTTGTATTTTGAAATGTTTTAACTAATCTAGGGCCATAACTAACAATTATTTATTTACGTTATGAATCTAGTGAGATAACGAGCACTGTTTTCCCAGATGAACGTTAAGCAACCCAAACTCACAGCATATGCAGAGGAAGAGAGCTGAGATGGAGATGCGCTCCACGCTTGTAAATGATAACAGTGCAACACAAAGCATGTCAGACTTTACATGCGTTCAGAAATGAAACCCAAACAGCACATGCATTAAAAGACCGAGCAAGCACTATCAAAGGTTTTACCACAAACACAACTTTATACTGATATCGCGAGACTGCTTTTCACCTCAAGGAGTAATATCGCGAGATCTCGTGCACTGCTGAAAGCCAGGAGAAATGGTATTTAACACGTGCAGCATTGTTAATTGTGCGTGAAGATCGAAAACAAAAATGAACACTTATTTCATACTGCCTTTTAAAAATTCAAGTACTTTTCAAGTACCTTTTCATAAATATGGCTGTTTTCAAGGGTTTTCCAGGACTTAAATTTCAAAAAGTCAAATTCAAGTACTTCAAGCACTTTAAGCACCTTATAGGAACCCTGGTTGTTGAAAGTTTCTAATGAACACCAAGGCTACATTTATGTGATCAAAAATACAGTAAAAACTATAGCATTATTTCTGTTTTCTATTTAAATACATTTTAAAATGCAATTTATTCCTGCAAAGCTGAATTTTCAGCGGCCATTACTCCAGTCTTCAGTGCTGCTTAATATTTTTGTGGAATCTTTTTTTTTAGGATTTGTGGATACATTTTTTAGGACTCTTACATAAATAGAAAGTTCAAAGAACATTTATTTAAAATACATTTTTTTTTTTTTGTAACAAATGTTTTACTCTCACTTTTGATTTAATACATCTCTGCTTAATAAAAAAAAAAAAAAAAATTTACTTAATGAAACTCCCAAACTGAATGGTGTGTGTGTGTGTAATAATTGTTTTAAGTACTGGTATGTACGAGTATGTATTTGTTTGATACACTGTTGATACACTGTTGTTGTCCTTTTGTTGTCATTTGACCTTTAAACCTTGCATTAACTAGTTGCATGTAGCTAGTAGCCATGTACACTTCCATTCAAAAGTCTGGGGTCAGTGACACACACACACACACACACACACACACACACACACACACACACACACATACTTGAATTTGTGGTTTACAGGGACTCTCCATAGGCGTAATGGTTTTTATACTGTACAAACTGTATTTTCTATTGCCCTACACCAACCCTATACCTAAACCTACCCCTTACAGGAAACTACTGGCAATTTTTGAATTTCATAAAACACCATTTAATTTGTTTTTGTCTTACGGGGACACAGGAAGTGTCCTCATAAACCATGTTTACGTTGTAGTACCCATGTCATTATACACATTTGTGTCCTCGTAAACCATATATACCAGTACACACACACACACACACACACACACACACACTAACATAAGTCTATTCACATAGTTTAATCCAAGTCATTCATATACTTACAACAGCAAAAAACAATTGGAATCACAAGGACACCTAAAAGATCAACAGTTGTGTTACTAAAAACAATGAGATACATGAACAAAAGGAAATAAACTTTCAATAGATACAATATGTGGTGGCCCTAAGTCACTCCTATTATTCGGAACTTATGCAAGGCAAAATAAGCTATTATCATCACTGCCTGTTATATAATATGGTGACATATGTTCTACGACAAACTAAAGTCACCTCCATCTACAGTAACAGCATTACTTTCCCTGAGGGTGATGTAGTTAGACATTGAATTCAGTACAGTATCATTGGATTTAAAGGATGAACTCACACAGAAAGCCAATAGTGAGCTCTTCTACAAGACCTCCTGCAATAAAACACAATCAAATAACCATTACAGCATAACCATAACAAATAATTAGTGTGAAACCTGAAGTAAAAAAAAACAAAAAAAAAACATGATTTTGTGGGCTGGACTCCTTACCATGTGAACGGGTGGAGGCTGTTGTCGTGTCTGTTGTTGTGGCTCTGTTTGTGGTAGTGCTTACGTTTGTCGGTGTTATGACGACTGAGAAAAAAAAAAAAAAAAAAAAAAGAATATTAATACATAGTTATCTGCTTTTGCCGTCATCTCCAATTCAACATTGCACATTGCATAAACATCTAGACAATTCAGTTGATTTGAACAATGCATATGGAATGCAAAACCACCGGAGAAAGAGCCACAGATTTCTGAAGAACAGGAACGCCCATCATTCACAAATTCGTTTCATATTTGATCTAATCTGATGATGCTTTTAGCTACCAGTTTATGTGCAGTACTCTAAGCAGAATGCAGCAGAGTTTCCCTCGAAATCAGCACAGGAAGTGCTACAGATTCTGTACAGGCCTACTACTTATCACTCGTATCATGAATGCACACCTTGGAATATAAATTCCTATCCATTATACCGTTCAGAAGGTTCAGCTTACCTTCATCACAAACAGGAAGAGCAGACCAGCCACTCTTTTCACACACTGACGTAGCTAAACCTTTCATCCTGTAACCTGGCCAGCATTCAAACGTGGCTTCACTTTTATAAAAGTACGGAGGATTTCCTTCAGTTCGGTTACCAAATCTAACTTCAGGAACTGAACATTCAATAGCTGGGGATAGAAAGGAAACTTGATTAAATTCGTTAAAACATGAAAACCTGAACAAAAGTAAAATGTTTTTGTTACAAAGTAAATACTGGAAGATTGTAATAAACAAAATATAGTACTGAAAACACATCTCAAGACATCTGGCACACTGCAGCATGCATGGCATTTCAATAATGTTAACTGAATCCAATAAAAATTCAAAACAAGATTCCAAAGCATTTTGTATAACCCAAGACTATAAAAGAATGTTTCCCTGGAAAGAAACATGTACTGAAAAATTTCTGCTCTAACCATTATTAAAATAACAGACAGATTATTGGTTTAAGCAATATTTTTACAGATATATTCAATTTTAATTAATCAGTTGTTCTATATCAGGTGTACCAATACATGGCTAAATTTAGTTGTCAAGTGACTTACTCGTTTTATTATAATAATTATATAAATTGTACAAAAATGAAAAGTAATAAGTCACTTGATCACAAAATGGAGCCTACATATCTACATCTATCTATCGAGAGAGAGTTTATATTAATATATTCATGTTGTAATAAAATTAATTTTAGAATAGCATATGCTATTAATCCAATCCATGTAAACTTTAAGTAAAAATTAAATTAGAAAATTAAAAAAAGTTCTGCATATTGGAAACTTAAAAGTGATTGGTAGTGCTCATTTAAAAGTTTTTACTCTTCTCACTATTAACTCATTTTTACTACACTTTGTACAATATTCTTCCAGCACTGCTAGGCACAGCTATCCGATACTCCCCAACCTGCACCATGATGGTTTCACAGAATGATACATCGCCTCCCTAGAAACATCTTTCAACAACTGCCTGTCACCAGCAGGACTATGATGAAATGGAAACATGAGGCTGAGATGATTCTGTAGGGCCTGGAGGAAACAGACTGGGAGCGGTGAGTCACTGAAGACTCACTATTCCAGATCACTTCAACATATACAACAAAGGCAAAAATCGCAAAAGGCCTGAAGGACCCGCTGAACAAGAAGGAGACCTTCAGTTAGAAGCTTACCTAGAGATGAGAGCGAACATAATTAAACAGGTCAATAAGGGGACAAAACAATAAAATACAATAAAGTGAAAGGACGATGCAACTGTGCTGTGCAAGAATAGCAGGATGAGTTCAGCAGGCTGAGTTCTAACATGCAGTGCCCTGATGGTGCTGCAACACCAGTGACTGAGTCCAAATACAAGCTCAGACTGATCAAGGGTCAGATCACTGGTTTTCAGTGAAAAAGAACTTGGCATCCACAGTAAAAGTGACAATACTATGTTATGCAAATCACACAAGAACAGCCAGTAAGAATATATTTGAGTGCATTGTAGCATTTGGACCAATCAGACACACATTTGTTCATCAGATTTAAAAAATCAAATTAGTTATTAGATTAACAAATAATCACAGATCCCTCACCCAACACACATTCTGGGTGCCTGTATGTCTGTGATGACTCCAGGCCCCCGGTTCCATAGCAACCAACCTGATAACACTAGTTTTATTGCTCTAAGGAATGCGGGCCGAGCAACACTCACCTCATTTTCCCTTAAGAAAGAGACATTAAGGCACATAAGAATGGACTCTTCTCTAATTAATTAATTGAAAAACCTTTCTTTGAATGAACACACACATCCTCAGGTCATTGTGTATATTGTTACTGTTCGTGTATATTGTCTTTTGTACTGTATCCCGTTTTATGCATGCTTATGATAGATCACTAGTTAATATTACCTCACTAATATCATGTTTGATCTCTATCAATTCGTCTTCGGATGATCTAATTGAGAGTCTATATTATATGTTGCTACCTATGCAACATATAAGTGTTCTAAGAATCTTTAATAGTTTGTATATCAACTATTAATCCAACCCCATGCAAATTACCATGCTTAGAGACAAAGAGTCGTAAAACCTTCCCTCCAAAGAGACTGGAGCCCATTGGTTCTTTGACTCCCCAGAGGTGTGACCTCTATACCAGATAAAGCTCTCACACACACAGGTCCGGCTCTCTCTTCTAAAAAAAAACCTCTCTTCTGCAAAAACTTCTTCTGCAAAAAGCTCTTCTGCTATCTTCTGATTGCTCCGTGAGGGACTCACGGAGAGCCTAACCGGTGCGGGCGCGCCCGGTCGGCCCAACATAGAGCCGTGGGTGATCTCCCCAGCCTGGGAGATGACTCTTGACCACAAAGACCCAGTCTGTGGTTCTGTTAGATCCTAAGAGGATGAGGAAGATGTGAGCTAGAACTCTTCGGGACCCTTAAGTTATTGTACCAGGCTTCGCAGCCTTGTCTTTCCATTCAAACAAAGATTCTTGGATCTTAGCTGATGTCTCTTAACTCTTCTTCACTTTTCACCTGGGAAGAAACTCCCAATCACCATTGAGTCAAAACATCTTTGGAATTCATCACTCTTCAAACCAGCAAGAACGTGATTGCAAGTCCAAAACCTTGAAACCATCAAGACTTTCATCCGAGACTGCATTCTGGACATTCGTCAAGATCAAGGCAGTGCAAGTATAGTACATTTAACTAAACGAAACAGAGGTTTAGTATAAGTTATAGACCCCGTTATAAACGGCGCTGATGGTTTTACTCAGGTGGTTAACTGACTCTTTCCATAACTGCATTCTCTGTTTTCTCTAATGGCTTCATTCATCTACTTTAGCTCCACTTTGTATGTATGCGTGAGTGTATGTTATTCGTTTGTTTGTTTAGATTAGTTATGCGTGTTAGCGTTTAGTTAATAAAACTCTTGTGCACAAATTACATGAGTTGCTGATTCTGCCTGGCAAATAATTGTCCCTTTACGATTTTGACCCTTGCTACATGCTCTAATGCATTAAAAGGAAGTTATTTTCTGTGGCCATGGAAATATCCTTTCTTAGAGTTGATATGAATTTTACACTGAATGTTCGCTGGACGAACAGATCAGCTGATGGCAATTTAACCCTGCTACAGTTATTACTGTCAGCCGATATAAATAATTGCAATTAATCATAATTAATTGTAATTATTTATATAAAATTCCTTTTTAAGCTAATTTGCTATATCATTATTATAAGTTATTGCAAAAAAAAATCAACCTTCCTATGTAGAAAATAAATGGAGTTGTTTACTTCCGGAACCGGCTGTTGCACTCTATACACAGCTACAGTGTGTGGAGCTAGATGCTGGACCAATGCAACTCTTTGTGGGTGGAGTTTCCTACTGTCATTCAATGCAGCTAATTAGGACAAAAAATTAATTTGATTGATTTTACGCTTGGAATTTAATGGAGTAAAAACTTTAATTCCAAAAACTGACCTATGCATTTCGGAGGTGGTGAACTATATACCCCATATTCACCACATGTAATGGAGCTGTTACCAACGAGGATGTAGGTATCATTGCAGGAATATGTAATGACATCATTAAACACAGGTTCTTCTCTGGGTGCAACCATCTTGCCATGCTCAATTGGATCTGGAAATGTGCATACGGTCACTATAAGAGACACGGTGAAAGAGAAGCTGTTACATCTCTGACCTCGAAGTTGCTCTAGACAACACAGATGTTGATACTGAATGCACATTAGGGTTATTACAGTAAACAAAAAAACATTAAAAAAAGAAAACTCAAAATAATATTAACATGAAGTGAATTAAAATAAAATGTAAGCAAGTTGCCCAGGCAATGTTTTCATTTTCAATTAGTTTTAATGATGTATTTAAATAACTATAACTGAAAGAAAAACTACATAAATTTACTTTAATAAGAAAGAAAAGAGATAAGAACAAAATTACTAAAATTTTAACTATGATGAAAACGAAAACAGAAAATATAAAAATGTATCAAATGAATTTAAAATATTAAGAAACACTATAACAATGTCTCAATTATATTCAAAATAATACTTATATGAATCTATCCAAAGATGAGGACTCACATATACATTCAGCTCTTCCACTCCAGCCAGAAACAAGACATTGCCTGTGGCTTGATCCTTCCAGATTATATCTGGATTAAAGACAAAAACAAAAGTCAATTACAAGTATGAGTGTAATATGGACAGTAGGGGCCACAGCGTTCCTTACCCCGTCTCACATTTGGGTTGTATGTAGGCACCAAACAACGTTCCATTAGGGATGTAGTAGGTCATATGTGGTGAAAGTTTAGGTGGCCCACAATCTTTCTCTGAAATGAAAGCAAACATAGCAGTTTAGTACTTGATACAATTTCTTTTAAGGGGAATGTCCCAATTTAGAAGTCAAAAGTTAATTACTTTTGCAGTTTAATTTCACTGGACTCCAGACCCCATTCACACAGGTGATTGAAGTCGGACCGTCATCTCTCTCATATCCTTTAACACACTCCACAAACGCTTCTGAATTGTCTGGGAAGCTATTCTTCAATATGGATTCCAAGGTCAAGACAGTTTTGCCATTCAAAACAGGAAATGGACACTCTGTTACAACAACCACAATAAAAGATTTTAGTCCAAATTTAGGGTCAGTAAGATGTGTGTGTGTGTGTGTGTGTGTAAACGAATAAATACTTTTTATTCAGGACACATTAGTTTGATCAAAAGTGACAGGAAAAACATTTATAGTGTTACCCAAAGATTTCTATTACAAATAAGTGCTGTTCTCTTTAAATTTCTATTCATCAAATAATCCTTTGGGGGGTTAAAGTATCCCGGTTTCCACAAAAATATTAAGCAGCACTGCTTTCAAGCTTGCTTTAGAGGTAAATTACATTTTAAAACCTAATCAAACAGAAAAGCTATTTTAACTAGTAAGAATATTTCACCTTTCCTGTTTTAGTGTGTTTTTCAGCAAATAAATGCAGCCTTGGTGATCATAAGATAACAGACTTAAAAAAATTAATTAATTAATTAAAAAAAGAGCTTACCAACCTCAGCAATCCACCTTTAAATGCATTTTTATTTGTATTACAAGTAGTTAAATTGATACACTTGACCATTATATTGTGGCTCGACCTACAGGAAAGTTATCTGTCTTTGATAGCCTGCTCTACCTGGTATTTTTCATAAAATTAAAAGAAACAGCTCAACTCAGGGTTGTCTCGTGGTTTAGCGGCATCTGTTGAGGAAAGTGCTCAGGCAGGCTCTTTCTGAAGATGACAGACTGACTGGGTTTAAAAACAATCATTCAAGACGTCTAATTTAAAATCAGCTTACCTTTGCCCATAGAGACCAGTGAAAACGGCAGCAGAAGCAGTGGCCAAGCCTTCACACTTATCATCCTTATTTGATTAGATTTTGTTTTTCAACAACAAACACTTGTCGTGAATATACAACAACCAGCAGAAAAACTTAACGGATGAAATAACGATAAGGCACTAAGTTACACGGACAAAGATATTCCCCATTTTAGCTTCACTGGTCACTTTCCCGCTGCAGATGAAAAGAAAAACTGTAAAGTTAAAAGGAAAAAGCGCTTCATATATTGGCGTGTGCTGAGGCTGAAGGGAATCTAGTGGTTGACTCGGGAAACACGCCCATTCTGTGACGTAGACCTGCCCTTCCCATGATTCAAAGAAACTGGCTGCGTGCTGCTCTCTATGAAATACTAGCGTTCTTACAGTGCAGCACAGTATACACTGTCTGCCTATTATATTTAAAAGTAGTATTTAATCTCTTTACAATGTGTAGCAATAATTGTAAAACGAGTATGTATTTGTACTGTATTTGTTTGATGCACTGTTGTCTTTTTGTTGTCCTTTGACCTTTATTCCTTGCATTAGCTAGTTGCATGTAGTAGCCATGTACACTTCCATTTAAAATATGGGGTCAGTAGGCCTAATATATATATATATTGTGACGGGAGAAGCCAACGACAGACACAGTGGGTGTGGCGTCAGGCCTCGGAGAGGCTTTTATTTAACACAACTAATAAAAATAACGTGTCCAAAGGGAAAAATAGTGTCCAAAATAAACAGGGGATCTGGTGTCCTCGTCGTGCTGCGAGGTTCGTGAAGGAGGGGCAGTGTTCTGGAAGGAAGGGTCCAGGTAAGGGGCGGAGTCCGGCGGCCGCACGCGCTCCCCTCTAAGGACCGGGGCGCGAGGGGCGGCGGCTTCTCCAGCGGCTTCTTCCTCCTTCTTGGCCCACGGCGCTTGACGGGATTGAACGGCCCGGCGGCCGTATTACGGGTGCGGTTTCGCTCGGACCGCGGGTCCGGCAGCTCACGTCTCTGGCGGCGCGGGAATCCCTCTATGCACCCTTCCTGGACCCACGAGGACACCAGCGTGCATGCACGGGGAAGAGACCGGTCTCTCGAGGAGAGGCGCGCTCGGCATTTAACAGCGGCGGTGATGAGGCTTCATTCCCTTCAGGTGTGCCTCTTCTTCTTCTTCTTTGACGTTTAATGGCGGTTGGCAAACCAGCTTTGGTGCATATTCCGCCACCTACTGGGATGGAGTGTGAGGCATTGATATCAGAAATAAAAAAAAAAAAAAAAAAAAAAAAAAATAATAATAATAATATATATATTCTATATTTTTTTATATAACTTTGTTGCTTTCAAAAAAGAGATAAGAGCTTTATATCCTTTGTAAGAACTATTAAGTATATTCTGCAAAGTTAAAGATTCTATGCCAACAGAAATTAAATCGTTTTCCAATTGAATTCTTTCACTTTCATATGCCAAGCAATCGACTATTACATGCTCTACAGTTTCTGGAAGTCCACATTTATTGCACTGACCAGAATCATGTTTCCCTATCATTAGAAGTGATTTGTTGAGGGTAGAATGACCAATTCTCAGACGAGAAATTACTATATCTTCCTTTCTATTTCCATAACTATTTCTAACTAAACCAACTTGTTTTTGTATATTGTACAGATGACGACCTTTATTTCCTTTATCCCACCTCTCCTGCCACATATTTTTAATAGCTGTTTTAATTAAACCTTTCATTTCAGATTTACCCAAAGGTATATCTAAATCAATAACATTATGTTTAAGGGCCTGTTTGGCTATCTTGTCCACATCCTCGTTACCCTCCACACCAACATGAGCCGGCACCCATAAAAAAACTGCTGAAAGTTTTAATTGGCAAATTCTATACAGATTTTGTAAAATTTCTATTAATATATCTTGTCTGGAATCTGATTTCCCACTTATTAAACTATTAAGAACTGATAATGAATCTGAGCAAATTACTACAGCAGACGGTTTAACTTCTTCAACCCACTGTAGTGCTATCAAAATAGCCACCATCTCTGCAGTATATACAGATATATCATTAGTAGTTCTTTTTCCATCTCTATACTTATAAAGAGGGACATACATAGCTGCAGCTGTTCGTCCAGTTACTGGGTCTTTGGAACCATCTGTAAATATTTGTAAATAATGGAAATATTCACTCTCAAGATGCTGTTGCACTACTATTGCTTTAGGAGCTTGATTTTGTTTATCCTTTATAGTTTTAAATATCTGGAGATCCACAGAAGGCATTGAAAAAAACCAAGGTGGAGATAATGGCAATACTACTGTAGGACTAATATTTATGTTATTAACACCTATTTGCTGAGTTTGTTGTTCTACTATCCAACCAAAACTTTTCACCTGTGATCGTTCATATTCCCAGCAACTTCCCAAAACATTTTTAACTGGATGATTTGAAAAATGACCTTTAATATTTGCCCAGTATACCAGTCTTAGCTGGAGCTCACGTAAATCTAAAGGCATTTCTCCCATCTCTACCTGCAGTGATGATACAGGAGAAGATCTAACAGCTCCACAGCAAATCCTAAGGGCTTGACTTTGAATTGTGTCAATTTTTATTAGCAAAGCGTTTGACGCTGATCCATAAATTATCCTACCGTAATCAATCGATGATCTAATTAGTGCGCAATATATTCTCTTTAGTGAATGTCTTGTGGCACCCCAATCCAGTCCTGCCAAACATCTCATTACATTAACTCCTTTCTTACATTTATTTATTACCTTTTGAATATGTGTTCCAAATGTTAACTTTGAGTCCATCCATACTCCCAGATATCTAATAGTAGATACTTGCTCCAACGTTTGCTCATACAACTTTAATTTTACTTCAGGAGTTTTCTTCTTTTTTGAGAAACAAATTACCTGAGTCTTTGCTACTGAAAGACGAAAGCCCCACTGATTAGTCCAGCTTTCAACTATACCTATTGCTTTCTGCATTTTTTTCTCTAAATATCTTAGATTTCTTCCTCTTATCCATAAGGCTCCATCATCAGCATATAATGACCTTCCTATTTCTGATCCGATTTCCTCAAATATGCCATTTATCATAATATTAAAAAGTACTGGACTACAAACGCTACCTTGAGGAGTTCCGTTGTCTATTATGTAGATATCAGAGTAATCTTTACCCACTCTTACCTGTATTTTCCGTTCTTTTAGGAAATCCATAATCCAATTAAACAACTTCCCATTAATGCCCATTTGATTTAATTTTATTAACAGTCCTTCCTTCCATACCATGTCATAAGCTTTCTCGATATCAAAGAATACTCCTAGGACCATTTCTTTTTTCACTTGAGCTTTCCTAATTTCATTTTCTAAGCAAATTACTGCATCTATGGTACTACGTCCTTTTCTGAACCCACTCTGATAAGCATATAATAAATTTCTAGTTTCTAAAACATATAATAGACGAGACATAACCATTCTTTCCATTATTTTACACAGGTTAGATGTTAAAGCTATTGGTCTATAATTTGTTGGTACAGTATGATCTTTCCCAGGTTTAGCTATTGGCACCACTATACCTAATTTCCATGAGCTAGGAAGTCTCCCTTGCCTCCAAATTTCATTATAAAATCTTAAAATAACTTTTAATCCGATATCTGAAAGATGTTTAATCATTTCATAACATACTTCATCTTTTCCTGGTGACGTATGTTTAACTCCTTCCAAGGCCTGCTTGAGTTCATATAATGTGAAAGCAGCATCCATAGTGCCTTCTGATAATCCTTTTTGAGCTAAAATTTCTTGATTATCTCTTACCCTTTTCTCTCTTAACTCCCTCATATCATCTGATATATTGCTATTGCTATGCACCTTTACAAATGCTTCTGCCAACACCTCAGCTTTTTCTTTATTACTAATAATCTGATTATTTCCACTTATTAAAACAGGAATTCTATTAGATTTTTGTATTCCCCCCATTTTCCTTATCATTCCCCATATCTCGCTAATATCTATATTTTTACCTATTTTGTCACAGTATTCTTTCCAGTAATTTCTTTTAGCTGCACGTATTACTTTCCTTACTACAGCCTGTGCTCTTTTATACAATATAAAAACATCAAATGAATATGATTTCCTTACTTTCTTTAAAAACCTATTCCTTATTTTAATTGCCTGACTACACTCAACCGTCCACCAAGGTACATTTTTCTTCTCTATTCTCCCTACACTTTTTCCTATCACTTTCCCTGCAACTTTACAAAGACTTTCACAGATTTCATTATTATATTGCTCTACATCTTCTATTGTACAACTTAAATTAAGTAAAAACTGTTCACATTCTTCTTGAAATATGTCCCAATCCGCAGACTTAAATTTCCATCTAGGGATCATTTCAATTTCTGTTTTAGAGACTTCTAATCCAATTTTACAATTAATAGGAAAATGATCACTACCCATCATGTTTTGATTTATTATTTTCCACATACTTATTTTAGCTAGATTTTCTGACATAATTGTTAGATCTAAAACTGAATATTTCATTTTAGATACATCCAACCTAGTAGCACTTCCATCATTTACACATACCAAATTATTTGTTTCCAAAAATTCCTCCACTTCTCTTCCGTTATAATCTGTTTGTATGCTACCCCATAACGTATTATGTGCATTAAAATCTCCACACCACACCTGATTAGACTTATGCTGTCCCCCTATTTTAGTCAAAGTTTCATCATTTAGTCTTTTACAGGGATTATATAAATTTATTATTCTAATTTTTTGTGTTCCTGCCCAAACGTCTACTGCTATCGCTTCACAATCTTCCTCCACATCAACTTTCTTATATGCTACCTCAGATTTAATAAATGTTATCACTCCACCGCCCGTACCAATTTCCCTATCCCTTCTAACTACTGAGTATCCTTTTAACACAAAGTTTAAATGTGGCTTAAGCCATGACTCTTGAATACAAATTACATGAGGTTTATCACTAATATCTGCTATGTATTTCTTAAATTCTTGACCATTTGAAATCAAACTTCTAGCATTCCATTGAAGAATTACTAACACCATTAAGATCCACCACATGTTGTCTGAGAATTTGTTACCTTTACCTTTAATTTCTCATTTATTTGATCCACCGTTACTTCTTCTATATTTAAATATTTTCCAGCTGCTCTTAGAATTATTCTGATTTTTTCCGTACGGCTTTCTGTTTGCGCTGAGCAATTGACCACTTCTGCTATAAATGCAATAAAAGACATCTTATCAACCAACAAAGTATTTTCGTTTATTTTACTACTGTTTACATGTTGTACAACCCCTACCGAGGGATCTTCCACCGGGACTATCTTTTCAGTACACATCTTTGAGCTTTTCTGGACTCGCTTTAATGCATCAGCATATGATACTCCTTCAAATACTCTCAAGCATTGAACTTTCTCAGCATCTTTCCTTACCTTACAACCCCCATAACCTGCACTATGATTACCTCCACAGTTACAGCATTTTGGGAGAACTCCATGTCCACATTTCCCGTATTCATGCTCACCTCCACACCTTGCACAGCGCTGTTTTCCCTTGCAACTTTCAGCAATATGCCCAAATCTCTGACACTTGAAGCATCTAACAGGCGGTGGTACATATGGCCGAACTCTGTAACTTACATACCCAATATACACTTTATCAGGTAACTTTTCCTCATCAAACTGAATCATAACTGACAAGCTATCCGCCTTTTGTTTATCTTTTACATATTTCAGTCTCCTCACATCAATCACCCCTGCCCCTGACAAGTTTTCCTTTATTGATTCAGTTGATATATCTGTCGAAACCCCTGAAATCACTCCTTTTACCCATTTCTTATCTTCCAACACGGTACAAGACACTTTTATCCCTAGTAATGTTTTTAGTCCCACGGCTGCTTTTTGTTGATTTTTATCTTTACAAATCAGCAGTAGTCTTCCATCTCTTGTCATTTTTGCACTTTCAATTTTTCCAATCGCTTCTTTCAATGCCTTAGTTATTTTAATTGGGTTTAACATTTTTGTGGATTCTGCCAGAAATTTTAGCATTACCTTGAATTCTACTTTCGGTCTTCTAATTTGCTGTCGATCTCTTTCACTTTCTGAACCAGACGTTTGATACCACGTTTTCTTTCTTTTACGATTTTCCACTAATTTCCAATTACTTGCCGAACTTTCTAATTCCCCGCCATCCATTCCATCCGTTTCCGGATCACTTCCTGATTCTACGCAACTTCCTTCCATCTCCGCCTCAGTCACACCCCAGTGCTGCCAACCGCCTTCCGTTTCCCTCGGTCGACTCCAGGTGTGCCTCATCACACGCCGCCAGACCTGGTTGTTTCAGCGCCCCTCCTCTCTCACACACCCACTCCCGTCGGGAGCCTGGTGAAGGGCGGCGATTAAGGGACGGGGTGCTGCTGATAATAAGGGGGGAGGCAGCTGACTCGTCACAATATATATATATATATATATATATATATATATATATATATATATATATATATATATATATATATATATATATATATATATATATATATATATATATATACATATATATATATATATACATATATATATATATACATATATATATATACATATATATATATATATATATATATATATATATACACATATACATACATACATATTAGTGCTATTAAGCGATTAATCGCAATTAATCGCATCCAAAATAAAAGTTTTTGTATACATAATATATGTGTACTGTGCATATTTATTATGTATATATAAATACACACACATGCATGTATATATTTAAGAAAAACATGTTATGTTATATAATTATATACATAATAAATATACACAGTACACACATATATTATGTAAACAAAAACTTTTATTTTGGATGTGATTAATCGTTATATACATATGTCCGATATATATATATATATATATATGTAAAAGAGTTATCTTTACTTTCAACATTAATAATGATTGTGTTATGATATAATAATGTTATGATAATAATGAGTGATAATGTTTCTTGAGCATCAGATCATTACATTAGACTGATTTCTGAAGGATCATGTGACACTAATGATGTTGAAAATTCCGCTTTACCTTTACAGGAATATAAATACTTTATTATATATTAAAATAGAAAAGCTATTTACAATTTTAATGGTATTTCACAATATTCATGGTTTGCAGCCTACATTGCGGATGACTTTGAGATGTAAAACATGACAGAAACATCCCCAGAATCTGTTCATGATTAACAGTATTTATTGTACAACATAAATAAATGAATGCTGTTGCTATAGTGTGCATGTATTTGAATAACAAAAGCGCAAATGAATCCAGTCTGCTGAGGTCTTGAAGGCAGTCTCCAGTTTTCATTTTCAGAGTTCATGGAATGTGTGAGTCAGTGTAAGGGTGTTCCCCCTCATGAAGCTTTAATCTGATGATATTCGACAGTGTAGCCTAGCTACAATGGCATTTTCTTCCTCAGTGCTTTATGGTAACTATTTACCATACGTCTAATTGCTAACATCAGTATTTGGTTATTTTGAAATTTTGAATCTTGCTGTGTTTCAGTAACACATAGCTATTTTCAGTGTGTGCATACGTGTGTGCGTGTGTGTGTGTACTTCCATAGAAACTGTGGTTTTGATTGCTATAGTAACTGTGTGTACTTAAGCACAAAAGCGTTTAATGATTCAAGCATCATAGCTTACAGGGAACCCTGACAGAGTTTATCTGCTAAAAAAAAAAAAAAAAAAAAAAAAACAATCCTCCTTCAACATCACCTATGGTAAAACCACTCCAGGTAACGTAAAAAAAAAAATAAAAATAAAAATAAAATAAACCGATCAAAAGGTTGAAATATTTTTACTGTTTTTGTTGTTGTTGTTTTAAAGATTTTTAATGTTTTTGAAAGAAGTCTCTTACACTCACCAAGGCTGCATTTATTTGCTCAAAAATACAGTAAAACATAATATTGTAAAATATTATTACAACCTAAAATAACTGTTCAAATGTGATGTATTCCTGTGATGGTAGCTGAATTTTCAGCATCATTACTCCAGTCTTCAGTGTCACAGGATCCTTCAGAAATCATTCTAATATACTGATTTGCAGTGCATCGGCTATTAATTATTAAGAGTTCTTTTTATCAATGCTCCTCTTTAATATTTTTGTGGAAACTGATTTTTTCACTATTCTTTGATTCACAGGAAGTTCAAAAGAACGGCTTTTATTTAAAACAGAAATCTCTTGTAATATAAATGTATTTATGGTCACTTTTGATCAATTTAATGCATCCTTATGGAATAAAACCGTTTTTCCTTTTCTTTTCTTTTCTTCTCTAAATCTTACTTACCCCAAACATTTGAATGGTAGTGTTGCCAAAAAATGGTTTCTGCAAAGCAGCACAACTGTTTTCAACAATGACAATAATAAGAAATGTTTCTTATTCATATTCATATGAAAAATCATGTGACACTGAAGACTAGAGTAATGGCTTCTGAAAATTCAGCTTTGCCATGCATCGCAGCAATAAATTCAATTTTAACATATCTTCAAATAGAAAAGAGTTTTTTTAAATTGTAATAATTTCACAATATTCCCATTTTTATCAAATAAATGCAGACTTGGTGAGCATAAGAGACATAAAAAAATAAAAAAACATAAAAAAAAATTCTTAATTATTCCGAACTGTTGACCTGTGATCGTTTCATTGTTTTCAGCTGTATATTCTTCCTCTTTTATTAGTGAAACTGAATGACCATTATATCATCAACTTCGTTCCCCCGGGAAGTATTTTGAACGGTCAGAGCTAGACATATTAAAGCAGACTCCAAATGTTTTCTCTGTGCTTATCTCAGAAACACACACCACACCCATTTTATCCTGACCTGACTATCCTTTCACCTGTCAGACATTTATTATCCACTTTCACCACTGCTTCAGTGGTTTGCAATACATTTATCTGCTCCTTTATATCTCTGCTACCGCCTAAAATACCTCCTCCAGTCTCTACGGTACTGAGTACTTTACACATCGCTGAGCAATCATGAAATGATACAGCAGTGTTCTGCTTAACTCAGCAGAACGAATGCCGCTTAGACTGGCATATTTCTTTACTGTAAGCCATTAAAGTAGTCTACATTTTGTTCTGTGTGACAAGCCATAGGTTTTATCATCTAGACAATGCTGTAGGCGTGACAGGCCAGGATACGACTTTCTGTAGACAACTTGAGCTGGGATAATAAATGACATGGTCACAGTCATTGTATTTTTAAAATCTTATAGCTTCAAGTCATCTTAAAATAATGAAATTAGTCATACTTTGCTCTTATCTGTGTGTGCTCGGTTTTGTCACACTGTCTGTTCCTCTGCAAAACTCAGCAGAAAATGATCTTAATTAAATATAAATTAAACCTAGCTGATGTTAAATATAGAAATGCCAATTAAGGAATAATTCACATGTTTCAATAACATCATTATTCTGAAGCAGAAGTCACAAGATTTCGATTAAAGGGGAAAAAAGTTAATTTGGCGTAAAAGTGGATTGTTCAGGAGACCCTTTTTTTTCCCCTTGAGTTTTTTGATACAAATTTTAAAACTCATTTGATTTGATTTTGCATAAAACGTTACATGACCAGAAAACCAGGATATGATTTTATTTTCTTTGCATTGACTTGAAATATTTTCCCGCCATACTTAAATAATTACTTAGAAAAATAACGGAACAAATATACATATTTATATTCTTTCTTCTGAGAGACCACTCAGCTATTTTGTTATAAAGGTGCTGTACATTATTTAAACATTTACATGAATCAGACCACGTTATACTGAGCCCATATGTATTTAGCCTAATATGAGGTGATTCTAGGCCTCACTTTTAAATATGAACAACGAAGATGAGTTACGTATGTACAGCAGATGCTAACATTGCTTTCATGACGTCTTCACATTTTGTTGAATTTAAACAGTTTTCAAAGTCTGTCATTTGCACAAAAACACAATGTAATACCAAAACTTATCATGAACAACAATCTTGTCTTTGTAATTAGTTTGCATTCTCATCATTTACTTTATATCAAAGCTGTGTCACAGCTGTTAGTTACATATCCAAACCCTGAGGTCATAATCACGTCACACACAGCATATGAAATGGCCACCAGTCCTTTGGTATTGATAGATCATATCGCTTTCTGTGAAATCACACCTTACACGTTTATCTTGGCCACATTTCAGACCTCAAAACCCCAATAAATCAGCCCTTTCAGAAACCTCCCACAACCGATCATGTGTTGCAAGCAAGCATGGAAAAAATTAGATGATCTTAAAATAGATAGTTTGATAGAAGTCATTACACCCGCAACATTCCTGTATTTAGGAGGGATCATTTTTCCCTACTTTATAGTCTGTATTTAAAGACTGAATCTTTGCACATTAGGGTGAATCTCACAGAAAATTGTCTAGATCATATTTCACCTCCAAAATCAAAATTTGCATAAAGACAATGAAGCCTAATGAAGTCTATTTGTAGGATTCTTACGATTTGTTTCATTGTGACAGTATGCATGAATTTAAGCACATTTCTCTCCTCTAAAAATTCTCTGTAATTGATTCAGAAGGTTTGCTTTTCACTGCAGTCATATTAGATACTCATTATTTTAGTACTCATTATTTTATTTTATTTTAAGTTAAACTTAATGCAAAAAATTACAGTAATTTGAGTTTGAAGAGTAAATGTGCTTATAATTGTCATAAAAATAATGTCATGATATTAAAAAAATAAATAATAATAATAATAAAGCAGGCTTTATTTTCTTAAAGGACTAGTACACCCAAAATCACTTGCTCACCAATGAATCCTTTGCAGTGAATGGGTGCCGTCAGAATGAGAGTCCAAACAGCTGATAAAAACATCACAATAATCCACAAGTAATCCACACCACTCCAGTCCATCAATTTACATTATGAAGTGAAAAGCTGTGTGTTTATAAGAAACAAATTCATCATCAAGACGTTTTTAACTTCAAACTTCAAAAGTCTTTGATCCATGATATTGCTTTCACCAGTGAAAAAGTTTGTGTGTGAATCAGGAGGGAAAGATGCAAAGATTAAGCACAGTTTACAAGCCAAAACTGTCCAAAACAAACATGTCAGTATTTTGGCCAGAAGCGATGGATTTGTTTATTACAGACACACAGCTTTTCACTTCACAAGACAATAATTGATGTACTTAACTCATGTGGATTTCTTGTGGAGTATTGTGAGGTTTTTATCAGCTGTCTGGACGCTCATTCTGACGGCACCCATTCATACTTTGATGGCCTAAATGTGAGTAAATTTTCAGCAAATTTTCATTTTTGGGTGAACTATTCCTTTAATCCAAAATATTTTCTTTTAAATTTGAGATCAAATATGACCCCTTGACAACCTTCATGAGGTTCACCCATGCGCATTGGCTTCTGATGGTCATAAACTAAAGCTTGACTGCTGTAAAGTACAGTATAGCCTCATAACTGAGGGGTTGAATTGCTTGCACTGCTTGCTTTCATCTTGAGCAGACTGGACATGCATGTCCAGGAAAAAAAATAAAATAAATATTTACCATATTAAATATGATTTCATAGAATATTTAAAAATACATTTGCATGTACCATTTGTTTTGTGACAAGTCAAAACAGTTGCTACAAGGTAAAACTACCACGGTGCTTAGCAAGAGCTTGGATCTCTACACCGAAATCAATGTCACAATCTGTTATAGCTACATGTATCTATTCATATACACATTTCAATAAATAAACATTTGATCATGTTCTTGGTATACTAAAGCACAAGTTTCTGGTCATTTGCAATTATAATATTTGGAGATCAGGGAATCAAAGACATGTAAGAGAGAACAGTCTGAAAAGTCCCTGGTAAAGCCCCCAATCTTCAAGACAGTTCTTATTTACACCATTTGAAAATGTTAGAGATAAACTGCACGGGTCTAAAACGCATGCAACAAAACAAGGAGTTTGCATGCAGGGAGAAAAAATGATTCTTTGGGGTAAAGACGTGCTGTTTTTAACCGAAACATAAACTTGCATTGTTGTTTTGGTGATTGATGGGGCATGTTCCCTTGCATAAGGAAGGATTGCATTGTGATGTTGACAAGAGTCCTCATGTTGTTTAATGTCAGCTGGCAAGAAGCAAATTAAAAGAGGTTGTCCGGACAAAACGGAGTTCCATGCGTTCGACCACAAAGCCTCAGAAATTGCCTGTCCAAGATGGTTAAGCAATGATCTCCATAAAGCAATTTAGATGAAACTTCATGTAGAATCAGTCTGTCTGTGAGACTGCTTATTACAAACGTTTTTTAAATAATTTGAATCAGAAGCTCATGCTGACCGTTGTCCAAAGAGAAGCACATGAACATGGTTCACATGATACGCTCTGAAGCCACATGGAGAAAAACAAGGTGCAAGGCCAAAAACATACTCTTGGAAAGTACGTGAACAAGCATGTGAATGCTTGGTCTATGCACTGAAGATACATGCTTTGTGTTATCGTAGCGGTTTCAAACCTCTCTATTCAGTCGGGTGATAAAGTTAAGACCTTGAGATATCTGTGCCTCTAAGCTAGCTGTCGACTTGTTTATAGCTACCTATCTGAGTAATAAACGACCCTCTATAGACTAAACAGTTTTGGGTCCCATTGACTTCCATAGTATGGACAACAAACACTACAGAAGTCAATGGGACCCAAAACCGTTTAGCTATAAAAGAAGATATTTTGAAGAAATCTGGCAACCAAGCAGTTTTGAGTCCCATTGACTTCTATAGTGTTTGTGGTCCATACTATGGAAGTCAATGGGTCCCAAAACTGTGTAGTCTATAAAAGAAGATATTTTGAAGAAATCTGGCAACCAAACAGTTTCGGGTCCTACTGATTTCCATAGTATTTGTTGTCCATACTATGGAAGTCAATGAGACCCAAAACCATTTAGTTACCAGTATTCTTCAAAATATTTTCTTTTGTGTTCCACAGATTTAAAAAAAGGTTTGGAATAACATGAGGCTTATTTGCAAGCCACAATTCACAAGTAACAGACAATTTTATTTTTGAGTTTATGCAGTAGAATGTATTATATGATGTATCAACTTTAAGTTTTCTGTAAATTCAATATTATTAAAAAATTCAAATTCTGATATTTTACAGTATAGGGAACATGTTAGGAGAAGTTTGGCTAGGCAACGTTCTACACAAGTGCAAATGCTTGAAACACTGACCTGCTGTACACTGACGTATAAAGAAATCTCGATCATTCCCTTGAGTAACCCTTGAAGATGTTTAGTCTTGTACTCAAGAAGGTGCTAGTTTTCTTTAAATGTCTGTGCCAATAAACCAGATGTGATGTTATTTAGGTAGCTAGCTATAAACATGTCGACAACTAACTTGCTCAGCAAGATTCTCTTCCACCAGCAGATAATTTGCGCTAATTCCCATGATAGTGCTGAAATTCTGAGAATGCAACTTGCAATCCAGGATGAACTGTGTGAAATCATAGCTACAAGCGTTTTATTCACATACTTGCGTATGTTTCTGGCCTTAAACCTTCTATTCCCAAGGATTGCCAAACTATTCGCAAACATCTCGCATCGCTTCCTCGTGCGTGAGGATACGTGCAAAACTAGGGATCTTCCAAAGGTCGTCACTCAAGGGTCCAGGGTGGTCAAAGACTAGACTCGCCCTGGTGGTGACTGGAGCAGCATCTGTGGTGACAATGTTGTCTTTCCTGTCTTTGCTCTCATTTACTTTTCTTTTGCTTTCATTCTTATCTGTAATCATTTCCTTCCTGTTTTCTTCCGTTTGATCCCCCTTATCCTTTGTTTGTCTGTTCTTCTTGTCTCCCTCTCTGCTCGATATGTGGGTGTCCTCATTTCGCATGTCTCTATCTCTCTGTTTTTTCTTCTTTCGGGTGCTTTTGAGCTCCGTTTCCCCTTTTGGCTCAAGCGCTTCATCCTCTCCTTTGCTTCTCCCTTTTCTCTCAGCTCTCCACCTCTCCTCCCCTTCTTGGGTCTCATTTCGCTTACTTCCTCTAGATTCCTGTTTTTTCCTCCTTTCAACGTCACTTTTCTTCTGCTTCACGCTCGGCGTCCCCTTCACGCGGCGTTCCTCTTTCCGTCCCTGCGCTTCACCAATTACCACTTCCTGTCCTTCCCGCTTTGACTTCTGGGGACTGACTGAGCGACTATGTTGGCAGGACTTTCTGTTCTTGTGGGAGTCTCGAGTGCTTTGTCTCAGATTTTCTTTGTGGCTGCGAGCTTTGTCTTTGGATGGTCTTTTGGATTTCTCTGTATCTCCGAGATCAAGGAGATTCTCTGCGGACCAACTCTTGATGCGCCGTTGCTGCGGGACTCTGGAAGAGCTAGTGTTTGGTGGTTTGGCATGCTTCTCCCTCTTGCTGTCTTTAGAGCGAGAATCCTCGCAGGCCAGATCCAAGGAGCCACGAGAATGGGCAAAGGAGCTTGTCAGGTCTGACGTTTCCTTCTTCGCTGAGGTGGATGGCGGATGAAGGAGAGGAGAACTGAGAGGAATGTTGGAAGTGTTGGATCCCGGCGGATCAGGAAGGATAACATCTCCTAAGGGCGAAAAGAAGTGCATTGGTTCCACTGCCTAGAATTAAAATACTATGACTAATTAAGGCCTTATAAAAATTTACCTTGGTAACCAATTATATTTGAGTGGTATCCTGGCTGGTTGCTAATGAATTGCTATGTAAATGCATTGCTATGCTATATTTTTGAGTGAAACCATTTTTCATGGTGTTGTGATTGCAAAGAGCATGACCATATTTCACAGATCTAAAAATTTACACAATAAAGCAGATAAAAGACTAGCAATTAAGGAGCAAAGAAAGTGTAGTAAAAGTCCCATTACCAAAGAATAAAAGACCTAGATTAAAAGAGGCTGTTAGTGATGATGCTCCTGGGGGCAGTAACACACCGCAGAGGAGCTTACACAACCTGCAAAGAAGAGAAAGAAAGAAAGAAAGAAAAGAAGAAAGAAAGCTGAAGTTAGCAAGCAACCCATGTAGACTTGATGATCTTACAGCATGCTTACGTATATAGCAGCATCATCGTGTGTTTGTGTGTCATAACTCACTGTTCTCTGATAAGAGGGCTTGTGGTCGCAGTAACAGTAGCACTTTGTTTCCTCCAGCTTGGATTAGCTCAATGGCTCTGGTGTGACTAATGCCTTGCGTCTGTTCTCCATTGATCTCCACTACCTGATCTCCTACCTGCACATTCAGGCATAAGATCATTTATGTGTTTTACCATTATTGAAATATCTTAGTGGTCTCTTCTTAGTGGTCTCTGGTTCAGGCCATAAGATGATGAGTTTAGTTAAAGACCAAAATATCTTGCTTTTCATGAATCAGCATCCGCCAATAAAAAACCCATATCAACTGACTGCAAACAGGAAGATGATGACTGATGTGGCCTTGAAAAATCAATTAACATTTGCATTTAAAGGGATAATAAACTGAAATTCAAATTTCCCTAATCATTTTGTTATATAAGAGGTCATTGTGCTATAAAAACATTCTGTAAGTTTCAACTCTCGTTAGTCTAAAAACAGCTTATATTAAAGCCAATCTGCCAAAACGACAGCTTGTGGAATGTGCCACTTTATGACGTAATAGTGTGGCTAAACACTGCCCCGCAGAAGAAGATCAACACCTGCTTCTACATGGCTGCCTGTTTAGCCCCGCCCACCGATTCACGCACATGCAGAGTCTATGCAGAAACCAAACGATAGACTTTACTTGATTAACTTTGTTTTTAATGAAGTTCCAGACCACATCAGTAAGAACTTACTGGTTCTTTGTTCACTTCATTTTACCACAGATTTGTTTACAAACAAGGCACAATTCGATGCAGGATTTTTCAAAAGATGATGCTGTGCTGACTATATTGGATTGGATTGCTTTGTCTGTTATTACAGATCATTTGATATGTACTGAGTATTTATGCGTTTTTAACCTAAAACACAGCAGTGTCCATCTGTGAAGGATGTAGGCTATCAAACATACACAATTGTTAGCCAGTCTTAGCAGTGGGGCGTTTACTTCCGAGTCTACAATCCGCCACACTTATTCAAATGGAGTGTTCCGATGAGGGGGGTCAAAACAGCACAGAAAATTGCCTATTACTTCTAATTTGTAAAAATATTTTTGAGGTAAAAATCTTTATAACATAAGTGGACCTTAGAGAACAGTACAAAATAATGTTCATGACACCTTTAATTCTTAATTTATCCAAATCAAACCACATTCCATTCAAGCTATACATTCTTTCATGTATTTCCTGGGAATCAAACCCATGAAAAGGATATCCTACTTTGAAATATGTTGAGTATAAAAAGGTATGGTATTCAGCTTCCCTTAAATCTTTTACTACATGTAAATGCATTCTGCAGATCAGGGGTGTCCAAACTGCGGCCCGCTAGGGATTTTAAAAGTGATACGAATCTGCAGAGGTGGGCAAACTATGGGCGTTTTCATCCAGCCCGTGAGGCAGTTGGTCCAAAATAGCTCATTTGATGCAATATCAGTAAAATCCAATAGATGGTGCTGTAGCCTGTAGTGCAGTATATAACCCCTGATTTACACTGTCCCGCCACTCCAACACGGCCACCGGAGCTGATCGCGGCCACTCCAGTCAATCCGCGGCACGTTTCAGGAGTGGCTCTCCGTGCAGCTTCACTAAAGTTAGGCGCCTAGTCTATTTTTGATGGACGGCGCGTTCAAGCAGCACAGCAAATACAAAATAAAAAGTCAAAATAGCTATATACACTACAAAACTGGCACAATTGTAAATAAGTTACTTGTTCTAAAAATGTGTAAGTGTTCATTTGTTTTGAAAAATGCCTTGTATTGGAACTGCTTTATAAAATTCTTAAAATGCTCTGCAGACTTTCCAGTATCAGAACAAATGCCAGTGTTATCCTCCTGCTCACGGGCACTGTAATTTTGTGGGGAAAACATGGAAATAATTTTGTCGTTTTATCTTGCAAAGATATGCTTTCTTCCTCTGTTTTCCACACACATTTTTATGAAAATGGGTATAGTAGGCTACTGTTTTTCTGGATTATAAATTGCGGTTTTTTCATCTGAAACGTGCTGCGATTTCCAAGATGATTTATATAAAGCAATCAAGGTTAAAAAGCAAGTGAGTTTGTTTTGTGCATTTTCCAGCAACCACGCCGCTAGTTTCAGTTTCGCTTTAAATATTTAGGCAGGGTGTTTACAATATATGTTTATAGTGAATGGCACTAATAATTTGTGTTTGTTTTTTACTTATATTTTTGTTCTTTTTCTATTCTGAACACTGCTAAATTTACAGGATTTTTTGTGGAGTGTGGGGAATATAAATACATGTTTCTAATGTTTGTAAACGTTTAGTTTATTTTACATTATTTCTGAATGAAATGATAAAATGTGTCTTATACATCAATCAACTTGCACACCAATGTGCCTTATCTGTGTGTCATAAAGTGCTCATAAAAATAGGTAGAGATGGTACAAGAATAGAACTGCCATGTATGTACAACTATACATACAGTACAGTAATGAGTGAGTGTCAATTTAGAATAAAAAAAATCAAAGCTTCGTTTGTCATAAACATATTATGCGGCCCCTCACTTAATGTGGAAAACTTGATGTGGCCCTCGAGTCAAAAAGTTTGCCCACCCCTGCTGCAGATGTTTCCCTAAAATCACTGCAGAAGATGGAAAAAAAAGTCAGCAGATTCCATCCGCAATGTGTGAGTTATTAAAGAGTGGTGTGCTGTACTGACGTGTATCCTGCCGTCCTGTAGAGCGGGGCCGTCCTCAGCCAGCCGCAGGATGTAGAGGCCCATGTTATACTCTGTTCCTCCTCTCAGACTGAAGCCAAAACCACGAGGTCCGCGCTCCAACTCTACCGCAATACAGCCCTAGGTAGAAAATGTAGATATACACCACCGTTCAAAAGTTTTGGATCATGTTTTTTTTTTCTTTAAAGAAGTCTCCTATGCTAAACTAGGCTGCATTTATTTGAACAAAAATGCAAGAAAAAATTCTGAAATTACAATTTAAAATAACAGTTTTCCATTTTAATATATATTCAAAATTTAATTTATTTCTGTGATGGCATGAAGAAATTAATTATAATCCATGACTAGATTTTGTGACGTGATTTTGATTTTCCATTGTAGTTTTTAGTCTTGGCTTAAATACCTAGTATGATCTCATTATTTTTTATGCAATGTTGAAATATTCCAATTATACATTACCCTAGACGTTCTGTAGTTAAATTTTAGGCACAGTTTGTGATGTAAGTGTGATTCTTGCCTGTTTGGAGTTGGCGACACACAGCATTCCATGTTCACTCATGGGAAGAGCTTTATACTCTCTCCGTACAAGCTCATCCCTGATCTCATCCATATCCAAATTATATCTGTGCATAAGTAACACATAAAGCAGAAGTGTGGCTTAAATCCTCCGTAAGTGATGAGAGCTTAATTTTATCAGCTATATGGCTGAATTTACATGAATTTACAACAAATAGACAGAAGGAATGAGCATATTTAAAGTGGTTTAAATACATAATATTGGACTGCACCTCTCATCCTGAGTGGATCTGAGAATCTTGTGCTGTGGTGCTGGACTTTGTTTGGCTGAACTGGCTCCTGAGGGTGGGCCTTTGTACTCTAAACAGCCAATAAAAACAGATTGTCATATGAAATGATAAGCATCAAGTGTTAAAGCCCTTACAAAACAGCATTTGCAACACTTCTGTAATATTAATTATGAATGTTTCACAATAAGACCAGGAAGATTTGAACTGCAAAAGCATGTGGCAATTAATGCTGTTTTGTTGTATCATATTCATGCATGTGATCTAACATGTATTAAAATTGACATAAATGAACTGTGTATAGTCATGTTTTGTAGTTGAAATAGGCTAATAACTGGTCTAAACGCCCTTTATAAAGCATTCGATTTAAATATGCATGCATAATCGATATTAAATTTCACTGTGGTTATTAGCCTTTCAATTTAAGCTACGTTATTGCCTTAGTGTGACAAATCAAAGCATGAGGCACAGGTTGAGAAAGCATGAGTATGTGCTGCGGCAGTATTTATGTGACATTTCATTATCTCACTCACCGTCCTCCGGAACCACGGTGAGTGTGACGGCGTTCCCTGCCTCTTTGATAAGCTGAACAATGTCGTTGTGAGAGAGCTCCACAATGGACTGGCTGTTCACAGCGGAAATTCGGTCACCCACATTCAGCAGTCCGCAGCGGTCAGTCGGACTGCCCTCGATTATTCGACCAATCTTATGCGGAATCACTGCAACACACACTTAGGCAAATCACTTAGCAGAATTGGAATGGCTTGTGTTGTATTTATAATCATAATGAATGAATCATAAGAAATGTAACAATGCTGGGGTTGTGTAAAACTAAAACAGCTAGATGGAGTGGAATGGAACAGAGAACAGGGGCCTCAAGGCACTTTTTAAATTTAAACTACTGTATTTTTAACATAACATCTTAAAATCTAAATAAATGAACAAGCAACGCTGATGACGTAATATGCTCAATGAGCAGTGCAAGTTGTAAAGCAACCACCACTGACTACTATAGTATGTATGACTATAGTGGCCATAAAAGACGACGAAAATAAAGAAACTTTTACTGTGCAAAATGTTAAACACTTAAAAAGTGCACAGTGTCAACATGACATTAAACCACAACAACCATGGTAAAATTAAATTATTAAATTGAAACAAAAAAAATTAATACAAAATCTAAAATTGGTCAACTTTACAAATAGTTGATTAGTTGTCCATCATGATTCTTTTTCCAATTTTAGTGCAATTGATGATTCTTTTGAGGAAATAACTATATACTTAATAAAATAAAATAAAATAAAATTTATAACATTTATACATAATTATTAAATGAAATGACATGAAATTAATTTGAAATTTAAAATTAAATTAAACTAAATTACTGGTATTTTAATGTTTTTTTTATTTAAATAGTCATTTAATACAAAACTGTTCTGTATGTGTATTTTAACAACAGATTTTCAACTTTTTTAATGATTCATTACAAATCTTTAGATTTATTAGCAGTGAAATTCTGGTGCATGAAACAGTGTCATACAGTACATTAGACATTATATAAAATATTAGTACATTTTATATAATATATTTAGTATAAATATAAAAAGTAATACATTTAAAATACATTTATTTCACACTAACTATAGTTCAAATCTATTAACATATTTACTGACCTGTTGCTCGAGACTTACTGATATAAAAATTATAATTAAACTTTTTTGGAGTACTATCTGTGCACAGTGCACATTTCTTAATATTAAGCCTAAAATGTGTTTTAATGTCACTATTGATGAGGAGTGTATGATCTTTGAATAATATTGGTCTTTGAATGCAAGATATTTGAAGTGTACCTAAAGTATACTTGCAACAGCTCCACTTTAGCACAAATATACTTAAGTATATCTTTAGTTGGACTTCAGCACTACTTCCACACAATTATGTATACATGTATACATGCATGTGTATTTATATACACATAATAAATATAATCAGTACACACACATACATTACGTAAACACAAACTTTTGAGTGCGATTAATCATTTGACAGCTCTAATATATAACCTTATTTTTTTATATCTAATTTTACTATAATTTTACCTTATTACCTTTTTTTATATATAATAAAAAATAAGGGAATAGTGTTTTACTTAATTCAGTTTTTTACTTCATTTACGTAAACTTCATTACACTATTACTCTATTTTTTACTCTGAGACGGAAATGCTCTCCCATACATTAAATAGATAATGCAAAAGAATACAGGATATTGCATTCAGACGAATTTTCAAATCCAACAGATCCACATCTTGGTGCTGTAACAAAGTTTAGTATACTAAAAGTACAATTGCAGGGTATTTTTATTAAGTACATAAATATTTAAATGTATTTGTAGTAGATTTAGCATGAAATCAATGTATTTCAAATACATTTTAGTATATTTATTTTTCACTAGGGTCTTGATTCCCAATTCTAATGATATCAAATTTTTTTCTTGTTTATTTGCCGAATGACTTCGGCTGGTGCATCAATGAATCTGCTGTTACCTCCAGGTGGCGGTTTGCTCTTCGATGTGAGAATGACAAAGC